>JAEQBH010000967.1:0-371770 GCA_016808115.1 Tetrastigma voinierianum
CGACAGAAGGATTGCGGCCCTGCCGATTGTATCCAGTGGTGAGGACAGTGCCGCCCTTCTTCAAAGCTCGAAGAAGGCCTTAACGGATGCATGCGAAGAAGCATTTACTACATTGAAAACGTATCTGAGTTCTCCACCCATTCTAGTAAGCCCTGTCGAGGGAGAACTCCTCACTCTGTACTTGGCCGTGTCCGACTTCTCGACCGCTGAAGACTCGGCCGTGGTGAGACAAAGAACGAGTACAACACCCAAATTCCACTATCGCACAGCTCGAGGGAGCCGGAGGAGCAGGAACTCGAATGGGAAAAACTAATACTAGCGCCGGTAAACTGTTCTAAGCCCGGCCCCTATTTCCGTGTGCTCACACCATAGAAGTCCCGACAGAATATCCGATGAAGCAAGTATTGCACAAACCAGAAGCCTCTGGGAGGCAGATGAAGTGATTAGTGCCCAAAAAGTGCTATTTTGAGCCCTATTCGAGATAGGTTTTGAGCGCTGCGTGACTAATCGTATCACCAAGCCAATTGAGGTGTTCATGTCCACTTAGTATCACTTATGCCATTTCGAGGTTATTTTTGGTTATTTTTATGTGTTTTGCATACCTTTGAGTTCGAGCATCGAGATACGTATGAACTTCATGAAGATTGAAACTATTTTCAGCCATCACAAATACCAAGATGCACAAAGAAATGAAGGCAAAATGATGAAAAGTGATGCAAAGAGAAGGTGCAAAGAGGGCAAAGCAAAGGAAGAACAGCAACCCAAGAAATTTCGCTATGATCATGGTGGTTTTCAGCCGGGATTGCGAAAATTTCGCAACCATAGCTTAAAATTTTCTAATCCCAATGGAATTGGGGAAATTTCATAGTGAAATTTCACTACATAGCGAAATCACTGTGCCTAGCGAAATTCTCCATTTTCGCTATCTCTCACAATTCGCTAGTTAGCGAAATTCACTGTGTAGAGCGAAAATTTGTGATTTCGCTATTCTCGTGCAAGTAATTTCTTCTTAAAGTTAATAAATTTCGTCAGTTAATAAATTTTCGCTTATCCTAGCTTAAATTCCTACATAGCGAAATTCCTGCCTCACAATTTTGTGTAATTAATGCCAAACGACCCTCATGGTGTATTACTCTTGTCCCTTGTATGAGCCAATATTTTAGGCTTTCAGATTTTCACACTGGTGGCCTATATAAGTCCTCATGATTTTGTAACCCTAAGCAACTTTACAATTCTTTGCATTTCAATACACTCAAGAATTTTCATTTTAGTGTTTGCTTTTCTCTCTCTCTCTCCTCTTTCTTTTCATTTTCTAGCTGCTACAAACACTTCCTTGAGGATGACAACTCAAGGGATGCTTCGCTAAGCCTTATAGCCTTGAAGAGGAAGGTGGCTAGCTTGGTCACAAAATGCAGTGGTCCTCATGTTTTAAATGCTGTGTAATCGTATTTATGGCCCCACTTTTCAAATTAGGGTTAACATCATTTAACGTCATTACTTTGGCCAATACTTTACTATAAAGCTTTTGTGGCACAAAGGTATACTTATTGCTAGATGCACTGTTATTCTGCATGGCCTTACGAGCCACCGAAACGAAGTCGAGCTGCTAGTGGTTTCAAACCGAAAGCGGGCCGTGAGCATATTACCCGTGGTTGACTCAAATAGAAGTGATTCAGTGGTTAGGTTTCTAGTTAAAATTAAAAGATCCGGGCTATGGTTTGACTAGGCGTTATTTGCCATAATGCGAGGATATGACCCGAGGACACTATTGGCCCCATATCAAGTTAGTGACCTAAACCTTCAAGGTTACCATTTAACAATTAACTTTAAGCTTTTACAGCTTAGTCAAGAATCATACAATCTCCACTGTTTTGAAACAAAGTCCAAAAATCCAAACTAAAAGCCTCACCATTTTCAACACTGATGCAAGTCATTCATAGGATGAAAACTCATCCCCGTGTTCGACCTCTTGCATCACTTACGTCAGCAGAAGAGCTGACTACTGGGCAGCAGGGAGGAATATGCGAACAAATTTTGTTGATTCCGCTCACCCTACCTTGGCACGAATCATGAAGTGGGCCATAGAGCTAAGCGAGTTCGACATCAGATACAAGCCAAAAACAGCCATAAAAGCACAGGTCTTAGCCGACTTCGTCATGGAATTCACTCGACGTAACTTGCTCGTACACTCATGAAAAGAACGACCTCCCAACTGAAGCTCCCATGGAGCCTCAAATGCGCAAGGAAGCGGGGCTGCCCACTCTAACCTCACCCGTATGGGATAGACATTGAATATGCACTGCATTTGGATTCCATGTTTTAAACAACGAGGTCGAGTATGAGGCGTTGATATGTGCCCCAACTCCGCCCATTCATTAGAGTAACACCATTAGAGGTATACAAAGGATTCCTACCGGGTGGTCGACAACAAGAGACTGACGGCTACAAGTGAAACGATGATTCTATACCCAAAGGTCCGCGATCTATTAAAGAAATTTGTGTTGTCTCAAGTCAAACATGTCCCTGCACGTAGAATTCCCGAGCGCACGCCACGGTTAGCCACAACATACAAGAAGACTCGCGTGTCGACGCCTCGTCAATACTCAAGCAACCCTCCGTCGATCCTCTTATAGCATGACTGCCCCGACAGAGTCCGAGCCGAGTTGATGGACCCCATTTGGAACTATATAATAGATTTTAAGCCTACCCGACGACCCGAAAGAAGCGTTAAAATAAGGGCAGGTCAGCTGTGTTCACTAATCATAAAGGAAGTCTCTACAAGAGAGGATTTTTCACTCCCTTCTTAAATGCACGTGAGAGGATCAGCACGTACGAGGTACACGAGGCGATGTGGGAATCATATCTGAGCCCGGACATTAGCGCAGGAAAAAGTTTTAAGGCAAGGATACTACATCGCCAACCATACTCAAGGATAATGATCTAGTCAAGAATGCGTGATCCGCCAGAGCACGCCAAGATCTCACGCCCCGTCGAACTCCTTAACATCAACACAAGTCCCCGGCCTTTCCAACACTTGTGGCTTGACATATTGGGACCCCGCCTATCAGGAAGGACATTGCAAATTCATAATTGTCAAATGATTACTTCACCAAGCTGGCGTGTTTAACCTTACCTACAATTACAGAGCAAAATACGCACTCGTGGCGAGCCATCATATGCAAGTTCGCATCCCTGCAGCCCCGTATCAGATAACTAAAGTGTTCGACAATGTTAAATCTCAGAGATTTTTGTGCCGAGCTCTCAATTAAAATTATTACTCTTCCCAAAGACATCCACACCGAATGGACAGCCGAAGTCACGACCGAACCCTCAAGGCTACCTTGAAGACCAAATTAGAAGATCTTAAAGGAGTCAGTAGAATACCCCGAGTACTATGGGCTTACAGATCTAATACGTGGTCATGAACCCGGAAACCCATTTGCCCTAGCCTCGCACAGGGCGTGAACCCGCAGACTAATAAAGTCTCCAAGAGTCGAGTTAGCATCAGAGGAGAATAATGACGAGGCCCTTCGTCTAAACTTAGAACTCCTAGAAGAAAAACGCGAGCAGGTTCAAAGGCGTACGGAGGAGTATCAAAGGAAGACAGCGAGGTATTATAATCAAAAAGTCAACCCCGAGCTACACAGCACTTAGTTCAAAGAAGCCCCCGCTAGCAAGGAAGAATCCGCACACTGAAACCAGCCCCAACCGCGCCCTATACATCATATCCCGAGTCAATGTAATTGTGCAATCATGAACTCAAAATTAAGAGGGAAAATCTTACATACGTGGGAATGCAACAACATCTTAAGCGTTTCTACGGTAAGCATCGGTATGTATTAAATAATGCCTTATCGGATCTCATGTAGCGAGATGGAACATTTATTGACCATTTGAGTTAGACATCTCAGCGGTTCCATATACTTGAATACGAAAAAGGCAAAATAAAGTACATCGACATAAAACAATGTCTTTATTTCAATTGAATTACATTAGGTTTGTCGGTGGTGTCCTCGATTACATCCCAGGTAATATTATTTAGCGGTCCCCTGAAAAAAAAAAAAAAAAAAAAGGGTGTGATAGGGAGAAAGAAAGAAAGTGGAAAGAGAGGAGAAGAAAGGAAAAAGTCTAAAGTTCGACGGAAGGAAAGGAAAGAGAGGAGTAGGAGGAAGAGAAACAACGAGAGCGAAAAAGATCGCGCCTCTCAGGATGCATTCCTAGCACGAACTAGAATAACGCGGCTCCCATAAAAGGGAGACTGAGGGGAAAAGCACAACTCCCGCATGCGAAGAGCAGCGGCGTTGACTAGGACCGGAAGAATGTCTCAGCGGCGATGGTCAAACTTCGACTCTTCATCTCACGCAGTTCAGTTGTGCATTGCTCTACGAAGAACAAGCCTGGCGGCGGTGAAGCAGATATTTATAAGGAGATGGTATTGAAAGTTCGTGCAGCCGTCCGAATTCTCATAAATCCTGCATTAAAGATGCCGCCCTCTTTCCAGTGAAAATTAACCGCGACCTGGCGTTTCAACACTATCAAACTCTTAAGCTACGAGGCCCACAGCGCCGAACCTGTTTGCTCACTTGTGACTCCTCGCCTGAAGCCCACAGCGCCGAGTCGAACCCATTTCAGGCTACATCGCCACTCGGCCTTAGCTCAGACACATTTGCTCCTTTGAGCTCACCTCGCACGGTGCAGCGCCTCGAGTCGGACCATTCAATTTACATCGCCGCTCGACGCCTTGCCCGAACCACGCTACTCGTTGGCAGGCTCACCTGCCGGGCACAGCGCCTGAGTCATTGGCTCGGGGCACATCGCCCACTCGACGTAGCTAAGACCCTTGGCCCATTTCCCAGAGCTCACCTACTCGCGACCACAGCGCCTCGGGAGTTAGACGACTCATTTACATGCGCGTCGGCGCCCGCGCGGAGCCTGTGCTCTCTTTGGCGGCTACTGCCGCCACAGACAGCGCCTCGAGAGGTCGAGATCGGCTGTTTACCACTACCGAGCCCTGGCCTTGAGCCATCTTTGCTGGTTGTGAGGCGCTACTCGCGCGGTACGTTGCCTCGAGTCGGACGGCTCGGGCTACGACCACGAGGCCCGCGGCGCCCGGGCCACCTTTAACCGATTGGTGGCACCTGCGTAGTGCGTCGGTCGGACCGATCGGTACATTGCCCGCAGCCACAGGCGCCCGGGTGCGGCGCTCGTTTGTTGTGAGCTGGTGATCCACTCGGCATGGACCAGCTCTGCTTTATATTCATCGACGAGCTCTTCCCGTCCTACTTGACATGGACGAGCTCCTGCTCGATATTCATTACGTGACTCTTCCCATCACCCGACATGGATGAGCTCTTGCTCACCTGACGAGTCACTCGGACAAGCTACACTTTACCATTCATTCGGCGAGCTCATCCCATCACTATTATGAATGAGCTCTACTTTACTACTCATCGTGAGCTCTTATCACACAACATAGATGAGCTCCACCTTTCGGTGTTCGGCCGACTCTTCGGCAACCGACATAGACGACTCTTGCTACCATATCGAGCTCATCCCGTCGCTCGGCATGGGCGAACTCTGCTACCATTCATTACGGCCCGAGCTCATCAGTACAACCGACTGGGCGAATACCTTTACTCTCAGCGACTCTTCCGTCACGCAACATGGGACTCACGCTGATATTCATTATGTGATAACATGTCGCTCCCCGACAGACGAGCTCTTGCTTTCGCTTCTGACGAGCTTCGTCCCATCACTCGATGGAGCGAGCTGCACTTTACCATTCATTCGGCGAGCTCATCCCATCACTTTCTGACATGGGCGGCTCTGCTACTACTCATCGGCGAGCTCTTCCATCACCTGGCTTGTGGGCCGAGCTCTGCTCGGTCTTCATTATGAGCTCTTCCCATCGCTCGTATAGATGAGCTCTTACTCTCCCCAACCAAACTCATCCCATCTTTCGGCATGGGCGACTCACCCTCCATTTATTACGACGAGCTGCGTCCGGTAACCAGCCAGATGACTCTGCTTTTTACCTCATCACGGCGGCTCTTCATCCTACAACTGGGCGAGCTCACGCTCCGTTATTCGATACGGCAGGCTCTTCCCATCACCTCGTGACATGGGCTGCGAACTCTTGCTCTCAGCGAGTCACTGGCGCCGGGCCGAGCTCACACTTTACCATTCATTACGGCGAGCTGTTCCATCACGCCGGCACATGGGCCGACTCTACTTTACGCTACTCTCTTGGCGAGCTCTTCCCATCCTGACATGGGCGAAGTTCACGCTCGATTATTCTACGACGAGCTCTTTATCGCACGCCCAGCATGGGCGAGCTCTGCTGTGTCGTGCCGGCAGGCTGTCCGTCCACCCGGCGCCGGGCGAACTCACCTTAAGCTATTCATTACGTGACTCTGTCCATCGCAGCGGCGCGGGCGAAGCTGCGCTATTACGTTGCGAGCTCATCCCATCACTCAGCGGACGAGCTCTGCTACAATTATGGACCATTCTACTTTACTATTCGTGCGTGAGCTCGTCAGTAAGCACCGTATGGACCGACTCTACTTTACTATTCATTACGACTGAGCTCGTCCACATCCACTCGACATGGATGAGGCTCTGCCCCTGGTCGCCATGGACGAACCTGCGCTTTACTATTCGTTACGGCGAGCTCTGTCCCGTCACTCGACATGGACGAACTCTGCTTTACTACTCATTACGTGAGCTCATCCATCACTCGGCATGAATGACTCTGCTACTATTCATTACGGCAGGCTCATCCCATCTGACATGGATGAGCTACTGCTTTATTCCATTACGACGGGCTCTTCATCCTCAGCATGGGGCGAGCTGCTCAGTATTCATTACGGCGAGCTCTTCTGACCTCAACATAGGCGACTCTTTATTACATATAGACTGACCTCTTATTCAACGATCGACGTGGCCAGATCCGCTTCAGCAGTGCTTCCGTCAAGTTAGGCGGCTCCTGAGGCCCACGGCGATAAGTCGTGACTTATTCATCTCTCGATCGTCGGGCCGTCAAATCATGGAAAGATGGCGACGATCTTTCTGATAGGAGCGGAACGATATAAAAAAAAAAAAAGAGAAGTATATTTATATATATGTTTCGGAAAGATTACACCGTGTCTGATTTTGGAAGCGACGAGGAGAACATACATATATGAACAAACGCCGACACCGGGCAGAAACATAAACATAGGAGTCGGCGTCGGCGGGAGGAACGGACGGCGAAGTGGTCACGGCGGGAGGAGTACGGGCTCTTGAGAATGGATTCGTAGAAAAAGATTCCTCGCCTCTGCCGTCAGGGAGATTAAAATTAAAGTCTAGATACGAGTGATGCGTCGGCGACTCGTAGTTGACGAGCCACCCGAAGCCCACTGACATTTGCTGGTCCTCGGTGCTAATGACCTCATCCCTCGGCGGGTAAACTAACCGATGAGAATCCGCGCGCGTGCATGACGTTCCCGCGTTGTGGATCACGCGCGAATTGTGGCCGGAAGATTTGGCGGTAGTCTCTAGCAGCCTTGCACTCGGGCCCGCGGCAACCGGTTGCGGCGCTTATCATTGAATCACCGTTAAGCGCACGTAATTCCCGGCGAGAATCGCTGACGCTCGCCGCAGGAGATGTGGGCTCCTCTGCAGGCTTCCTCTCGGCGGACCGACCCCTCGGGCCTCACTCGGAAATCGCACTTTGTAGGCACAGGCGGCTTTACGCCGGGCTCTCGGCTCGCCTTGATTGTGTGACTCGCCGGACCTCGTCTTCCTACACACTGCGCTGATGCAGTGACGAAGTATCTTTGTCGGACAAGTCGCTCCCTTCTTTAGTCATATCTGCGCTTCGTTTGCGGCTCAGTTTGATCAGTGAAGAAGGCCTATCGCTTTATAAATTCGGGCAATTCTTACGTCTTCTCGTTTAGTTTGGCCTTCTGAGCGAGCCTGCTGGATGAAGTGGCGCATATCAAACATGAATAACGCTCGATACGGAGGCGGCATGGAAGCAAGCACAATTATAGACTTATCGAGCAATCCCCACTGAGGATCTGGCGAACCTCGATCGACCAAACATCGCTTCTGCCTCCCGAATTGAGTCGCGGGGATGGAGAAACGACTGCCGTAGACCGATTGCAGCCAAAGAGTAGGGTTTTATTCGACTTTTTTGCTCGGTTCTTTCTCTTGATTTGTGCCTTTAAGGGAAGCGTTTGACTTCTTGAAATGTTCCCGAGGCGGTTATAGGCACCAACCTGGCTTGGTGCTTTCGGCTGAAGCCGCATAAGAAAGTCTTTAGTATAGTCAGACAAGAAGTGGGGAGGCTCAAAATCACGGGAGCCTCGCTATAAGGAAGCGGCCCATTTCGGCTCCGGCGGTTGGAGCGCTCGAACCGAACTTTAATTGGCTTAGGCCGCTCCTCCTCGTGGAGCTTGGTTTTCCTTTTCACACTCAGAGACTGGCGCCTCCACGATGAGACGAAGATCTCTTACCGGTGGGGCGCCGCGATAAGCCCGGCGGGAGGAGGATCGGGGTAGCGACGGGGCGAAGAGACCTCGAAGCGGAGGAGGCGTGGGCCTCCAGTTAAATGGACGGAATGTCAGGCCTTATCAGTTAGCGTGGGGGCGAAGCGGGGATATCCATGCCAGCTAGGGCTATGACATTATCTTGACCTAAGGATTCGAGAGCGAGCTCTGAAACAAGCAGATAGTACAATCAGAAACATCAGACCACCTTCGAATAGTCCCATACCAAAAGCGATGCAATCTCCACAGATATTTATCAGAGGCTCCCGGTAGGTAGAAGAACACCGGTGTCATCTGTCAGAAGGATTATATTTAATTGAAACAGCCCAAATAAGCGTCCCTTCCATGACTTGTCTGAAGATGGAAGATCGAGATCTGTAGAAAGACCAAGACGTCACGGAAAAATAAAAAAAGCCTCGGTGGTCTAATTTAGGCGAAGATGAAGAAACAAGGTCAAGCTAAGGGCGTAAGGCCCTTATCAACAAGAATAACCTTACAAAAATACCCAATAGTTGGGAGTTGGGAGGGCAAATGTTGAAAATATTGCGAAACCCTCTTCATGAAGGGTCTGAGAGAAAGCAGAGCCATTGTTAAAGGCGACCTCGAAAAACCAAACCATCCAGTGAAGGAAGCTGAATAAAGGTTAAGACATGGAACCCATACTCGTATCTGAGGGAAGTGTGCGATCAGCAAAGTACTCCCATGCGAAGGGTCAACCTTACTAGGTCCCATTCCACGGCGAGCGGCGGTTAGGTATAGGCCCCGGGATATGTAATTAGGTTTATTTAAACTACCCTTATCAGCGGGAAGGAGGCGCTTGGTCGAGGTGGATATAGCCCGAATGGCGGAGGCATCTCAGCACGGTAAACATGGCTGGGGAATGTCACGCGTCCGCGAAGAAGAAGAAGGCGGCCGGGACCCATGGCGAGCAATGAAGCGGCCAATAAAAGCTATCCCGGTTAAGCCAGTGTTTCGTCGTACCAATCAAAAGCGTCACGAGACCTGATGGACGAGATACAATGAAGAAAGACTGCTTATGAGGCGTAAACGAGGCTGAGAAAGAAAGTCCCAGACGAAGCGAACGAAGGCGAAAGATATCCACGAAAGAAAGCAGAAGAAAGCTGGAAGAAATACAGGAGAAATAAGCGCGACCTAAAAGGTCATCATTATCTGAGCGTTATGTGGCGACAAGGCACTAATGGCCCGACCAGAGCAGACCGTAGAAGCCGTCTGAGAAAATTCTGACCCTTGCCCATGCCCGGCATTACGAAGTGAAATGACGATAGGGTTTAAAAATAGGCTTAGGCCAGGGCCAAACGAAATAAGTGAAGTGCGCGATCGTACCAGCTCCTCGATCTTGAAGCCCCGATGTCGAAGGCTGAGGCGAGGTCAGACGATCACGAATGGTGGAAGCCCATATCTGCAAATCAGATTATTATCGCTCATGAAATACGCAATATATTATCACGCTATCTGACGAACCTTATCAATAAGGAAGGAAAATAATATGAGATCATACATGATTAGGTCTCCCAGTAAAAGATTATCTGGTCGCTCATTCATGAAAATATGTGCCAAATCGATGAATTGCGATAAAGAATATCCGGGTCGATGGGAAGGACTCCACAACCACCGTCAGGTTGTTCATCACACTGAGGCCACCCACCATGGTGAAGGTACGCAAAACCCAGCCTTGACATTCTTACGCACACATTCTTGACCTGGTATCTGTTCTGGTGCTGCTCTAGCGGTCTCTTTTTCTCTCGGAAAGAAAGCGGCTTCATGTGGCAAGAGAGCCACGAGCGAGGCGTAGAGCCCCTTCTTTCCTTGTTTTTGCGGAGGAGTGCTACGTCGAGCGCAGATCGTGGTTTTGTGATCACCGCCTCGACCAGAGACAATCGGGACCTTTTTCCATCCAGGCCCACAAACAATCGGGTTCAAGCGGCGGCCCACACCGCTCCGGCCCGATTAGATTGAAAAAAAAAGCATCGCCGGGACCAATCTGATGAATCCCACGAACTGAAGTTATTCCTACTTAATCATTAGGTAGGATTAATTAAAGAAGACGAACAAAACTATGAATTATTCCTATCAATTACCCATAATAGTAATAATAGTAGTAATAATAATAATAATAATAATAATAATAATAATAAAACATATATTTTTTTTCACATCTATTCACTTTGTATTTCAACAATGTATTCATTTTCTCACAAATTTGTCTCCATTGGGACTACCCCTTCCCACCTTATATCAGTTTGAACTCTTAATCACTTAAGCGAACATATTTAAAGGATGAAAAAATTTCTTAAAAGAAGGGACAAATTACATGAAGCTCATAATTAAATTGGTGTTCAAGATAAAGGCAAATACAAATGTTTTTAAAAAAATAATGCGACTATTAAGAAAATTTTGTATTTAAAATCATTTAAATATAAAGATATAATATTGATTTAAAGATTTCAGTCCTTTTTCATTACACATTAGTGGTCTAAAACCATCTCCCTTTCCCTTACTTTCTTTTGAGTCCACTTTAGCTCATATTTTATAAAATTCTAAACTCTCTAAACCTAGATATTAGAATGTTACTTGTTCTAAGAGTATGAAAATGAAACTTATCTAGGGGTCTAACTCTAAGTGATAAAGAGGTAGGAAAAGAGGTTAGCTACAAAAGAGATATTCAGGTTCGAATGAGTAACAATACCGTACTATAATATAATATCTTTAAGTGAATAATAATTATGATACTACAACGTAATATTCCTTATACTCTGATGTAATATCTGAAGTGAATATATATCTTTTTTTTTTGAAAAGAACAAAGTGAATAATTGCCAAAAAAAAAAGAAACAAACTAACCTAAATCAATCTTGATGATAAAATGGCGACAAGCGCGAAAAATAAGATAATCATAAATCAACATAGAATAATCACTTTAGTAAACTATGAATAAAAAGAAGGTGTAGGTGAGTGATTTATTAAAAATGACGAAAATCATCTCATTACTTTAAGGAAGATGAGTGCTAGAGAAGAAGAGAAAGAGAAAAAGAAGATTAAGGTTTTTTAGACAAGAAATTTTTTATTTATTAATACTATTTAAAATTTTCTTTTTTAAAATAATTATTCATAGATAGGTAATATTCTTTTTCCTTAAAAAGGTAAAGCAGATATGAAGAATGTGTATATTAAATGGCAAATGGGTTGCTTATTGATGGCAGTATTCCTGTTGAGTGTCTCTCATAACTCTACCACCACAAATGGCCATAAAGGAAGGCCAAACAAACTTTTTGACCTTTGATTCTCTCTAATAATTATTGCCCTATAGTTGAAAAATCATATTTTTATGTTGTCTCTTATCGTATTAATTTAAACAAGTCAACTTACAAAAATGTTTTAATAATAAATCATGCAAATTTAATTATTATTAAAATTTGAACTTAAATATAATAATTTAGGTCATCATCATCAATCCCAACCACAAAAATTGAGTCTAATTGAAGACATAACATCATTTTTTCACTCCAATTGGAAGCTTTGAACCAGCACATTTTATTTTTTGGCATTAACCAATTAACTTTTATTATATTCACTCCAATTGAATGTTTACATAGTCAACCTTGCCTTTAGTACTCATTGAAATATTTGTGCAATATCAATACTTTAATGAAATCACTGACAGTTCCCCTTCAAAATGTGGATTTTTTTTTACTTTTATTTTAAACAATCTTCTTAGATTAAGGCAAAGAGACCACTAGGACAGGGACTCTATCACCTAAAAGGGTGTTTGGTGGAATTTTGCAAAAAAAACTCATGGGAACTGTAGCCTTATGTTGTGGAATAACTACTGTTCTCTACTTTTTTTAAAATGTCCTTTTACTTTATTTGAAACTGGTGTGGGTTTTGATGGGTTAATTTTGGAGGTTGTGTTGGGTTTGACTCTTAGGGCCCTTTTTTTTTTTTTTTAGTAGGAGGAAGAATCAATACCCAGGTATGTTTGTCAATGATTTTCTAGTGAGATTGTAGTGATTTGAGTTGGATCCAACCTCGTTAATTTAGTTTATAATTGGGCTTAAATATTCAATTAGAGGAGTCAGTGGACCCCACCTTGCCAATGCTATTAATTATAAAAAATCAAAGCCTAAAAATAAAAATAAAAATAAAAAAGCAGTTTATAAAGTTGTTCTCCAATGAAAACCCCAAATTTGGAATGTCATTTTCTTCAAATAAGCAAAATGGAAATATATTCCATGAGAGAGTATCATTCTTATAAAAAGGACTCTCTTGACAAAAGACAGAATAAAAAGGAAAACATACCAACCATATCTTGAAAATTAAAAGGAACATTAATCTTGTATGCTCTTGGAAAGAAATATAAAATATAGAAATTTATTTTGTAATCTATCTTAAAAAAAAAAATTTAGATGATTAAGTTTGAACCTTTTCTTTCCATTCATATTTTCTCTGCCTCTCTACCTTTTCTTCTTATCCTCTCAAATAAAATTCCTAGTAATCATCCGATCTCGCAAAAGGATTTCTTTGTAGCATCACAGAACCCAGAAATTTTTCTTTCTTTTATATTTACATTGGGAGTATTCTCGACTTTCCCAGATTGCTTAATTTTGAGAAAATCTTCGTCAACCTCAGTTCTTTTTGCTGTTCTTTTCACAATGGAAACAATTCCTGCTATCTCTTCTTCAAAGAACAGCAAGAAAGTCAAGAACTTGAAAGAAAAGCAAGCAACTAAGGTTGATGAAGATTTTATCAAACTTGAAGAATAAGAAACTCAAAAACAGATGTGTGGGAATGTGAAATGGCGGGTAAAAAATCATTCTACTATGGTGTAATTTGCATAGTTGAAAAGGAGCCGAAGAGAGAAATTTTCTTGGATCTTCGATGATGCAAGAAATCCGTCCAGTGGAACAGACGCGGTCGTTACAATCTTTTATTTTGAGATGGATGGATGGGAGTTGGATTTCTGTTACATTTCTGTGTTGGGCTAGATTTTGTGTCTCTTGATGGCCCATTTCACCACAAACAATTAGTATTGTTTGCTTTCCTTTTTGCTGCTTTCTTCTTTTGTTTGACAAGAGTAATATAATATAATATAATAAAAAATATTATATTTTATTATTTATTTATTAAATTCAATTTGATTTATTTATTATTATATATGAAAAATTAAATAAATAAATAAATCATTTTTTTATATTATTATTATGGTGGGCGAGGCCAAACGTACTTAGCCTTGGGTTTGGAACAACGTTAGAACTCGATAAAACCAGTCTATAAAATTATCAAACCCCGTCCCTATTATTTGAGCGGGGCAATTAAGCCACATTGATTCTGTGTAATCACATTGTCAGCAAAGGAACCTATGCTGCTCAATCTTAAAATGCTTTCAGCATATTTTTAACGAGGAGAGCGAGAAAGAAAATGAAAAAAAATTAATAAATAAAGAGATAAAAATAGAGTTAATCAACATATCATTCTTGTTGTTCAACAAACCATTTTATTTATTTTGGCTCCAATAAAAAAATTAATTAATTTAAGAATATGTAAGTTTTATAAGTAACTTTATATATATTGAGATTTTCTTTTAGATTTTCCTTAAAAATAAGCAAAAAAAAAAAAAAAAATCATTTCCTCGATTTGTTTTTGGCCTTAATATTTTGAGACAAATACAATCTAAGGCAAAAGCACTTTGAGAGGGTTTTGAAATTGTTTTATCATTATGTCCAATTATAAATGTCTGTTTGGAAATTACTTTTCATGTTTTAAAAATAATTTTAAATTTTTTAAAATTTAACCTTTAAATCCTAACCTCATGTTCTCTCGACATTTTTAACTTACAGCGTACCATTAAGCGGTGATTTTTTGGAAGTATTATGGTGAATCAATGAAATACAACGTATTTCGTTATTTTGTATTTAACGTAAAATTGGTTGTCTATATTAGATTGAGTTTCGTTTGTTTTTGTGATTTAATGCGTTTAATACTTTGGTGTGGCGTGTGGTTGTTGTCGCTTTGGTGTGGCGTGTGGTTGTCGTCGTTTTCGTGTAACATGTGGTTGTGTCGTCTTGGTACGGTGTTTTGTTTTTTATCATCGTGATGCGACGTTTATTTATATGTGAACGATTCATATGAGGAAAGTATATCCAATTAGGGACAAGAAAATCAAATCAATGATGCGTCAGTATCTTTTTTGTATAATGAATGAATTTGATATTACAGTCGCGATAGTAATTTTAAATGTGTGAGGACACAGTTTGAGCGGGTCGTTGTGTTAACTGGATGATATTTAAATCTTTATATGATTTTAGCAATTTTGATTCTTGTTATTGTTGTATTATTAGTTTGGTCAATACAGATTTATTCTCTTTAAAAATAATTTTACTTTTTATTATTTTTAAAATAAAATCTTAAAAATGAATGATAGTAGGTAAAAGATATGTGTTTTAAAATATTGAGTTTTTTTATTTGTTTTGGAGAATATAAAAATTGTGTGAAAAATGGGTTCATTGGGTTTAAGTTTTGGACTTTACCATGTTCGATAGGAATTTGATTTTGTGTTTAGTTTTATAAAAGTAAATATAAATTAAAATCATATAATATAAGTAAAAAAATTAAATATTGTGTTTGTACTTAATCTACAATTGTTAAATGAATGAAGTAATAAACATAATTCAGCTTCTATATAGCCTTGATGTTCAGCACAAAATATCGATGACTAGAACTTTAAATTAGTCTTAATGTAAGCGGTATTTAAAATTATAATTACAACCAGATGAGATAAAGAGCAAGAAACTACGTCAAGTAACATGAGTGAAGTCAAATGTGCGACTTGGGCTGTGCACATTAGGTATGCACGTCGATCATCGATGACCCTGAAATGAAGCAGGCGTAGAGTAAGCTTCGTATTTTACTGAGACTCAGGCAGTAGGGCGCGAATCGATGATGATTGTGTGTTATTAGTTGTTTATTTAATTGTATCTTTTTGGAGTAAGCGAGTCGTATCATTGGGTTACAATTAATCTTATAAATAACCTTTATGTTATTGTTTGGATGAGCATTATGATATTAGCTTTGAGAATTCGTTGTCCCATTTTTGTTGCTTTTGATTTTATTATTAACTTTGTGGCCAGGATCAGTTTGATATCGAGGCTGCTTGATCAGGATCGATTGTCTTTGTGATTCACGTATCTCGACAGCGGATTAAGCCTCCATGGGTCCCAAGTTTCTCTTTCATACAGGCTTTGGTCACTTTTGATGAATACTGGCAAACTACTGCCTCTTTGCAATAAAATCCCCAAATCCTCCGCCTCCCTCTGTCTTTGGATTTTCCACCGTCAATCGTGTGCCTTTTGGGTTGTGCCAATTTCGGACCTGTAGATTCCATTTGTCCGGCACAATCCTTCTGAATCCGTAGAGTATTAAAACATCGAACAAGCTTGAAATTTTCAAACGACAGACGTGTTCTTAACCCCATGGGTGTTGAAATTTTCCATATTATCAGTGGGACGTGGTATTGGTTCAAGGGGTGAATTTGATGTGGGGGAGTGGTGTTACTGCTGACGAGGCTATCTTGCAGAAATCCCAAATTTCAGCGTTCGAAAAACCCGATCTTTGCAGTGGAACCTGATCTATTGGTCTTGAAAATTGTATTTTATTTGATTCATGGCCAGCATTAAGGAACTGAAGGCGTCTTAAAAGGTTACTCAAAAGTCGCTTATATTTTCTTTTCTCTTTGCTTTAGTTAATATTCATATGATAGTTAGTATATTTTGTTTGATTGTTTAGGTTAGGTTCTTTGATAGATCGTAAAGTATTAAGCAATGCTGTTTACAGTTATTTTTCATGTTAGTGCGGTTGTGATATATAATCGCGATACATTTTAGATTTGTGTTTGTTGCGTTTATCGTATGGTTGTAAATTCTTCTTTAGTGAAATTTTGATTTTATATCTGTATATTATTTATGAAAAAACAATCTTTGTTGAATCTTAACCTTGCTAGCAAAGATCCGTGAGGCGAATAATTTTGGTAAGGCTTCTGAAACTTTCATGCAAGATCTAAATGATAGTATGGTTTAATATTCACAAGTCGTCATCATGATCATGAAATAAAACCTGATTTGATTGAGTCGTTCATTGATAAGTAATTAAATTGATATTGTATCAGTGAAACCAACAGCGTGATCTGTATGGCTTCATGTTGTTATTGAAAGATGAATTTGCTTTAAAGCGTTTCGGGTAAGCGTGAGATGGGTATCTTTGATGAACACATTGAGAAAACACGTTGGGTCACCATCGTTGGGGTTTAGTCGTGGAGGTTGCGTGTCAATAATTCGCCAAATGGTTTTACACGGATGACAGTTAAATCTGCAAAATGAACCAAGGCTGATGGTGTTCTTTCGACCTCACACGAGGTTACTGTGATAGGAGACCTTTAGTTCAACAGGTGATGGATTGACCAGCAAATGTCATTTCAAATTTATCTTCTACCGTGGCAGAAATGATACTTTAGTCAGTAAGAAGATGTGGTTCTCAGCGATACAATAGGGTTAATGGTAATTTGGGTAGAGATCAGGATAGATAGGTTAAATAATCTCAAAGGGACATAATAAAAAAGTCGAGGGTTAGTGCTTGGTTTGATGGTAGAATGGATCCTGTGCTTCTTTATAATTGGTTAGTTGCTATTGAGGTATTTTGATTAGTATGAAATGAGTTGATGATGAACGAATTCGGTTTACTAAATAAATTAACCAACCATTTAGATGCGCGAATGTGTTTGCGAGACATGATTGATGGGTAATGGGTTGTTATGAAAGCGAAGTTCACGAAAAATCATTCATGGCCCATTATGTGATTGTTCTCTAACATAGTTAATCTAAAACAAATGACTCTTAGACCAGTAGCTAAATATACTAATTTGAGGAGTTAAGGCTTGAGGTGCATCTGAAGAGTTCCGTGTTGAGGATCTAATTTATCTGTTTCGTTTTGTTAATAGTCTTAAATTCGACGTAAAGGATGGTTAAATTGCGCTGCTCACACTGCATATGGGGATTATATGAAAACCTTTAGAGTCGAAAAGTATAGACCCTCATCTTTTGCACACACAGGTCAGTCTTAGTCATAGTCCATAAGTGACGTAATCTTGGGGCACCGTTGTATTTAGGAGCCAAGGTCTGGACTGCATAACTCTTCCAGTTGCTTCTCTATTGAGTCTAGTAGTAATTCGTCGATGATTCACGCATATGCATGCTTGTCATCTGAGGTCATGTGTCTTGTTGTCACCAACGTGCATTGGCATTAGATGTTGTTGAATGATAGTTTGGAGGATAGGAGGAACCAAATTGTTGATCCTTTAGATTATTACAGTAGTGATCTTAAGTAGAATTGTGATGATGAGAGACGTGGTGTGGTTAGATGTGTGATATCCTGACCGTAGATAATGATAGTGGAAGCGTACTAGTATTTTCACCACGATCCTATACAAAGTGAAGATAAAAATGTATGTTAATAGTGATTGATAGAGGTAGTTTAATGAATGTGTGGTTTAAGGATCTTTGTTAAATTGTTAAACACAGAGATCGCCAAATCCTTTTAGTGGTTGGGTGAATATTACATGTGTCACTGCACAATAAACTCGAATATGTCTAGTCTACCATTGAATGGGGGATTATAAGGATCGTAATCTATTGTGATGTCTTTGCCAAGTGGATGATGCTCATATTCTTTAGTGCGCCTTTGACTTGATCTTAATGTTACCAATTTGGTAAAAGATAACATTTATTCTTTAAATACAAGAGTAAGAACATTATTTGAGACTCACCCAAGCTTCAAAGGTTAATGGTAACGTGACATCTTAAGCTTCATGGAAACGGAATACGCATATTTTAAAATCTGTAGAACTTTGAGAGAGAATTAGAGTGAGTAGTGCTTAGCATTAGTGGCAAAAGAAGTTCATCTAATTCTTAGATTGTGGTGTTCTATTTGGTAGTGAAGAATTTGCTAGATGATTTGTTGATGTGATTATCAATGAGTTGCCTAGTCAACTACCACAACTGAAGCATCCCACACGTTACTAAATTTAGTTATGGGTTCTCAATTCTAACCTTCCACGTGCCGGTTGAATCACAGAGAAGAGAGAGGGGATAGGCGAGTAGGCTTTTAGAGGAGGGTTTATTGGAGCGTAGCCTTAGTCTTGTGTGGTGCCGGCTTTGTTATTTTAAGAAAGATGGATCTTGAAATGTGTGTGGATAGATGATGATAAGATGCAATCAAATATAGATTTCTATCCCCATAGCAAAGGATATTTTGGATCAATGGTTAGTTACAGTTGGTTCTCTAAGATAGATTTGCGTAGTGTTTATCATCAAATTCGTGTTAGGCTACAAGATGAGTGGAAAACTGCATTTAAAACACAAGATAGTTTGTTTGAGCGGTTGGTCATGCCTTGGTTTGTCTAATGCTCCTAGTACTTTCATGAGAGTTATGACCTATGTCCTATAGCCTTTCATTGGTAAATTTCTAGTGGTCTACTTTGATGACATATTAATCTATAGCCAATCCAAAGAAGAACATTTAGAACACCAACCGACATGTTTTTCTCACCCACAGAAGGCTAAACTTTATATTAACCTTAAAGTGTTCTTTATGAAACCATATGTGCTTTTCTTAGGCTTTGTATGCTGAACATGGCATTTAGTTGATCCAGGTTAGAGTTATTGGGGAGTGGCACGAGCCAAAATCTATCAAGACTCGTAGTTTTCATGGTTTAGCTTTTTCTATAGGAGATTTATAAGGGAATTTAGTATTGTGGCTCCCATCACGAATGTTAAAAAAGAGTTTCAGTAGTGCAATCTTGTGAGTAGGGCGTCGAGAGAAATCAAGGTCAAAATAGTGAGGCACTTATTTTTGAGATATCTAATTTTGCAAAGTTTTTTTTGAGGGTTGCTTGTGCATCAGTGTAGGTATTGGTGGTGTCTTGGTCAAGGTCCTTACTTCTTTAAGTAAAAGCTGGTAGTACTAAAGGCGATATTCTACATATGATAAGGTTTTATGCTATAGTGCGCAGTCCTCATTTTGAGTTTATTTGTTGCTTTATCCCGATTTGTGATGTTTCGACCTACTGAGCTTTAAGATATTTAAACTCACAAAAGAAGATTAAAGATGCTCGACATGCAAAGTGGGTTGAATTTTTGAACAGATATTCTTTTATGATTAATCGTTATAATGTAGCGGTATTGAAAGCAAGCTAGCGATGCGGCTTAGTAGGTGCACATTTACACACTTCGCCGTATAGTGCACATGTGTCATTAGGTTGATAGATTGAAAGATAGGTATTTATGTCACGACTTTGGTATTATTTGCTGATGGGGTTATGTGGCAATCGTCATAGTATGTTGTTTCTTGTTAAATGATTGTTTTGTTAAAGTGACTAAATTGTGCTGGACATCCTTAAGGGATTTATTATTTAGTCATGTGTTAGTTTGGACATTTTAGGAGGATAAAACTATTGCATTGGTTGAAGATAGATTTTATTAGCGCCCTGCGAAAGGGATTGTTGCTGTTAGGATAGTTGATCACGAGGAACGCTGTCGGTTATTTAGGAACTGAAACAAAACAATGGTTTACGCTCCTTTACCCCATTCCACGACTTTGGAAGGGATATTTAGTATGGACTTTAATTCTTGGATTGCTTCCAGGGTTCTTAGAGGACATGATTATATTTTAGTTGTCGTTGATAGGTTTTTTGAATATCACATTTATTTTGTGCTAAAACGATGATACTTCACATGTTGCTAAATTATTTTTAGAGTTGATTAGTGCGCAGATCTGCCTTCCCAAATTGTGTCGATAGGGATGCCAAAAATTTATCGACTTTTTTGAAAACTCTTTTACGTGTTTAACTGTTTGAATTTTCATGTACGTTTCATCCTCAGCGATAGTTAAGCCAGGGTTGTTAATCATAGTTTAGGTGATATGTGGGGTGTTTGGATTAGATTAACATTAGAGATTGTTTGAAAATTTCATTTGTCGATATTGAGTTTTTCTTATAACAATTCCTGTCTTGTTGAACTGAGTAAAGTCCTTTCAAGATTGTTAATGGTTGGCTACTTACCAGGACACCATCTGATCTTATTCCTTTACCTTATGCGTATGTCTAAACACATGAAAACTTTGCAAAACATCCAAGCAGTTTTCATCTTGAAGTTAAATGAAAGATTTCTCTAAGTAATGAAGAGTTTAAAGCGCTCTTGAAGTATCGTAGATCTAAGACCCCCAATGTTAGTGAACATATCAATAGTTTGTTGATCATCAGAAGATTCAAAAAGTTGGAAAAACTTATCTGCGAAACCATGAAGCCCTTATTTATCATTAGTACTTCGGAATCTAATGCCATCGCGATTTTCATAGCGTGGATATTAGCCACATTTTTTTTTTTTTTTTTTCAATGTAGAGGATTTCTTTACCTTATCGAAACGCACGAGCCTTCTACTTTGCTTCTAGTGTGTTCACGGTGAAGGCTAGCAAAGTCTGCTAACAACCGATCAGTTTAAGGAGATGGTGGATATTATCCTTGATGATGGGTTTGAACACGAGATGGCGGTTTTAATCATTTCGCCCGTCATTCGCATGGTGCGTCGCGATTAGTGCGGATGGAGGATGATCATCGTCATTTGGATCTTCGTTTGTTGAATTCTTGCCTTGCTGCTGGAGGGTGGTAGGGGTGTAGGTGGCTGTCCCAGCCGCTGCGCGCAGATGGGGCGGGTCCACCGTGGTGAGATTGATTATTATTAGTTATTTATTTTATTTTGATGAAGCCTAAGTCCATATCACATTAGGGTTTTCTATTCTTTGCCTATAAATAACACCTTGTGTTGTATTGTGGGTAGACTTGATATGATATTGAAGAGCAAATTCCAGTTCTATTTATTTGTTCACTTTCTTTTCCAATTTTATTATTAACTTTTGTAGAGGCTACGTATGGGAGTAGGATACCCCCTCATATCGGGCACATGATGAACACCTGACTTAGCTTGCTGAAATTTGAATAGATGCCAGTCCACCTCGAAGTGTTAGAATAGTACATTTATCAACGGGGGTTGGATAGAGTGAGATCATTGGGAGTTAGTTGGCTGTGATCCCCTCACTTCTCCACCACAATATATATCATGTTGGCTATGATGGATCAATTGTAACAAGCCATGTGACACCCCATGTTAGTATAAAATTCTTGACTTGTAATGGGTAAGACAAGAGAGTCTGGACAGAGCAATTAGAGAGATAAATTTTTGGGAAGTTTTTAACTTTTCCAAATATATATTTTAAATAAAGCTTAATGGTGTCTATTTTAAAGTTATCAATAATATTGATACCAACTTAAGAAGTATCAAGTTGATTTTAAACAAAATTGTAAGAAGTTGTTTCCATAGATGATATTTTGAGTTCATACTTAATTATTATCAAGTTTTTTATACATAAATTAGAGATGGTAATTTGAGTCAATTTTCGAATTGTGATTGAGATTGGGCTACTATTTTATTAGCGTGAAAAGTGCAAGGTCAAATTTAGCTTGAATCGATTTAGACTCGGCTTAGTGTGGGCCTTTGTCTTAATAGGATTGCGACTTCTTAGGCAATTGAGCAACCCACCAGGAATTAGGGTGAGGTCTTATTTATTGGCCCGAAGCAGGGCCAAATTTGGAGTGTGTTTCGATTTAGGTTCGGCCACAGCCGGATTGCCATCTCTAGCCACAAATGTAGCTCTAATACAAATTCATATCAACTTGAAGTGTTGTTTGTTTTTGATTCAATGGGAAAAACCAAATTTTTGGCTTTTTCCAATTCACCAGATTTTATTACTATCAAACAATATATTTAGAGGGTGAAACAAGTGGATGATAAATTCACTTTATTCATATTTAAAAAAAAAGCTGTCATTTGTATTGCATCCTTAGTATTTTGTTAGTTTACAAATTTGCTCTTCTATTGGGACTCAGGCATGACCCCTCCTCTTCTATGCAGTTGAGTCCTAAATATGAAACAGTCTTATTGACCGCTATTAATGTTATTACTAATAATATGGTGCTTTTGACCTAATGAAAAGCTATTTTTGTTTTAAATATTAGGTAAAAAACAAATGCACCTCGATTCTAAGTTATCACCTTAAACAAGTTTTTTAAGAAAAAATAAATATCGATAGATCAGAATCTAGTGTTACAAAAAGCAATCAGTAAACAATGCTCAAAATTAATAACATGATAAATGCGGCATAGCCCACAGAATATCTACGGCTCTAGGTCTTCAACATATTGATGACCATAATTTGATATATTCGACTAATCGAATCCGTTTGCCTGTTCGAACGCAACAAGATGACAAAAAGCACCACCACGTTGAAACAAGACGAAGGCAAATCAAATGCCACAATAAGATGATGACAAATCAAACGCCGTAATAAGATGACGACAACACAAAAAAAACCATGTTGTAACAACCCAACGACAAATCAAATGCCGTAATAAGACGACGACGACAACACCAAAAAAAGATAAGACCTAAATCTTTGTGGAAGAACCACTTGATTGAGTAAGAAAAAATGAAAGAGATCTTAGCGATTTAGACGAATGATAAAAAATCACCGCTCCTTACTGAGAGGAAAATTTAGAAGACAAAATGAGAGAAAAAGAAGGGGATTTAAAACCTGAATATGGTATTAAATAAATAAATGTAAAGGAAGAAACTCTTGCTGATCCCCGGTGTTTCAGAAGAATTCTCTACCAGTCATGAGTGAAACTACAAGATGAGGAGATAAGCCTTGGTTGCCATAACACAAATGCCTTTGATAAAAAATGGAGAGTATTTTATCTCCTTTGTGTAATTTTGTTAGAGCAAGATTTTTTTTCAAAGAATGGAAGGAAAACTATTTTTGAAAAACTGCCTTCTCGTTTGAATTATATCTAACTCTCCACTCTTCTACGTCCTTTGATGTAGAAACGCTAGCCATATCAGTGTGGAGCCTTGTGATGGTTAAGATTGTAGTTTGAACTAGAATCCAATTCTTTATCTCCCACTTACACGCAGATGGGCTGAACTTGCCCAATCATTCATTCAAAGTTCTGTACATTATATTCATAAAGGTCATTCATATAGGAAAATGGAGTGATACATTTATCTGAAGCCTACCAATTTGGAAGCTTATAAACCTATGCTGTTAAAGGACCATAGTAACTGACCACAAGATCATGACTAAACAATAATGTTATGTCTGTAGGTACCCAACACTTAGTTACATTAAACACGCACACTTAATCCCTCGCAGTTATACTCTTGATATTACAATGTGTTCACAATTATATTAGCTAAAGCAATATATATTAGATTGACCTTGAACACATTTGAGCCAATGTAACTCATAAGAAAGTCTTTCTTTTAAGCTCAAATCTTTTAGATCCTAATTACTTTCTTACCCAATATGTCCCATAAGGATAAATTATTTCATCTCCATTCAAAACATACAAAAGTAGCAACATTAATTTTTCACCTCAAAACATAGTCAAGGTACACAAAGGTACAAATATGTTAATTATTATAATATGCGAGGCCGAGAACTCACATAGTGGATGCATGAATTAATCCTCACTTTCTTATAAGTCGAATTTCAACACATAGTGAATACATGCTATAGTGGTTTGACGTATGTCAGAAATTACATATACGGACTTTTAATCATAAGCCTATCATTTTTTTTTTTAATCATGGGTTTCTTTGGCCTTTCTTTGCTTCAAATAAAGTCAGATTCAAGCAGACAAATGTAATTGTGAGGAATTATGTTGATAATGATATCACTGTTAACCTCATCTTACCGTACTTAATGAGTGACCCATGTGTGTCTTTATCATACTTTTCCTCATTTTATTATCATCAATATATTGTCTCTCATGTGAGAGAGCGATTTTAGCATGTTGACATACTTTTATGAGCATATGTATAAGTACTAATTTACACATTCTATAATATGTATAAGAATTTTATTGATCTGTGCAAGTGTCTCCATATTCAATCTGACAATGATCTGATATATTATCAACACTTGGCTGTAATCACGTAATGTAATGATCTCACATGGTGGAGAACATATCTGCAAATGGGTTTATTGAATGGATGTGTGATCATCTCTCAGTAGGTAGATATTTGAATCCTCATTTTATTGTAATGATATCTCTCTTATAAAATTGTTCTTGTGATATATAAATATGTTTGGTTCTCATGATATTTGGGTCTTTCACATAGCGATCGGCGCTTGATATCATGTGGCTAAACCATCCTTGATTATTCCTGACTTTCATGTCTTCTCAAACCATATGACAGTGCTTTGTTGAGGCAAAAACGCTCTGCTTTGTGGTTTGATAAAGCTATACAAGTTTGTTTCTTGCTTCTCCATGAGATTGCACCATTATTGAGTAGGAATGCATCTGATGTTGACTTCACGTTCATGGATCCACACCCCATCGACATCAGCATAACCTACTAAGTTGATTCTTTCCCGATATGAGAGAGAATAGTCTATAGTTCCTTTTAGATACCACAGAATGCTCTCTTTGCTACACCATTCCAAGTTTGCCCGCGCGACACCATTCAGGCCAACGATAATTTGGTCTTGTGCCTGCTGAGTGTACATTAGACTTTGAACAACGAGTAGAGTGAACATTACTCATTTTTCATGACTTTCTTTTGAGTCTTTGGACCATTCTGAGTCTTTATTATTAATGCAACAACCTATTTCCTTCCTTTGTACTTTTGACTATGTTTTGAGGTAATAATAGAATAATCTTGCTATTTGTGTTATGTTTGAATGGAGATGAAATAATTTATCCTTATGGGACATTAGGAAGCGGAGTTAATTTGGATCTACCAAAGATATGAAGACTCTTATAGGTTACATTGAAACAAATATGTTTTAAGGTGACACATTATATATTGCTTTTATAGCTAATATAATTGTGAATATATTTGTAATATTGAAGAGTATACAACTTTGAGGGATTAAGTGTGTGTGTTAAATGTAATTAAGTAAGTCGGGGTATTGTGAGACACAAAAATATTATTGTTTACTCATGATCTTTAGGGTTGAGTTATTTTGTATCACGGTGCACATGTT
Source organism: Tetrastigma voinierianum (assembly GCA_016808115.1). NCBI lineage: Eukaryota > Viridiplantae > Streptophyta > Magnoliopsida > Vitales > Vitaceae > Tetrastigma > Tetrastigma voinierianum. The sequence continues at coordinate 25,698 of JAEQBH010000967.1, forward strand.
ATAAGCTCTACGGGTGTGCTCATCACGATCCCGACCATTTGCTTGTATAAATGACCTTTATGAATGGAATTATAAAGAGCTACGGATAGACAGTTGGGTGATTGCTTATCTTGTGCAAAGTGGGAGTTTCAGGAGTGGATTGGTGCCCAGTGAGGTTGACCCGACCTAATCACAAGACCCACATTAGTAGGATTTGAAGTGTCTTCACGTCAAAGGACATGAAGAGTGGAGCATTTAGATATAATTCAATTTTTTTTGAAACCGTTAAGTATGATAATTTTGAGATTTTAATATGAGAGAAGGTAGTTTTTCATAAATAGTTTTTCTTCCATTCTTCGAACAAAAATCTAGCTCTAACTATCTCAATTTTTAGTCAGAGGCATTTGTGTTATGGCAACCGGGTGATTCTTATCTTGTGGTCCTCCACCGACTCAGGGAGAATTCTTTCGGGTGAAATAATTGGGGATCAAGCTAAAAGTTTCTTCTTTTTTACTTTATTTAATATTGGTATCAGAGCCAAGTTGATTGTTTTCCATTTGCTCCTAACAAATATAATTAAATAAATATCCTACACGTTTAAGATAATATTGAAGTAATGTTTCTTCGATGGAGTAATGATAGATTTGCTCCTAATAAATATAATAAAATAAATACCCTATGTTTAAGATAATATTGAAAGTGTTTCTCGATGGAGTGTGAGTAGATTTGCTCTAACAAATATAATAAATAAGTATCCTACGTGGGCAAGAGATCTAGATGAACGGAAGTCAACATTTGGGTAAGCATGCCTACTAAATAATGGTGCAATCTCATGGAGAAACAAGACACAAACTTGTATAGCTTTATCAACCATGGAAGTAGAGTTTTTTTGCTTGTTTTAGCGACATTCTGAAAATAGCAAGTATGGTTGAGAAGGATTGTAGGAATAGTCAAAGGATGAGTTTGGGCCTTGGCTTGGAGAGAAATATTAAATAAAAGCGGTAAAGGAAGAAACTTGTAGCATGATCCCAATTGTTTCACGAAATGTCTGGCGTGAGCTAAGAGATCTTGATTCTGCCTTTGATAAAAATGAAATTATTTTATAGTGTATTTTGTTAGGTGGGATTTTGGTTTCAAGGAATGGAGAAAAATTATTTAAATTTCTCTTAGATCAAATCTCACATTTATCGATTTCAAAATAGTTTCAATTATGTCTAACCTTCTTCATGTCTTTGTGATGATACACTGTATCTCTCACGAATGGGTCTTGGCGGTGAATTGAAGCTTATTGAACACCGATAATCTAATTACCAACCAGTTCATTGTTTTTTAAATTGTTTATAATATGTAATAAATGCCTTTTTGATGATTATTTTTAAATGTTTTAGTAATGTCTCAAAACAAATAACAACAGGCGACGGCAACGGCGACAACGACAATGATGAACTGCAAAATTCCAGACGGGAGTGATCTTGACATTAAGCTAAGATCAGACCATGACGGTGTCATGTGTAGGACACCATTATAAAATATCTATATAGTCCCGAACCGTATAATGGAGTCTGAACTTGACTCATGTGATTGGAAATATCATAAAAATTTAGTACATATATATCACAAGTTAGAGACATATCAAAAGTGTGCTCCATATGATAAGACAAGCACATGATACATTGATTTGAAAGCCCTCCATGGGGATGGGGCATCCTCATCTATCATGTATTGTTGGTATCAATATTTATGAGCTCATGATGTAATTCTTGTACTTGAAGTAGGGCTTTGGCGTTTAGTTAAAATTACCATTTATCGAAATTGAATATAGAAAATTTTGTGTATTACAATATTTAGTTTTCATTTTTAATCGTTTAAGTGCCAGATTTGGTTAATCGTTTCATTTTCAATCCCATTTGGTTGGGTAATTCGGCAAGAAACTTGACTTTACATTTTGATTCATATAAAATGTTAATAGTGAATTCATTTTCTTTGTTTTCAAATTTGTTTAGATATTCTTGTATTCATAGTTTTTTTCCTTGTTTCGAAAGTTTGAATAGAAAAACAGAAAATTTTCTACCCTCTTAAGCAGACCTTCAACTCTAATCAAATGCTTTTGTATTGGAATGAACCTTTCTTTTCACTTTTTGGGTGTCTAAAAACTTATATATGGAAAGCTTTTATGATTTATTGAAAACAGAACACTTGCATTGAGTTGTCTAATTACCTATTCTCTCATTAAAAGCTTTAATTCATTTTTGAATTAAAAATCTTTCAACAATTGCAAAATCATTCTTAACATGTTTGTAGCATCATCTTAGTTCTATCTTTTGTATGGCCCCATTTGTGAGTTAGGATTGAGTTGAGATTAAACCTTCATTTCTTTGCGATGATTGTGTTAAACCCTTATTGGTTCCAAAAATATGGGAAAAAATGCAAGAAAGAAAAGCAGGAAAAATTATAAGAAAAATAAAAAATGAAGTTAAATCCAACATATTTGTTAAACAATCAATTTTCCTAAAAGTTTAAACTAGTAAGATTTAGATTTAATATGAATATCATGCTTCTTAACTTATTCTTTCATGATGCGATCCTATATCTACACATGGATAGTCAAACGAACCAAACATAGTCCTTCATGGACTTTCAAGTAAATGAATGGAGAACAAATTGCCGAAAGGTGGTTTCAAATTAGCCGGGGGGTTACAGCAGCGGGACCCGGAGTTTAGGATGGGGCACCCACATCCACAGGCAATCTAGGCTACAGTGGAAGGAGCTGGGTATGTGTTTACCATCCCATTATGATATCACAACTAAATCCCAGCCTTGCCCTATCTGTTGTTTTTTCCATTCCTCGATTTTCTCTGCAATAACAAACTTTTTCATACAAAAAAATAAAAAACGACGTTCTCAAAAACACAAATCTTATGCGGGAGATCAAGATCAATTCTTAATATCAATGTAGATTTCTCAATCAAAAAGATCTCCAGAACATTTATCGAAAAAAAAAAATCATACAATACATAGACAAAAACAAGCATAAAATTCTCTCAAAACCATATATCAAATAAAAGTCATACAACCATATACAAAAAACAAGCATAAAATTCTCTCAAAATCTGGAACTCCAATCGAAAGAAGTATGGTGGATGAGTATGTCCAAATTCTCAGAGCAACTCCAATGGGAGTTGCCAAAAATGGTGTCAAATGCTATTTTGCAACCTTGAACAGTGTTTTGGCACCTTTGAACAGTGTTTTTGCTCCAATGGTAAGTGTCAAAATAAGTGCCATTTTAATGAATCTAATGTTTTTTATTAAAATATAATTAAACTTAGGTTATATTTTTAGCGATATATATTTTCTACTTGATCATTAATTTAACGGATATATTTGTATAGTAACAATTTCAAATTTCAAATTTCAAATTTCAAATTTTAATAAAGCGAAATTCAAGTTTAATTTCAGCAGTTGAAATTCAAGTTGAAAATTTAATATAAAATGAAAATGAAAAATTATAATTCGTTTTATAAACATGATAATTTTTCTCATGTTTTCATTATCTATCTTACGTTCTTTTATAATTTGAATATATCCTTTCTCTTTGACTATTTATCAACGTTTGTTTTAGTTTATCTGAGTTATGATATGTTTTCTTAATATTTTAGGAAGATCCTCAATATTGAAGAAGAAGATAATGATGACTTGGATATGTTTGCTATCATTTATGACTAGAAGGTCGAAGGTTTAGTCGAGGACAGATAACAAGGCATCATGGTTTCAGTTTTCCGGGCCACATAATAGTTAATCGTGATAGAGTTGAAGGATCTGAAGACTCTATTGTGACTATTTTGCTACCCCTTGTGTATGAAAGTTTTTTGAGAGGAGGTTGAATGAGTGATCTATAACCATATAGAATTCATGTTCAGGTTGAACAATATGATCCATGTTCATCAAAAAGAAACGGATGCCATTTGGAGTTCTGGTTTGTCATCCTTGAGATAACAAGCACGCTTATAGAATTCTTTCTTCTGAACAGAAGCGGGTCTGTGGATGAATACATCGAGTTGGAGAAAACAACTGCGATAGAAATCACGAAGGTTCATAAGCTATTATTACAATGTTTGGTGACCATTACCTGAGGTCACCGACAATATCGCGATATTCGGTGTGCTACAAACGGGGGAACAACGTGGCTTTCCTGGCATGTTAGGGAGTATTGATTGCATGCATTGGAAGTGGAAAAAATTGTCCTACCACGTGGCAAGGTATGTATACTGGTCATTGTCATGAACCAACAATCATTTTAGAAGTTGTGGCATCTAAGAGATCTTTGGATGGCATGCATTCTTTGGTCTAGTTCATTGGACACCCTTAAATGTTCTGGAATAGGTCCCTGTTTTTGCATTATTAGCAAATGGTCATGCTCCTCTAGTTAACTATAATTAATGGTCATGAGTATAGAATGGGATGTCTGAGCTGATGGTATTTATCAAACTGGTCGGCGTAAAAACAATTCACGTGTCCATGGGTTTGAAGAAAAACGATGCTAGCACAAGCCTGAGAGTCGAAAAAGAAAGTGTACAGAGCGGGCATTTGGTGCCTGACCTTCCAGTTTGCAATTGTGCGTGGACTAGCACGTTTTAGGTGGAAGAAACATGGGTATTATGAAGCGTGCATAATAATGCATAATATGGTCATTGAGGATGAAGGAGATATTGGTAACATTGACTTTGATGGAAGTGATGCAAATCCGCCTCTAGAAGTGTCACATGCGTGTATAAAGTGAAGACTTCATACCAAATCCATTTATCAGATCCCAGAGGACGGTGTTACTCATTCTCCAGCCTTGAGTCCGGGTTCTTATCGACATTTTGTAGAACTGACATGAGCTAATAACCTCTATCAATTTCAAAATTGAGTTGTATTTTCAATTCCAATTCAATTTCATATTTGTATTTTAATTCAAATTTCAATTTCACGTTGTATTTTAATTCCAATTTCAATTTCATGTTTGTATTTTCAATTCCAATTTCAATTTCAGTTATCTTTTCAATTCCAATTGCAACATAATAAATAATATTTAATTAAAAATAATAGCAACATAATAAATATGACTAAAAATTAAAACCTCGCTTTTTCTAACCTCTATCTTTAGGTTATTCCAATATGTTGCATTAATTGGGATTCATGCTAGTGGTTTCCATGATTTTCATCTCATTTTGCATTTGATTTCTTGCACATCTTTTTCAATTTCTAAGCGTCTACGATGTTGCTCCAATGTTTTAACTCTCTTGTTGAGCATAAATTTTGTCGTGTCGCTCAACTTTTTGTGGTTCACTTCCGTGCTGTTCAAATTGGTGATGATCTAGTGATCTTTCAACATCGGTTTGCTTCTCTTTGTTTTAAGTTGTTTCTTGAAGCGCTACGCTGACTGACCTATCGAGGTTGGGAGTGGATGAGGGTTCAGTGTCATCCCCTAAATATGGAGTTGAATTGTAGGATTCAACATGAGTTGATTCAGTAGGACTATCAGTTGAATGAGTTTTTGCTCTCTTATTGCTGGTCAGATTATCAGTCCATTTCCACTCCATTTTCAATATATTCCAACAATGCTCGTATTGAAATGGTTTTCCAATAAACATAAACATTTCTTTGCTTCATCAACTGAAAAACATATGAAATTATTCGGTTAATAGTTGATGCCAAATCATACTCGTGTCACAAATCAAAAGTTTATATCTTACATTATTTTGCCGGTGTCACTTTGTAGTCTTTAATTTGACTATGAAAGCGACAAATTTCTTGCATTTTGCATTTATATTAGTCAACGACATAGAAGATTAGAGAACTCTCTTCATGATTGCCTCCTTGGGGTTATGTCTGTATTCTTTGCGAATGCACTACCTTGTTCATTACTCGGTAATTACATTTTTGCTCATGTTAAGCCACCTGATTTAATTAATTTATGTTCTTCCTATAGAGTTAACGTCGCTGTGGTTTTCTCGATCTTAAAGACTTCATTTGTCTTGCATATCTGTGGGGATTACTTTGACAAATATCATCCTGTAAATGATGCTCGTTCATAAGCAAATCGGTTAAGAAACTTGAGTCATATTGCAAATCCATCTACAAAAAAAAAAGAAAAAGAATTCTAATCAATTTAAAGAATGAGCAATTTATAAAGTATACAAATAAATCTATTAATTATAAAATTTACAATTAATTTAAAAAAAATAGGCAATTTATCAATTTAAAAATTATCAATTTATAAATTTACAGAATTTAAAAAAATCAATTTGTCAATTTAAAAGAATGAGCAATTTATTAATTAAAAATTATAATCAATTTAAAAAAGAATGATCAATTTATAAAGTATACAAATGAGATATCTGAAATAAAATTTATAATCAATTTAAAAAATTGCAATTTATCTATTTTAATTAAAAAATCAAAATTTGAATTCAAAGAGGCATTGTAGTTTCTTTATCTTTATTTCTTCCTCTTCATCCTCTTCTTTCTTTCTTCCTATTCCTCCTTTCTGAACGGTTCTCTGCTATGACTTTGGGGCTATACCGTCTTCTTCCTTCTTTCTTTCTTCCTCTTCCCTCCTCCTTCTTTCTTTCTTCCTGCTTCCCTCCCCCTTCTCAGACGGCTTTAAGGCCCAATGGCTTGACAAAGGGCTAGGAGTTAATTTAGGAGTTGGAAAGGTAGGGTTCAAGGAAGCTAGGGTTTTGAAGGCAAGGATTCAAGGTAAGTTCTTTCCCCTTTGAATCTCTGTATTTTTATAGAAATTGAAATAGGAGCTATGACGGATTGAGATGCCTGAGCCATCACTTGGCTTATTTTGCATCCTCTCAATTCTCTCTCCAAAGTTGCCAAATATGGCACCCAAAATCACGGATGACATTTTGCCACCTCCGATGCCATCTCCGTTGGAGCATTGTTTTTTGTGATTTGGGTGCCATTTTAGCAGTTACAGGGATGTCACCCCTGATAGCAACTCCCGTTGGAGTTGCTCTCACTGTAAATATGAGGAAGCTCATGGTTGTAGAAGATGGAATGGGTAAACTTCATTTTGCCTATAAGGAATGGGCTTCTTTGAGGAATAATCATGATCTCAGAGGCTTAAGCTCTTGAATTTTTATGGAGTCCCCATGAGTTGCATCTATGCTTTTACCCTTTCCATTTGTGTGCCTTAGAAATCCAAAATGCACGGAAGAATCGTAATGTTCTGACGACAATCGTAAGACGGAGGCGATGATAAACTGGAGCTTCTCTTGTAGGCTTGGAGTAGTGGCCTAGTGTGAGGGAGAAGAGCAGGGCAACCTAGAGCAGAAAAAGGAGGAGAAATAGTAGTTTTCTATTCGGGGCAGGGAAAATGTTGAAAATTTTGAACCTGGCTCAAACTCGACACGAGTTTTATATATCAAACCCTAACCGGCCTTATACTCGATTAGAACCTTCCCAAACTTGTCTCAATAGGGTCAAATTGGGTCGGGTACCAGGAAAAAATGGGAAAGCTGCCATCCCTAGTTCGAACCCTAGATCTCCTGCCAAATAGGCTTTGATACCACATTAAAAAACAAACTATCCAAAAAGTTCAAGCTTATAGGATATGAGTTTAATATCAATATTATGATTCTTAACACATTCCCTTATGTGCGGAGCATACTTACTCGTGGAGAGTCAAACAAGAAGGTAAAACACTAAAGTGAGGACTAGCTGGTCAAAATTAGCCCCAATCCAACTGAAGCCAAGCGCATGAGGCCCACTCTCAACCACTTTGGGTAGCACGTGTGAGCGTGTGGCAAGGCTTTCGGCGACCCTCTTCCTCCTACTGATTCGCCTCCGTGTTCCCTACTTGATTCTGGTGTTGGTTCGCCAAATCAAAGCTTCGATTGACATGAAAAACGATGAACATAAATGTGTAGCAGTTATTCTTTGGACACTTTTTAAATAATATTTCAATAAATCCAAATTTACATAGAAAATCTCTAATAAAATCTCAAGAAAATAAATCAAGAAGGAAACCTAATCTTATGATCAGCCTCTAAGTTATATAAAAAAACTACAATAAAATCCACCGTAGTTAGCTGTATTCATTCTTGAAAAACATGGATAACATAACGAGGGTTGTATATCTAATTGTTTTACATATACATGAAATTAAAGGCGGGTTAGTTTGCACACCGGGTCAATCAAGACGATACGAAATTGTTGAAGTGAACGTTGATTAAATGACAATGAGCGAAATTCGTTGGAAATTAACATTAGAGAAGCTTGAATCAAGATTGAACAAAGTGTTTGACGATGTCATCATCATATGGTTACTAACTTCTTGCGTGTGACTCAAGCCATTTCAATCGTGATAGATCTACGTGGACACTTGCCATATGAGAGGAAGAAGGCTTTGTGTATGTGTGTTTGGTTTTTTTTGGGGGTGGGGGTGTAGTTGGTTGTTTTGCAACTCTAAACCTGCCAATTTTAGAGTTTCTTGTGCTCTCGGAGTAACCTAGCCCTTTTCATATGGGTTTCTTGCCTCTTAAACAATTAATTAATGGGCTTTATCACTGATTAGCTAGCTTGGGGGTTCAGCGGCCCATTATTAACTTTGCCTCTTGATCAATGGTTAAGATTGCTTTTGGAGCATGGATCCAACACTGGACTTCTCCAAATTCTTTGATTCTGAGAAAAGCTTCACGCTTTCTTTCATGGCTTCTTCAAAGTTTTTTGGTTCAACAAACAATAGAAATTTCGGGCATGTTTGATTCCTGTTTTTGAGAACAAATTTTAAAAATATAGAGAACGCAATTTTGGTGTTATACGAAGCGTTCTTGTTATCTTAAATTAGTATTATTAGGCATTCTTTGTGTTTTCGAACAAAAGAATCAAGGTTTGGTTGTAACAACCTGACTGCTTGATGTAGATATTATGCGTTTTGGGGTAAAGGCCCTCCTGACACAAGCCTTTGTCTACTAGATTGAGTGAGCCCATACTTATATATAGTATGAGGAACTTTCTCCCATATTTGATGTGGGGTGTGATTAAGGATAAATATATCGGCTTCTACGGATATATTGGTACTCGGATTTTACGAATATATTGGAAATATCAAGGATATATCGATTAATATTTTTACAAAAATATTGGTTAAGGCGTAAATTATGAACTATTGAATGACTCTTTGAAAAAATATAAAAATGACAAAATAAACAAAATATTTCTATATTTGGGTTTAGATTATTTGTTTCTATATTTTTATAATTTATGCTAAATTTTTAAATAAGTAAAAATCTAAAAAAAGAAATATTAATAATATATTGATTTTTATTTAGTATTTAATAAAAACTAACAAATTTAAATTAGTTAAATCTCATTTGGTATATATTAATGATAGACCTTGTAATTAAATACTTTATTATAATGTTTTAAATCTTAAGAAAAAAAAATGAAAACAAAAATTAGATTAAAAATTAATAAATTCTTTCTTGTTGTAAATGAGGGTTGTAAATGAGGGGTCATTATGTATAATGAATAACCATCTTAAAAGGTCCATTCACTTGATGAATGAGTTAAGATACATTCTTGTACCTTCATTCCATATCTTCCTCTCACTTTCTTATTTATCAGATTTTCTTTCTACTCTATATCAGGAAGGTAATATACTACTCTTCACTTTTGCATTTTATAATATTTTCACAATACGTTATCAACACGAGTTTGCTCTGAAGGTGATTCCTTAACCCTAGCTTGAAGTTATTTCAAATTTTCATATCTATAATTATACTTGGTTTTGCTTATAAGCCAAAATCTATATTGCTATTTGTTGGAATCAATTCTAATACTATATCATATATCAAAGATTGTGGTATTATCAAATCTCTAGAAACTTGAGTTTGTGGCACTTGACATTACTGGAAAGAATTATCTATCTTGGAACCTCGATGCTGAGATACATCTTGATGCAATGAATCTTGGAGCTGCCATCAAAGAAGGAAATCAAGCATCCTTGTAGGATCGTGCAAAAGCGTTGATTTTCCTTCGACACCACCTCTATGAGGATTTAAAAGTGGATATGAAATAAGAACCCTCTCACTCTGTAGGTTGAATTAGCCTGAAAACTATAGTGTCCTAAAGCTCAGATATGACTTGATGCATTTGAGGTTGTAAGATTTCAAAACAGTAAGTGAATACAACTCCACATTATTTAAAATCAGCTCCTAGTTAAAGCTATGTAGAGAGAAAGTCACAGAAGAAGACATGCTAGAAAAAACATTCACCACATTTCTTGCCTCAAATGTGCTGTTGCAATAGCAGTATCGAGAGCGTAAATATACAAAATACTTTGAATTGATATCATGTCTTCTTGTTGCTGAGCAAAGTAACGAGCTTTTGATGAGAAATCACCAATCCCGTCCAATTGAATCTGAAGTGAATATGATATCGTCCCAAACCCATATATCGATGTGGACGAGGACGTGGTCGTGGTCATGGAAAGAATTTCCAACACCATGGTACTCATGGTAGTAATCATTCAAATTCCCAAAAAAGGAAAGCTTCATGAAATGACCAGAAGTGGAATAATACCAAGATGATACAAGAAAATGAGAAGTATATACAAAATAAACATTCCAAGGCCCATTAGATTAATTGTCATAGATGTGGTATGAAAGGGCATTCGTCGCGTACCTTTCATATGCCCAAACATTTGGTCGATCTCTACTAAGCATCAATTAAAGAAAAAGGAAAAAAGATAGAAATGAACTTTACTGTTATAAATGGACTAGACTAAACTTACTATGATACTGATTTCTATGGAGGTCCTAGTGAAAAAAATGGACTATCTGATGAATGATGAAAATATTACTATTGAATGATGCTTCTTATATCAAAATTAAATAGAATATCATTTTTTTATTACATTTATTACATTGTTATTTATAATTTTTTTTTAGTTGTATAGAAATCCATGTGTTATTGATCTAAAGATGAATGAGGGTGATGTCTTAGTGACTGTGCAACCGCTTTATAATTCTTTGAGATAAAGATACTTTTAGATTTGACATTAACAAATGCCAATGTAAGTACCATATCACACAGTGCGCAAGCTTAGTGAAGGCTTCGGAAGCGAGCATAATCTTTCAAATGGAACTAGGTTCCATATCAATGATGCATTATATTCTAGCAAATCCACAAGGAATTTGCTTAGCTTCAAAGATATTTGTAGCCTTGAATATCACATTGAAACCATGAATGAAAGTAGTACAGAATGTCTTTATATTACCTATATTGTTTATGGCAAGAAACTTATAATGGAAAAACTTGCAGCTTTATCCTTTGGGTTATATCATATAAATATAAAGCCTATTGAGTCATATGTAGTTGTGAACTAGAAGTTCAACAACCCAAAGACTTTTATTCTTTGGCATGACAGGTTGGGTCACCCTAATCCTCAATGATGGGAAGAATCATAGAACACTCACATGCACATCCACTAAAGAACCAGAAGATTCTTTTGCCCAATAAATACCCATGTGCTGCTTGCTCATAAGGTAAATTGATAGTCAGACCATCCTTTAGCAAAGTCACATTTGAGTCACTAGTCTTCTTAGAAAGAATACATGGGGACATATGTGGATCTGTCCATTAACCATGTGGATCTTTCCATTTCTTTATGGTCTTAATAGATTTATCTACCAAGTAGTCACATGTTTGTTTTAAACTGACAAATGTTGCATTTGTTGAACTCCTTGAACAAATGAGACAAATTACGAGGTCTAGTTTCATGATTATCCCATCGAGTATCGGACTCCCGACAACGCTAGGAGTTTATCTCCCGACCTTTACTAACTATTGTATGTCGGTTGGAACAAATGTTGAACATCCTGTTGGTCACATTCACACCTAAAACGGTTTAGCAGAGTCTCTCATCAAAGGATTTCAATTAATAACTCGACCATTACTAATGAAAACCAGATTGCCAACTTATGTCTAGGGCCATACTATTATGCATGCTGCAAGCTTGGTTCAGGTCGACCAACAACTTATCATGAATACTCCTCCCCACAACTTGTACTAGGCAGAGAACCAAATATTTCCCACTTACGAATGTTTGGTTGTGTAGTGTATGTACCAATTGCACCAACACAACACACTAAAATAGTTCGCCTACGAAGACTTGAGATTTATGTAGGTTTTGATTATCCGTTTAACATTAGATATCTTGAACCATTAATAGGAGATGTTTTTACAGTCTGCTTTGCGGATTGTCATTTTATTGAGAGTGTATTCCCACTATTAGGGGGAGAAAAGTCGGTTTTAGAAGAACGATGAGAAATTACTTAGAAGGAATCTACAATGTCTCATTTTGATCCTCATACAAATCAATGTGAACTAGAAGTTCAAAGGATAATTGATTTGCAAAATCTTGAAAATCAATTACCAAATGCATTTATTAATACAAAGAAAGTGACAAAGTCAGATATCCTGGCTGGAAATGCTCCAACACAGATTGATGTCGTTAAAGGACAATTAGCAAATGAATCTAAAAAATTCCTAAAGTGTGGGAGACCTATTAGCTTAAAAGACATAGCTCCTCGGAAGAAGAGAACATAAAGAAAAATTGGTGCCCCTGAAGAAGCAAATATAAAACAAAAGGTCTCAGTAGAGGCAAATATGAAACAAAAGGCCTCAATAGAGGCATATGGTGAACAAGAAGCCCCTGTAGAGACATACAATGAACAAGAGACCCTTGAAAAGTTTCGAGATAGGAAATAGCCCCTGAAGAGGCACATGTACTTGAAAATTTTGAGATCTTAATGAGTTATGTGCACAAGAGATATTGTTGGCCTCAGACCAAAACACATATACAAATTTAGTTGCACAATTACCAAAGGAATATTATCTAATCCCTGGAAACTTCACCATAAAACTTGTTGAGACCAAAACGCATATACAAATTTATGACACTATTACCAAAGGACTATTAACTAATCCTGAACAATGGTTGCCATAAACTTGTTGACATTATACTATATAAACCAAAAATCTCCTAGAGTAAATCATTTTTAAATTTTGGTTTTGAGTCGATGTGCAAGTGCACTTGGTCGACAAGTAATAAAATGGATTTAAGTCTAGATATCGATCCACGGAGATCTCAGAATTTTAAATCCTTCTCTGACTACTCGATCTCCATCTTGTTGGACGATAAGTGATATTAGGGTCCGGCTTAGAAATTTGGAAATTATCTTGCAGTAAAATAAATGAGCGATCAAAATGGCCGGAATATAAAGAATAAGAATAGTTAAGAAAATAAATGGACACTGAATAGTATCTTCAGAGGACACATCAAGTGTATTATATAGTGAAGTACCAATTCTGTAGTTATGCGATAAAACTTCTTGAATATTTAGTTTTAAAATCGTCAAGGTGTAGCGATGCGGTGGATCTCTCAAACTCACATTTCATTATCTAATTTTTCTGATTCTCGAAGACAAAAAATTAAATAACTACTACAAAGGGATTTCCTTAATCGGAATTATTTTTTCTTTTCTGATACTTCATTACCCATTTTATGGATGTAAACCTTAGCTCCCCGAGTTAGCGATTGACAAGGATATACAACTTCAGGGATGCTCTTCCGCCGAGAATTAGAATAGATCACCCTCTCCTTGATTAGATCTCAGCTAACACGGGATTGGCCTCACTATTCGAATTGAGGTGAACTCTGCTTGTTTAAATTGATAACTCATTCAACTCTTTCTTGATTTCAAGTGAGAAGAGATTTATCGAAGTAAACTTGCAAAGCTCATTAGATCACAAATAGCAGGTTAATATACCTTCAAGCAATTGTTCGTAACTCTCGGGGAATGCCTTCTGCAGCTGTCACTCAGGGCCTCCTTGAAATCGAGCAATGAGACAAATCTTATAACGGTATAAGCGATATTCGGATCAAAAGCGGTAAACCCGACACAGTAAATTCATAAGCGAAATTCAAAGTATTTGAAGCGACTACGGGAAAGATAATTTACGACTATAGCATTCACTTAATGGCATTTGGATTCCTCAATTATTGAATTACACATACGGCATTCCTCGATCATAAGAATAGCGCAGTGGCTTGAAGAGTTGAATTCGAAATTTGTCTGGAACTGTAGTCGGGTAGTAATTTGAGAAAGAATAGGAGTGCATTAGTTACTGCTCGCTCGACAACACCCGGATCGGAAAATAAGCGAATAATAAAGCGATAAATCTAATCTAATCTCTAACTATCAATATTGAAAGAAAAGAAAAGAAAAAGAAAACTAAAAGGAAAGGCATAAAAGAAAAATGAGCCTTATTCCAGACCTCTCGTCTGTGTCGCATGGCTTCTCGTTCGCTCTTAAGGTAGGCTGGCATTATTTATAGGGTTCTCAATTGGGCCTAATCCCAATGCACATTCGGTTCAATGGATTTCCAAGTGGTGACGAGATTCTTTATTCAAGTCGCGACCTCGAATCCTTGTGAGCATCATCCATGTCGCGACATCGATCGTCGCGACATCAGCAAGTCTATGCAGCCTTGAACTGGTCGTTCATGATGTAGACCTCAATCTCTTTGTCGTGGCCTTCGGCCATTGCAGGCTTCAAATGGTTGCTCCTGATGTCGTGACATCAATCTCTTGTCGCGACATCAACTAAATGAACTGCAGCTTTCAACTGATGTCTTCTGGTGTCGCGACATCGGTCCCTTGTCGCGACATCACTTTATGCCTTTGCAGGTTTCAATTGGTCTCTCCTGATGTCGCGACATCGATATCTTGTCGCGACAAGTACATATGTCATTGAAGGTTTTAATGGTTTATACGTTTGTCGACATCATTCTCTTGTCGTGACGTAAACAGGACACAAGCTTCCACTGATTGCTCTTAGTGTCGCGACAACAATCTCTTGTCGCGACATCAGCTTATGGCTCTGCAGTCTTCACTTGATGGTTCCTGTTGTCGCGACATCAATCCCTTGTCGCGACATCAATTCATGCCCTTGTAGGTTTCAACTGGTCGCTCCTGATGTCGCGACTTCAGTCCTCGTAGCGACTGACAGCGGAAGTTACCACCGACTTCATCTCACCAGAAGCTTTGTCATAGCTTCAAGGCGATTCTCTTGTAAGTGACCTCCATCACGTGCTGACATCAGCCTGTCGCGACATCACGATCTTTGTCGCGACATGTTCTACTAACCACGGTTAATCCTCAGCTGCTTATCTGGTGACTCCTGTCGCGACCAGTTGCTTATTTCCTTCACTTTTCCTGATGTCACGACCTTCTCTCTTTAGCTGATCTTGTCGTGACTTCTTTTTCTTGCACGCTGATGTCGCGACTGCTGCTAATTCATTGTCGATGTCACGACAACATCCAGATGTCGCGACATGAAGTCTTCTTCTTCCTCATTTCCTGGTTGCTTCACAGGTTTCTTTAACTCTCGGCTGCCTTGTTCTTCCAAGTAGCTTTGTTTCCATTTGGAGTTTTTTCTTCTTTACTGACCTGGATGTGCATTTGATTCTTTGCCAAAGCTTCACGACATCGGGTTCCTTTATCTTTATTAAGCCTTTTCTCTTGCAACTTAGCTTCAGCCAATTATCTCATTAACTCTCATCCACCTTGCAGCTACAACTTACTTAAATATTCTTCTTTTTCTTGAATTCCCGCCATTTAACAGTTTGGTTAGTTATTCCATAATTCTGCACATAAATCAGTCTTGTTTAGATAAAAATAGATCATAAAAATGGACTAAAAATGGATGACTTTCAAGCTCATCAAACTCCCCCAAACTTAAAATTTTGCTTGTCCTCAAGCAAAGAAAAAGAAAGAATTGTTTGTCCTCAAACAAAATAAAGAAAATTTTAAGGACATTTTTCGATTTTTAACGTAGCATTCAATTTAATTAAATACAAGGTATGCATTATTTTACGTGCACATCTAGCTTCAAAGTCCCGGTTCAAGGTTGGTTTCTATTCTTTATAGTATACAAAACTAAGTTGAAATTGTTTTACAAACAACATAATCATTGGATCCTGTTGAAAAATAAATTGTTTTCCTTTCTCATCTTCATAATTATTCACTTAACTCCCTAGGTCCTTCACAGTTTTTACTGTTTATTGCTTTTCCAAATTCCATAAGCTTGTTGTTCATATTGATCTCCACTAATGTAGGTAATTCCATGTGAGATCAGCTCGGGTCTTTGGGCTTGTAATGTTAGGCAGGTAAGGGTAGGATAGAAAGACTTTTGGTTTAGATTACCACGAACTTTTTCTCTCTTCTTTCTCCTCTTTGCCCTTTTTCCTTGTAGTTTCTTTAATAAACTCCCCCAGACTTCATTTTAGGACTATCTCTGGATTTCTTCTATTAATCTGTATGCTCCCATTTCTCATTTGTAATTCAACTGGGGGAATTTTCTTTGTTTGTCACCATTCAAGGATAGTGCAATGTTTTACCTTCTTAGGCTTTCTAACACCCTTAGCGAACTTTGGGTTAGTAACTCCCATACCAGATGGCATTAGGGTACTAGGTGTTGAAACACCCCTAAGAACTTAATAGTTCAAGAGAATTAGGCCACGAGGTAAAACTTATCCCCTTTTTTATTGTATTTATGTTTTTGACCCTTTTTCTTTCATTCCCCTTTTTCTGTCTTTTCTCAGCAGGTTCTTCAAACAACCTCCCCCAAACTTGATTTCCTTCTTCCTTTTTCAGTTCTTGGGTAATCACAGGTTCTTTACTGGAAGATTGATTCTTTTGGAAGGTTTGGGGTTTAAATTGGCTGATTTTTAGAAATATGGCTTGATTGGCTCAATTTCTGGAACTAAGGTATATGCTTTAGCATATAGATAGGGGTGGCTTAAATGGCTCAAACTTTCCGAATGCTTTGCATCATTTCTTGTCATTTGTATCACCTAAGTTTCGCCTCGATCAATAATCTAACAAGTTCTAGAATGCGGGTTAGCTACTTTTGTTTTTGACCATTAGGAGTTGCTGGATGCAATTTTGTTGATGAGTAGTTAAACTCTTTTGTATCCAACAAATTTCCTTGACTCATTGTTCGCCTGCAATCTCAAAAATATGTTTTGTTTCTTCAATTTCATTACTTCCCTCTATTCTGGACTCAACAGTTAGACTTAAGTCACTTTTACACTTTGTGTTTCAATCAAACTGTATTCATTTGGCTCTTATTCTACATTTCAGCTTATTTCTAATCTAGCGCTTCATTGGCGTGGCTCACTGACATCAGTAGAGTTTTATTACGGAACTAATTTCTACTTTTATTTTCCTGACTATGCATCGCAAGCTGACACGACATTGAACAAACAAATTCAAAAATAGCACACAACAATTCAATTCCAAATTTCTTATTTATTCGATTCAATTTACAGCAGTTGGATGCAATTCAAATGGGATAAGGTAGGAAGTCAGTTTGGGAAGAAGTCATCTTTTTCTTTTGGAAGAGGCAGCAAAGATATTAGGGGGATCCAGGTCTAAGGTATTCAAATGAGCTGGGAATGGAGGAAATTTCATTTCCCTTCTTTCCTTTCTCTTCTTAGTTTCCTTCTCAACTTGATCTTCAATGAAGATCTCATTGGAGAGATCAACCTTTTTGTTCAACTCATCCTGCCTCTTCCCCAAGCCATTCATTGTATTCTCCATTTCGGTCATGACCTCTAAAATTTGGAGAAGATTATTATTAATCGAGATCCAAATTTCTAGCCATTCTTTACCCTTTTGTAGGATTCGAAACATCCTTTTGCTTCTTGTCTCTATCATCCGGTTTATTTTTTCAAAATCCTTTTGTAGAGACTTGTATAGGAACTTAGGCCCTTGATTTGCTGGTGGCTTCTTGCTCAGAGTCTCTTTTCTTTATCAATGTTAGGAGTTGAGAATCAACTCAAATGATTGTTATAAAAGCTTCATGACTTAGTTTGGCTTCTGTAACGGTGATCTCTCATTCATTTCTTTCTTAAACTCTTCACCTAGCTGCTTCAAAATTTTTCTCATCTGTTCCTCTCTTAATTCGACTCTTCTCCCCACTTCTTTAGTCTCTCTTCTTTGTAGCTCCATCTCATGCTCCTTTTCCTTCATGTTTAGCTCTTCCTCCCACTTGGTCTCTTCTTTTCAATTCTTTTTCATAAATTCCTTCTCTGAATTCCTGCTGTAGGTTCCTCATACATTTTTCATCCATTCTCTTTTGCATAGCGACTGAGCTTCCAGTATCGGCTGTTCTCTTGTGCTCCCCCTTGAGCTTTCTCCATGTTGGAAATTTACATTACGCACGGGAGGTGAACTAGCTAAGGAATGGAGAAGTCTGTCAGATTTTGCCTTCATCCCCTTGCCCCTTCATTATCAGTAAAAAATGAAATCATTGTTGTCGGGTGAGTTTTAAGGTGCTCTGCTCATGATCGTGACCCTCAGAGTCATTTAAGTCTTTAATTTTGAGGCTTCATCTCTTTTCTCTACCCGGCCACCCTCTTTTCTTCGGTTTCTTGGTGGCAGTAACAACAACCTTCGGAAGGAGTGGGTGAAGCTCTGGGTACTTCTTCTTCACAGTTCCCATACTCCTTTCACTGACCCAGCCCGAACATAGAACAGTGATTGTTGCTGGGTGAGGAATAAACCCTCTTTTATTCCCTTCATGATACCTCATGATAGAATTTTCAATGACAACTCCTACATTGATCTTGTATCCTTTTAGGATGGCATACAGCAACACAGCTTCTTGTTCTCTCACTGTGCACACGTGTTTTGTTGGAACCAAAACAGAAGCCAGGAAGTAAAACCATACCTTCGCTTCCTCAGTGAGGCTTCCCCTGTTCAATGTTCTTGGCATTCCTTCTCCTTGGTTTAGCTGCACCTTACCATTAGTGAGCTTCTTGGCAATCTTTCCAAAATCTGGTTTTTCCAAAAGTTTCTTGAATTTGGAACCATGTTTGTGTACTGCCATGCCATGAGCTCGTTGATGGCCTTAGCTTCATATGAAACCCAGACTCCTCTAACAAAAACCGCTCCATCCTTCCTTCCTACCAAATTTGAATAAAACTCCCTTACCAATGTTGTATACCCTGATTTTTGGTGTGCGCAGAGACTCTCCCACCCTCTCTGCTCTATCATCTCCTTGAAGAATTAGCGAGATTTTGAATCTCCTCTACGTGACAAACCCGCTGTTGGCATGTCTTTTTCCCTTTGGGAATGCAGCCGTCGACACGAAAATCTTCTACTTCTTCTTCTTCTCTCACCTTTCCCTTTCCTTTTTCTGCTCTTTCTTAGGAGTTTCTTCGGGTGTTTCTGATGGCACCTCTCCTGATTGTTCTTCCTGACGAATCTCGTCTAAGTGTTCTTCTTGACGAGTTTCTTCTTCTGGTTGTTCATGTTCCCTCATAATCTCGTCTAAGTTAGGGACTAGGGTGGGAATTTCAGCCATTGGAAACGGAAGAAAAGCTCTTCAAAAGGTTTGGAAAGCTAGGGTTTTGGGGGTTGAGATTGAAAAGGAGGAAGAATTGAATAACTATGTGGTTTTAAAGTGAATGATAAAGTTTTCCAACGGTTGCAATTCAATCAATGTTTGTGGGCTACTTGTGCTTCATTAAAAACACGTCGCGACTTCGAATTTCGCCTCTTTTGTTGCCAGGATCATTGAATTTAGGGCTTTTTAAAGTGAGTTAATGGTAAATCTTTTATGTCGCGACATGCTAAGTTTGTCGCGACATCTGTGGATTTTTAGGAATTGTTTGATTATCATGTTGCGACATCCTTTTTATTCCTGTTTTTATTCCCCAGCTATTTCCTACCTTGTTGGGGTTGTTGCGACATCATTTATTTATTTATTTTTTTTTTCACAGTGGTGTCGCGACATATACCTTCTTCCTTGATACTCCTGAATTGCCCTTTCAAAGCAGTCCGACATCGATGTTTTGTCGACATCACTTATGTCACGACATACTAACCCTTAAGCCATGACCTAAGCTAACAACCGATGATCTCAGAACCTTGAATTCTCTTATTATTTCCTAACCCTTTTAGACATCTCTTCGGGCATCTCAAGCAAGATTTAACAATCAATTCAAGTATATCTACAGAATTGGGTTAGGGAGAAGGTTACTCCCCTTTTTCTCATGTTGTGACTTCTCTGCAAGTTGTTGGAATTGTTCCTGTAGTTGCCTTGCCATTCATATCTTTAAACCTTGCAGAAGCTCACTGCAATATTCAAGAAAAATCTAATTAAACTACAATTGATTTCTAAAAATTAAATCTATCCTTATAAAAACAAATCTGACCTAATTTTCAGCAACTAAAAGAAAAATATTTCAAAACTTAAAATCGAAATTAAATCCTTATGGGTTTGCCTCCCATTAGGTACTTTCAGTTTGAGTCCTTAGGCTGGACTTCTTGTTGTGGTACTTCTTCTTTTCCTTAAGAACCCGGTTAAGTTCTTCATTTCCCTCTTCTTTGTTTAGATAATGCTTCCAACCTCGTCCGTGACCTTGAATTCTTCCCGTTATACGTCCTCGGTGTCCTTTGCTCCAAATGTAGTACTTGACACCAACTGTGTATGGCCCACTCCATTTGGATTTTGAACTCACAGAGCAATTTCGGTCCCCAGAATTCGCAATGAGACACATTCCCCTGCTCACGAACTCTTTTCTCAAAATTCTCACGATCATGCCATTTCTTTGTCTTGTCTTTGTATATTCTAGCATTATCATAGGCTTCATTTCTCAATTCTTCCAGTTCAGACAGTTGGAACAATCTTTCTTCCCTTGCAACCTTAAAATCGAAGTTTAACTTCTTGATGGCCCACATTGCCTTGTATTCCAATTCAAGGGTAGATGACATGGTTTGCCAAACAACTCTGTATAGGACGCATTCAGTAGGGGTTTTGTATCACTGATCTTGTAAGCCCAAAGTGCATCATCAAGTTTGGAAGACCAATCCTTCCTGCTTGAGCTCACCGTCTTTTCAAGTATTCTTTTGATCTCCTGTTTGAAATTTCTGCTTGTCCATTAGTGCGGGATGATAAGCTAAACTAATTACATGTAATCATACTGCTCATGAGTTTGCAAATATTTTGTTTGCGAAAGTGGGTTCCCCCGTCACTAATGATAGTTAAGATTGTTCCAAATCTTGCTCAAAATATTCTTTTGCAAAAACTTACAAGCTGTATTAGCATCATTCCTTGGACAAATGCTTCCACCCCATTTGAAGCGTAATCTATTGCTAGCGTTATGTATAGGTTTCAAATGATGTCAGAAAAGATCCCATAAATATTCCCCATACATCAAAAATTTGTATCACCAAAATACCTCTGAGGGGCATTTCATTCATGCTGCTGATATTTCCAATCTTTTGGCATCTATCACACAATTTAACCCACTCAGCACAATCTCTGAAGATAGTGGGCCAATAAAATCCTGATTGGAGTATCTTGTGAGCTGTTCTTTCTCCAGAAAAATGTCCCCATATGGTGATGCATGGCATTCATTTAAAATGTTGCCTTGTTCGCTACGGCACACATCTTTCTTATTATCATGTCGACACCTCTCTTTTGAATAATAGTGGGTCATCCCAAATATAATACTGCTGTCAGTTAAAGTTTCCTCTTCGTGGTATTTGAATCCCGAAGGCATTACTCCGAGCCGGATAATTCACGATATCGACATACCGTAGGTTGGAGGAAACCTTAAACAATTGCTCATCTGGAAAGTTCTCTGTTAACATCACATTTTCTTCTTCATCACTTGCTTCTTTTCTGCTCTTGACAGATAATATCACATTATCACATCCTTTTATCCTTGATTTCCAAATCAAACTCCTGCAACTTAGCGACACCCACCTTATCAATCTTGGCTTAGCTTCCTTTTGACATCAAGTATTTGATTCTTTTATGATCGGTGTGAATTCTGCGTAGGATCTAAAATGTATTACTAAATTTTTCACAAGCAAATACTATGGCTAGCATCTCCTTTTCAGTTGTTGAGTAGTTCTCTTGTGCTTCATTGAAGGTCTTACTAGCATAGTATATATTTGAATACTTTCTCTTTTTCTTTGACCACAGCTCCATGGCAAAATCACGGCATCACACATTATTTCAAATCCTGATCCCGATACGGTGCAGCCATTATAGGTGCTTGTACCAATCTGATTTTGATTTCTTCAAAAGCATCATGCGAGTTTCATCAAGAATTGGAACCTTGTCTTTTTCGGCAATGCATAGTGGTGCAATTTTATTTTTGAAGTCTTTGATGAATCTCCTATAAAATCCGACATGCCCCGAAGCTTCTTACTCACTGCGAGGTAGGTGGTGCGGGGAGTTTTGATAATGGATACCTTGGATTGGTCCACTTCTAGTCCAGTAGCAGAAATTTTATGCCTAAGAACAATACCTTCTGTCACCATAAAATGTCATTTTCTGGTCGATTCTTAAGGAATGCTTGTCTTGGCATCTTGAAGTAATCGCTCTGCATTGTTTAAACATTGATCAAAGCTCGATCCATACACAAAGTGAAGTCATCCAAGAAAAACTTCCATCACTTCAACCAAATCAGAATATCGACATCATACACCTCGAATGTATATGAGCATTACATAGCCCTAAAAATGGCATCCTTCCTCACAAAGGTACCATAGGGGCATGTGAAGGTGGTCTTCTTGTCCTCGTGCAATAGCAATCTGATTGTATCCCGAAAATCTATCCAGAACAAAAGCAGGTGTCCCGCTAACTTGTCTAACATCCGATCAACAGCAAAGGGAAATGGATCTTTCTCTCGGTTGTGGTTGGAATTCACTTCCCGTAATCAACATATGCCTCCATCCTCACACTGCTCTTGTTGAACTAATTCATTTTTTTCATTTCTCATCACAAAGAAACCCCTTTCTTTGGAACCACATGGGACTGGCTCACCCAAGCATCACCAAATAGCATAGATAAAACCAAAGATTCAGCAATTGGTACTCTCCTTTCTCGACTACTTCCTTCATCACCGATCGCCCCTTTGGTGCTCATGGGAGTGGTTTTGAAGTCTCTTCAGCGTAATCTTATATGCAAATTGACGGATCGATACCCTTAAGCTCTTCAATGGACCAAGCTAGCGATTCCTTACGCTCTCTAATATTTTCAAGAATCTTTGTTCCTCGATCACCGAAACTGGCCGAATGATCACTGGTTTTTTCTTGGTAATTCTAAGTAAGCATACTTTAAAATGACGTGGCAACTCTTTCTGAAACTAGTCTTTCCAGACCGGTTTTGATGAATTTCTTTTCATATTTTCCCCATTGTCATTTCTTGTTTTGCTTCAAGCTCTACTATAGTTTCTAAAGAATGAAATCACAGATGGAAATTCAGTAATAGACATCTTCGTATACTGAATTCATCTCTTTTTCATTGGATAAAACCGGAGTATTACATTCATTGTTAACATCGGTTGGAAGTATAGACAAAACTGCCATACTGCAACTTTCCTTGTCTCTGCCTCTATATTTTGCATACTTTTGATCAAGCAGCAACAAATTCTTCTTCTCCAACCTCAAGATGAGAACTCCTTTTGCATGTCAACTTATGTACCCAAATAGCTAGGAATGGTCTTCCCAAGAGTGTGGGTACTCTAGAATCTTCTTCCATGTCCGTAATGACGGCCCACTGAAACACTCTGTCAAAGTGACTAAAGACATCTTCTAAGACTCCTTCAGTTTTCATCACGACCGTCTGCCATTTGGAAGAGTAACAGCGGGTGGGAATAACCCCCAAACTTAGTTTCGCAACAGAGAGAGGCATCAATCGATACTAGCCCCGAGTCACGTAGAGCTTCCTGAATTCAATTCCTCCAAATAATACAAGGAATCGTGGAAGCTCCCCGGGTCTTTCATCTTTACCGGTAGTTCTTTTCGACATCAGATCATAAGCTGGCAAAGTGAGATCTACTATTCCTTCCTCTACTATTTTTCTTTCTCGCTTCAAGATGTCCTTCAAAATCTTGCATAAAGTGGCATCCGAAGCTACCACTTCCAAGAAAAGGCATACCGACTTCCAGCACTCGAAAGTTTTCAAAACCTTGCAACCGCTTCCTCTATCTTGATTTCAGCAATTGAAATGGGACTGTGTCTAGATCCTTGATGTTCTTCCCCTTCTACTCTTATTTTCTTTCTCCAAAGACTCCCTTCCCTTTCTCTCGGTCTTGCTCCTTCTTGTCGGGGGCCATTATCTTTCTTTCATCTTTCTATTTCCTTCCCACTTGCCGCACAACCATGCAAATTCTTTGGATTTTTCTTTTTGTGTCACTTGGGAAGGTATCTTCCTCCGGCTTTGCGTGGTTGAGTTTACCGCCTACTTGCGGTTCCGTGTTCTTCAGTGATGCACTGGTGGTGTTCAAAAAATTTGAGAATTGGGTAAGGGGCTTGCTTCCCAACTCGCAAACTTTTGTTCATGGAGGTCTAAATAGCTTCTTATTATCCCCATGAAATGCAGATCCGTTTCCTTCAAAAGATTTGGGCCCCTCCTCCGACCCCGGGATATTCATTTCGTGCTAATTTCCTCACTGAACCTTGGTCATGATACCCTTGTCGAGGGTTTTGTCCTTGCCTCAGCTCGAGAAGCCTCCACCATATGAGAAATTCATGGTTCCCGAGTACTGGTGATAATGTGTCGGGCAGTTAGGATTGGTTCAAATGGTAACTTATCCGCTCACCTAAGCATTTTACCCTCCTCAAGATCATAGAATTGTTCTCAAGAAATTCTCTCTCAAGACTTTCCTTCAATAACTCTTTCAATCGCCCTATTTCATGGATGCGGTGCACCTCCTCTCTTGTTTGTCCATTCGATGCATAATAGCATCCAGCTTGGCCTCCATAGCATTCATCTTGCTCAGCTCCATGATCCTTTTTCCTCTGGTCAAGCCCCTTTGAAAAACCCTTTCGTAAGGAGTTTTCATATTGCATTTTGCCAGTCCTTATCGCCTCTCGCTTCAAAGACTTTTTCGCTGAATGCTCCACAACATGAGGCATCAATGATCCCCTTTGATATATCATTCAAGGCATGATATACTTATGTCCATCTCTGAGTCTTCAGATCTATCCCATGCATTGACATCTTCTCAAAGAACCGCTTGAATCTTCCTGTGCCACATATAGGCTCTCATCTTCCCTTGTCGAAAAACAATGATTTCCTCCTCCTTTTCTCTCAAAGGAGCGACAAGACCCGCCCAACAGCCACTACCTCCTCCTGCATCAATGTAACCATACAGAAAGATTCATACCATGTGGCCGTCAGATTCTGAGAATGGAATAGATGTAACTCGACAACCTCCTCGGTCTCACCCCCATTCAAATTAACTGTTCGCCATCCCCGAGAAATCTCCCAGTGTTCATTAGGATCTTCAGCCTGATGACCCGGGCAGAAATCCTGTTGTCGCACTTACTGTAATTAGTGCTGGTTTTAGTTCAAAGTTGTTGGCATCGATAGCCGTCGCCCGATTGCGTAGTACTCATCTCAATAATAGGCTTCAAGTCCTCCATAGTAATTGATTGAGGTCTTCCGTCAGCCGCCTGCGGTCCTCATCTTGATCCCGTCTTTCATCCGCCATGGTGGTGTTTTCTCGTCTTGCCTTTCAAGTCGCGAAGTGTTTTCTAATCTTAATCACTGAATCGTGACGCTTTTTTGCTTCCTATGCATCAAAGTTTTTTTTTCTGAAAGCAAAACACACTCCCATTAATAGGATTACCAAAACAACAAATATATTCAATATGGTTTGTTAAAGGTTAGTATCAAAATGAACCACGCTTGAAAACTATTTTGTTCTTTTTCTTTAAATGTCCAAATTAGTATTTCCTTCTTTCATCTCAATATTGATCTATCAAATTCTTTCGATCACTTAACGGCGCCTATAAAACTCAGTTTCGCCTCTGCATCAAAACACATATACAAATTTAGTTGCACAATTACAAAAGGAATATTATCTAATCCCTAGAAACTGCACCATAAAACTTGTTGAGACCAAAACGCATATACAAATTTATGACACTATTACCAAAGGACTATTAACTAATCCCCGACAATGGTTGCCATAAACTTGTTGACATTATACTATATAAACCAAAAATCTCCTAGAGTAAATCATTTTTAAATTTTGGTTTTGGTCTGATATTCTGCAAGTGCACAGATCGACAAGTAATAAAATGGATTTAAGTCTTATATCGATCCTACGGAGATCTCAAGAATTTTAAATCAACTACTCTGACTACTCAATCTCCATACTATTTGGACCAATAAGTGATATTAGGGTCCAGCTTAAGAAGCTGGAAATTATACTAGCACGAGTAAAATAAATGAACAATCAAATAAACTGGAATATAAAGAATAAAGAATAGTTAAGAAAATAAATGGACACTGAATAATTATCTTTCAGAGGACACATCAAGTGTACTACTATAGTGAAGTACCAATTCCTGTAGTTAATACTGATAAAACTTCTTGAATATTTCAGTTTTAAAATATGCGTCCAAGGTGCTTAAGAGCATACCTGATCTTCCAAACTCCGCATTTCATTATCTAATTTTCCCCGATTTCAAGACTGTGAAATTAAATAACTACTTTTACAAGGGATTTCCTTAATCAGTATTTTTCTTTGCAATACTATACCCATTTTATGGACTCAGAACCTTGTTCCCAAGTTATCTGGCCAAGCAAGGATATACAACTTCCGTGATGCTCTTCCTCAAAATTAGAATAGATCAATTCTCTCCTTGATTAGATCTCAGTTAACACGGGATTGGCCTCACTATTCGAATTGAGGTGAAATCTCTGCTTGTTTAAATTGGATAACTCATTCCAACTCTTTCTTGATTTCAAGTGAGAAGAGATTTATCGAAGTAACTTGCAAGCCTATTAGATCACAAATAGTGTGTTAATATACCAAGCAATTGTTCGTAATCTCAGGAATGCCTTCTCTCAGGTTACCCGCAGGGCCTCCTTGAAATCGTGAGCAATGAGACAAATCTTATAATCTGTATAAGAAACTGATATTCGCATCAAAAAACAAGAAACCCAACACCGGCAAATTCATAAATCGAAATTCAAAAGTCGGAAACGACCACAGAAAGATAATTTCACCATAAAGATTCACTTAATGGAAGCCGGATCTCACTATTGAATTACATACGCCACAAGATTCCTCCGATCATAAGAATAACTCCACCAAACCGAAGAGTTGAATCTTAAATTTGTCCGAACTTCAAACATTTCGTAGTAATTTGAAAGAATAGAATTCTCGCATTCGGGCCTTCCTCACAAATCGACAACACCCAGATCCGTAAAATAAAACGAATAAAACGATAACTCAATCTAATCTCTAACTATCAATATTGAAGAAAAGAAATAAAATAAAGAAAAGAAAACTAAAAGGAAAAATAAAGAAAATGAGTCACTACCCGTAGACTTCGCCCTGTGTCAAACGCTGCCGCGCTTCCTCTTCCGAGTAGCCGCGTATTTATGTGGTTTCGCCAGGGCCCTAACCAATGTATCTGCCAGGATTTCCAAGTGGATCAGCCTACATCGCTCAAGTCGCGAATTCGAATCCTCTTGTCATGACATCCATGTCGCGGAGCATCGACCTCACGCCGACATCAACTTAAGCCCATGCAGCTCAACTGGTCACATACGATGTCGCTAATTTCAATCCTCACGCGGACATCAACCCACGCCTCTCGCAGCTTCAAATGGTTGCTCCCGATGTCGCTGACATCAACTAAATGAACCGGCAGTTTTCAACTGATGTTTCTCCGTGTCGCTGATATCGTCCCGTCGTGACATCACTTTATGCCTTCAGGTTTCACCGTCTCTCCCGGTGTCGCGGATATCGATATCTTGTCGCCAATGGCACATATGTCAACAAGGTTTTAATGGTTGTTTCCGCTTGTCGCGACATCATTCTCTTTGTCGCGGATATCAGCCTTTGCTGACTTACAAGCTTCCACCGATTGCTCTTGGTGTCATACAACACCCTCACGCGACATCGTACGGCTCCGCAGCTTCCTTACTTGATGGTTCCCGCGTGTCGACATCAATCCTCGTCGCGACATCAATTCATGCCTTGCAGTGTTTTCTTAACCGTCAGCCCCGATGTCGCTGATTTCGGGGCCCCTTCGTCATACAACAACTCGAGCTACCTCTACCATCTCACGCAGCCCGCTATAGCTTCCGGGCAACATTCTCTCACAGTGGACTTCCATCCCGAGTCGCGATGATTGAACCCTTGTCACGACATCACGAGGCCGTCGCGACATCATTCCCTTTAGCTTCTCGGGTTAATCCTACCGCTTATCTCGCACTCCTCGTCACTCGGGCCATTTATTTCCTTCACTTTCCCGATGTCACGACCTTCTCTTTAGCCGATCTTGTCGTGACTTCTTTTTCAGACGCCGATGTCGCTAATCGTTGCTAATTCATTACCATGTCACGACAAAGATCTCGTATGTCGGACATGAAGTCTTCTTCTTCCTCATTTCTCGTTGCTTCACTCTGAGTTTCTTTAACTCAAATCTCGCCTTGTTCTTCAAGTAAGTCGCTTCCGACTGAGTTTTATCACAGAACTCCGATATGCATTTGATTGCTGCCAAAGTTTTACGACATCAGTTCCTTTATCTTTGTGCGCCTTTCTCGGGCCGTGAATCCTGCTTCAGCCAATTATCTCATTAACGCCATCCACCTTCTCGCTTCTTTTTCAAATATTCTTCTTTTCTTGAATTCCCGCCATTTAACAATGGTTATTCCATAATTCCGCATATAACCGCTTGCTTAGATAAAAACAGATCGAAAATGGACTAAAAATGGATGACTTTCAAGCTCATCAGATATAAATGGGATCGAAATGATATTGTTATCAATAATATTTTTGTCTTCCAAGTGACCTTAGACATCATAAGAAATGATGAGGATCCCAAACCACAAAATGTGAAAGAATGTCGATGAGAAATGATTTTCTCCAAAATGTAAAGAAGCTATGGTGCGCACTAACTCAAGAGAAATGAGAAGTTTTGGACTTGTAGTCCAAACACTTAAAGGTGTAAGCCTTGTTGGTTACAAATGGGTATTTGTACGAAAGAGCAATGCAAATAATGAGATCATAAGATATAAAATGGAATTAGTAGCACAAGGTTTCTTGTAGAGACCTAGTATTGACTACGAGGAAACATATTCACCGCTATGGACCCAATTCATTTTTTTCTTTATGCTTAGTAGTCTCTAAAGGATTGCATATGTGTCTCATGGATGTCATCACAACTTACTATATAGATCCATAGATAATGACATATATATGAAAATCCTTGAAGGATTTAAATTGCCTAAAGCAAATAATACAAAGACTCGTAGTATGTGCTCAATCAAATTACAACGATCTCTATATGGATTGAAGCAATTTGGACACGTGTGGTACAATCGCCTTAGCAAGTATTTATTGAAAGAAGGGTATGCGAAAAACACTATATGCCCATGCAACTTTATCAAGAAATCATAAACGAGATTTGCAATTATTGCTGTGTATGCTGATTATTTAAATCTTGTTGGAACTCCTGAAGAGCTCACAAAAACAACAAAATGTTTGAAAAAGGAATTTGAGATGAAAGATCTTGGGAAAACAAAATTTTGTCTTGGCTTTTAGATTGAGCATTGCCTTACTACAGTGTTAGTTCACTAATCAGCATATACTAAGAAAATTTTAAAGTGTTTTTATATGGATAAAGCATACCCTTTAAGTTCTCCAATGGATGTTCATTCACTTGAAGTGAAAAAGGACCCATTTCGTCCTTATGAAAAGGGTGAAGAATAACTTGGTCCTAAAGTACCATATCTTAGTACTATTGGTGCATTTCTCTATCTTGCTAACTATACTCGCCCAAATATTGTTTTTTTTTTATCACTTTCTTAACTAGGTACAATTCTGCTCCAACCCATAGACATTAGAATGGTATCAAGCATATATTATGCTACCTCTAAGGAACAACTGATATGAGTCTAGTTTAGTTAAAGGAATTAAAGCAACAATGACTTGGATATGCTGATGCATGATACCTTTCATGGAGATCCTTTAAGTAGACAATGTTGACCACATCATCGAATCATTAAGAGATTATAGCAATTCACGAAGCAAGTCATGAATGTATATACAGATCGATGATTCAACATATCCAAGAATCATGTACTCTCTCTATCAAAGACAACCTAACAACATTATTCAAGATAATTCCGCGCTGCATTTCGTATAGATCAAAGGAGTGCTATATCAAAGAAGATAAAACTAAAAACATTTCTCCAAAGTTCTTTATACACATGAACTCTAGAGGCGGTGAAATTGATGTCTATCAAATACACTCAAGTGATAATCTAGCAGACTTATTCATGAAGCCATTGGTAACTTCAACATTTAAGAAACTAATATACAAGATTGGAATGCGCTAACTAAAGGACATCGACATGAGGGGGAGTATGCTTATGACATGATATTAGAGTACTGTGCTCTTTTTCCCTTTGTCCAGGTTTTGTCCCATTGAATTTGTTGGCAAGGTTTTTAACGAGACAATCCTAATAAACGAAGAACAATCTACAACATCATAAGAATATTTTACTTTCATTCGCTAGGTTTTATCACACTGGTTTTACTAGCAAGGTTTTAATGAGACATATTCTTGATGGTGGCCATTCAAGGGGGAGTGTTGTAAATGACGGGTCATTAAGTATAATGAATGACCACATTAAAAGGTTCATTCACTTGATGAATGAGCAAAGATGCACTATGTACCTCGCTAATTACATTAAGAGCTTAGTAAATGAATGATTGGGAGCCTATAAAGGCAACCTCCTCTTCGTATTTCGATATCCCTGAGTGGAAAGAAATTCTCTCCCTCCTCTCTTTCCCTCTCTCCATATCTTCCTCTCACTTTTGTATTTATCAAGATTCTCTACTCCTTTCTCTAGCTAGAATAATATAGTACTTTTCACTTTTGCATTTTATAAATATTTTCTACAATATTTCTATATTTTATATAAATTTCTCTATTTTTTTCCAGTATAAAAATAAGTTAAGAAAAATATAAATACTTAATTAATTTTAAAATTAGTTGTTTTTCAAACTCAACTAACATTAGAAACTATTCTTTTAATAAAACAAATTTTTTTTTGAAATCAAATATAATCAAATTATATTAAACTAAGGTTATTATCCTTCTTAATTAAATTTATTTCGAAGTAAATAAATAAATAAACAAATAAATGGAGGTGTACTGTGTATCCAACAGACGAACCATCAGCAGGAAGCAACAAAATGGAAAAAATGGAATGAAGACGTGTGCATAGTGACATGAAGAAAGGAAGGCGGGGAGAGAAAAGGGGCTTATCCCGACCTAAATATGCTCTTTGTTGGACTACGATCTTTCTGGATTTGCAAGATGGTCTTTTTACCGGGATATTGCCATGATATTACCGATTTTTTTGATGACATTTTGGTTGATCGATTATCGATTCCTATTATCCTGTTGA
Source organism: Tetrastigma voinierianum (assembly GCA_016808115.1). Taxonomy (NCBI): domain Eukaryota; kingdom Viridiplantae; phylum Streptophyta; class Magnoliopsida; order Vitales; family Vitaceae; genus Tetrastigma; species Tetrastigma voinierianum. The sequence continues at coordinate 57,209 of JAEQBH010000967.1, forward strand.
ACCCCCCGATATTCAATATTTCTTTGATATTTCGGCGAAATATCATTATATTTTTGTCTTTGGATGTGACAAACAACCCCATACTGATTGCAAGGTCAAATGGACAAATAACACTTTCCCCATACGGGGCAAAAAGGAATAGACCTTAGCCCATATTGAGATTAGGGATTGGACTCTCATACCATTTGTAACGATCCAATCTAACCCTACAGATACTATCTACTTTGGGACCAAGGGGCTTTCATAGCTTTAAAATACTTCTACTTGGTTGAGAGGAACCCATACTTATACAATTCTAGAAACTTTCTCCCTTATTTGATGTGGGGTGTGATAAACACCCCCATGCGGACACAACGTCCTTATTGTTCTCATGGGATTGAAGGACCAAATCAAATAGACAAACTAATGGGGCAAAAAAAATCTCATACAGGGGTCAGGGATCAAGTCTGATACAATTTGTAATAACCCAATCCAACCATGAAGATATTATCCACTTTGGGTCCCATCACAAACTAAAATAAGTCTATTAAGTTAAGTGAAACCCATATTTATATTGTATCATAAACTTTATCTTATATTTGATGTGAGATGTGACATGTTCTCTATATTTTCCTTGTTACCTGTTAAATGACTAACTCTTTTAAAAACTAAAGTTCTCAGATAATCTGTACTTTAATACGAATATCACGCCTTTAATACCCTTCCTCACGAGAAATAAACAAACCAAATGTAATCCTTCACAGATTGGCAGAATAAACAAACGACCAAATTATAGAAATGTGGCTCGAACACAGGACCTCTTACTAAACCAAGCTCTAATACCATGTTAAATAACGAATTTTCTTAAAAGCTCAAGCTTTTAGGATTTAGATTTAATATGAATTACCAAAAAGGCTTTTCATCTCTTGATGTTTCTTCTCAAGCATGTAACATTGTCACCTCCATCACAATTTGAGAACAACTCATTTTGTCGTGGAGTAGCCAACTAGGGTGGACCAGCCTGTCTTCCGCTGTTTATATTTTCCCATGCTCTCATTAATGTCATCCATCTTGCTATGCCCTAAAGGAAGCTAGACAAAGTGTGGTTGGAATTTCCAAGAAGACTAGCATCTCATTCACGTTTGCCTTTCTCTGTCATCTCAGAAAATTCTACTTCCTTTTAGAGTACAACGTTATCAATTCCTCCAAATTCTAGAAACTGAAGGTTATGTTTGGTCCTTAATTAGGAAGTCCAAAGTGAAAGAATATATATATATATATATATATATATATATATATTATATTTGATTGTCTATAAAAATCTCAAAGAAAATTAAACATAAATAAAATCATTTAAGAACTTACATATTTTTAAGTTATTAATCCTTATACCGATGAGTTAAAATACATAAAATAAGTTTAAATAGTAAATAAAAACAATAGGTTGAATTTAACTCATTTTTATCTTATTTTACCTTTTTCTGATACGTTTCCTCTCTATTTCCTTCCAATTGTATTTTCCTTCTGAAAACCAAACATGGACGAAATAATTTAATATTGCAGACCCATTTAGCTGAAAGAGAGAAGATATAAAAGTTTACCAATTGGACTATTAAGAATCAAGGATGGTAAAGAACTTTTCATGGCATACATAAACCTGTATTTTTGTATAAACATGCAAATGATGCATGAATATTGAATCTAAATCCAAGACTGCCATTATTGATAGATGATCAAGACAGAAATTATCTTGATAAGCTACAATTCAGACCAAGTTGTTAGAATATGTCTTAAATTCCTAATTTGTATTAATTCTTGCTTGTAAATAATATTTTATAGGATAATTCCTAATTGTTATATTATTGTAATATTAGGTTTCTTTATAGAATAAAGAAAGATTTTAGGAATATCTTTATAAATATTCTAGGTCATAGAGGGGAAAAAGTTATGAGAGAGATGGGCTTGTAAAAAACTATTCGATGTATGCAGAGATGTAAGGGTTTGAGAGATTGAGAGTTTTGTGAGGTATTTTTTTGGTATAGTGGGCATCGTAGGGTTTTATGATTTTGTGATTTTTCCTAATTGTCACAATATTTTGATACTCTAATCTTGTACTCTATGTTTTTAAGAATAGTGGAAAGATTCTCTCTCATCCGTGAATGTAGACATAATTAACAGAACCACGTTAAAATCTTCATGCATCTTTATATTGATTACTTCATCTTTTGTGTTCTTGAATTCATATTATCATGCATGAAAGCTTCAAATAATTGATAACAAATTTCAGATCAGAGATTCGAAAGGTAATATATGGGAAGAACAAAAGATTACGGAGCATACAAGATAAAGACAAAAGTAATTTTAGTTCAAGGTGAAATCGATTGTTCTCTTATCAAGATGTAATGAAGGATTGACTTGATGGAATTTGATCTAAGATGTAGATTGTTAGAATATGTCTCAAATTCCTAATTTGTATTAATTCCTTTTTGTAAAGAATATTTTATAGGATAATTCATAATTGTTATAGTATTGTAATATTAAGTTTCCTTATATAATAAGGAAAGCTTTTATGAATATCTCTATAAATATTCTAGGTCATAAAAGAGAAAAAGTTATGAGAGAGATGGGCTTGTAAATGATATTTTGTGTGTGCAAAGATATAATGATTTGAGAGCTTGTGAGTTTTGTGAGGTATTTTCTTGGTATCATGGGATATCGTAGTATTTGTGGATTTTTCCTAGTCGGTACAATACTTTGATACTCCAATCTTATTGTTTTCAAGAGTAGTGAAAATATTTTTTCTCATTTGTGGATGTAGACATAATTGGTCAAACCACGTTAAAAACCTCGTGCATCTTTAAGTTGATTTCTTTATCTGCCTGAATTCATATTCTCATGCATCAAAGCTCCGCAATTCATAACACATGAGACGCCTTATCCCTTGGGGTCCCGTTGACAACCCACAACCCTGAACCCGGTGATATCGGGTGCCTCGAGACATGCCTACATGTCTCATATATTGAGACCTCTTCCTATATAACTTTCTTATAAAATTCACAAGAGTTTGATGTACCACTGTTATACACTTTTTACATGCCAAAATATATTAAAATTAGATTATTCTAATATATTTTACAAAATGCTTGTCAAGGCCACAACCCGACCTTCTTCGTACTCACGGCCTCAAAGGAGCGTCGTCTTCTCGTGTACCTGAAAGGGGGGTCCCACGACGGGTGAGCAAAGTCCAGTAGTGATAATCTCCTTCAAGGGTTATTCCCCACCTAAGTGCTCATGCAGTGATCAAACCAACCCACACACGTCCAAGTGAAAGTGTTTACATGAACGCTATACGCCACGACGGTACGCCATCATGCCCATATCCCGAGTCATTCACCGACTCCCTCACACATGCCTATGCTAAGTGTGACAACCGTCACTGGTAGTACCAATGACACACATGTACTAAGCCCTTACCGGCTCACCAGTACCCAATGCAAGTGCCAATGGGCAACTAATCTCGAGTCAATCTTGACTCTTATCATACAACTCGAAGTTTATGTGATAACCATAACTATGTGTATTCTTTTTGGGTAATAGAGCTTTTCGGATTACACCGCGGGTCTCTTACACCCACACAGAACTTTCCGGATAACACCGCGGATCTCTTACACCCGTACAGAACTTTTGGCTCACGCCACGAGTCTCTTACACCCATACTGAACTTCCGGATATTTTCGCGAGTCTCTTACACCTAAATTCCAAGCCTTTGACCTGTGGGGATTAACGACCCCCTTCTTGCTTTTCTTTCCTTTTTTGCTTTTACCCAATGAATTCTTTTATTTTATTTTTTTCTATCTCTTTTTCTCTTCCTCATTTTCTCATCATTTCTTTTGGGATTTTTCTCCTCCTTTGGATGGCCATTGGACTGTATGTGGGTCAAAGGAGGAATTTCTCCTACTTCCTCATGTCAACTTACATGCTGCCATCTTTTCCTTTCTTTTCTTTTATTTTTAATTCTTTTTGACAGACACACTACGCAATATCATGCTCATCCTTTAAGCCGAATCTATTTTTTGCAAGTTGTTACTCCTTAGGTGCCAAGGTTCTTCAAGATCACTCTAATCCCACCTTGTGTCATCCGACACCCTATGTCTCGAAAAACGTGAAATCTCGACTACCTCGGAATCCGACAAAGTTTGATGTGGTAGCTAGATTTCGCGAGACGATTCCAACGGTGAAGTTTGTTTCGTCATCCGAGATCTAAAAAAATTCCGGTTATTCGATCGAAATTACCATTTTACCCTTCATTCAAGAATTTGGATTTTCCAGGGTTTCACATCACATGGCATGGATAATATTTTATAGGAAACCAATGGGTCAGTACTAATTCAATGACAAATTTGGAAATTTCATAAATTACTATCATATATCACTATGGGAGAATATCAAGAATGTTTATGATCAAGATCATGGTCCATGATACATTAATTTGAATGAACCCTACATAGGGTATATCCTCCTCATCTACCATGTCTTGTTGGTATCGGTCTTCTACTTGGCATAGGAGCTTTAACGTTCTCATTAGATTCTTACCTTATTCATTGAGGCTTCCTTTTGTTTTTTTGTTTTTTTTTTTTTTGTGTCTAAAAACTTATAAATGGAGAGCTTTTATGCATTTATTGAAAAGAGAATTTTGCATTAAGTTGTCCAGTTTCTTTTCTATTAAAAGCTTTCTAATAGTTTGCCAATTAATCTTTCACTTGAAAAATCATTCTTAGTGCACTATCGGTCCACATCCTCTAGTCTTCTTTTATACTTCTTCATTTATTGAGTTAGGGATTGAGTAAAGTTAAACCTTTCATTTCTATGAGAAAGAATGTGTTATACCATGCTGGTTTCAGAATATCAAGGAAAATACAAAAAGAAAGAAAATAGAGAGAAAAGTTAGAAGGAAATTAAAAAAATAAAAGAAAAATAAAAATAAAGTTAAATCTAACATGTTACTTTTGTTTGTTCCTTCATTAATATAGACTTTAAATAGTTTAAAACTATGTAACTTTCTAAATAATTTTATTTATGTTAATTAATTTCTTTGATATTTTTCATTACACAATCAAAGATTAAACTAATATTTTTTAACATTTTTTTCTTTTTTAAGTAACTTTTAGAATCAAACTCAACCTAAAGTTTAAATTAGGATTGAATTTAAAAGCTTACAAAGGCCTTACCGAATCTCATTATAAAACTTGAAAGCTTGATTGAAAGTTGTTGCTCATATTATTATAAAAGATCCATATCCTTTTTTATTTAAGGGGATGAAATAATAGATTTAGATAGTAAGAAAGTTCTTTTGACACGCTACGCATTACCCATGATATAGTAAGTATTTTTTGTAAATTGGTTTCATCCATATTATTATAAATACTCTCTTAACCCTATTTTAGTCCATGATATAGGGGCATTTTTAAAATTGGTTTTAGTCCATATTATTATAAATACTCATAACCCTATTTAAAGGATAAATCGGTGCCTCGAGTTGGTACCCTGATAGAGGCTAATACCTAATGTGAACTGCCAAAACCAACTAATCATTTTATTTTCTATTTTCTCGATTTTATCACCATTGTTGCATGAAATTACAAACTAAAGTTTTAATCCAATCGAACCTTTACTCTAAAAGGAGGTTATGAATACAAACATGGTGTGAATTTGTTAAATCACAGTATATGCAAATCGAGCTTTCTATTTCTCTCTTTACATTCATCATGCTTTTATTGGATTTGTTGTGTGTGTGTGTGTTTTTTAATTAGCTTTAAATCATTCTCTCCCTGGATCTAGGTATTGACATCTTAGTGTTTGTTAATTTAACCAGTCATATTTTTTACACATTGTACTTGTATATTAAATTATTTTGGTGTTTTGTTAATTAACCAATCGTATTTCTTACACATTGTACTTGTATAACAATCCATATCAAATTCTTTTTAAATTTACACATTCTACTTGTGTTACAATCCATATATTCTTTGTACATTTGCAAATTGTACTTGTGTCTAGTATATGACAAACTAAATATCAAAATTCATAATTGGGATTTTGATAAAAGTATATCAATCTTAAAATTTTGACAATTAAAATTTTATCTTTTAATACATAAAATTTGATCGCCGTCACGATAACTTAAAGTGGCAAAATAAAAAAAGAAAGAAATATTTGTCAAAACATACTCATAGTCCCAAGTTACAATCATTAGGATATATAACACAAATGTTCCTAGGTTTTTACATATTTTGCATTTTGCCTTAGAACTTTTTTTTTTGACCCTAAGATATTCCTAATGTTTGGACCATAGCTCACTTATGCCCCTCCAATTAGAAAAGGTCGTAGATAGACAAATGCCCATTAAAATGACTTTTTAATATCCAAAATATTTGAACACAATCAATTGTGTGATTGGCTGATATATCAGTGGAGGTCGACACGAACCCTGACCAAAAGCAGGGCATTGAAACTACATCTCCACTAGGCCAAATTACTTGGTTATTATATATGTTGAAAATATTGTTAATATTCTTTTTAATTATTTATGAATATTTTTCATTTTAGGAATAAGTTTTAACAAAAATAATTAAAGTAAATAAAATAAAAATAATTTTATTTCTTAATAAATAAAGTCAAATACTTTTTAAAAGTTAATTGATATTATCATTTCATTTTATTGATATATCTCATTTAATATTATAATATCCAATATTTTAAATTTTTTCATTGTCTACATGTTATCCTTAATAATATGTTAGTAATAAAACAATACCTTATTTAATATAATATCCGAATAATATAAAATAATAACATATTCACCTAATACCAACAATTATCCAAATCACTTAATCAATAACCTTGACTGATGGTGAGAGCTGAAGATGACTCAATAATATTAGCTTCATGAGATCACCTGTCAACACCTGACCAACATCAACTCATCATCACTGAAACATGTCACTCATACACACTTTACTTCGATTTATAATATTATAACACTTCATATTCAACATGATTCGGCATCACATCACCACACTCACTTAACGCAATCATAACGTCGAACGATTCGTAACGAAGTCTCCATCGAATCATCGAACGAACGATCACTCACCATCACCCGACTTCAATCGCATCAACTCATCCATTCAATCTCAACGAACGAATCGATCATCAACATCATCCAACCCCGTCCGTTCCTACGAAGAGAACACTTCAACAGAACACCCAACATCAACATTCTGATGTCAACATCTCCCATTACACACGATGGAACGAGATCCAGGTCCAATCCCACAATCGACGCCAACATCACAAACCGAATCGTCCAATGATCCAAACTCCACGAACCCGTCCGAAGAAGTTTATTTAGCGACGAATATCAGTGCTAGCTTAATTATGACGAAAAGACTATATATCGAAGAGCGATAGTGTGGCGCGTTACGAACAACGGATACAAATAGAACAGGCATTTATACTCGCATAATATTTGACTTTGAGAGAGGGGATTTAAGTAGCAAGACTTAATGACTTTTCAAACCTGAAAATTGAAGGAGGCCTTAAAGTAATTAATTACTATATTTAATATAATTAATGATTGAAGGATAAAATATAATTTAAAACATACTTAAATTAATAACAAATTTAAGATTACTAATATTTAAAAGAAACATTCAATTTAAAAAATTATAAATTTTTATATATAATTACTAATTTTAAGAATATAAAATTCTGTACGTCTCTTTACAATATACATATTTTAAAAAAAGACATTATAATTAAAGAGTGGTTGCATCAAATAAGCTAAAAATATAAGCTCATGAGCATAGATTGTTGGTCAAAGGGGTGATAGCTCCATTGGTTCATTGTTTCAACAGTTTCAATGGGAGCGTGTTATAGGAAATAAATCAATTCTTTAATGTCTCCATACGCCCCTGGTTGCTAGCTGGTCTAATTAATAGGGACATTTATGAGATAATTTATGGGCCAAATTTTTATTAGAAAAAAAAAAAAACAGTGAAGGCCCTGAATATAATATGACAAATAAAGACAGAATGGATGGTTAGAAATAGTTGTCATTTAGCATTAGAAGAGCATCTCGATGGTCGTCATGTTTGCATGAAAAAGCATCCCGTTTGTTTGTCTTGTGAGAAAATAAACAAAATCATGAGGCAAACAATTATTATTAATTATTATTATAATATATATATATATATATATATATATATATATATATATATATATTCCACATGCGTCAAACTGGATGGATGCCTTATTCCACGTGCCAGCTGTGTAAACAATGAGAATAATCCAAGGATGGGAATGTAACCCAGGATTTATCGTTCTCTCGGTTTAGCGCACGAAAATATGCTGTCAAAAAGGTCTTATCAACGTGTCGCGATCTGATTGGGGAAGGACAACCCAATATGCATAAGGGCCACACCTTGCCGATAAGCTTGTGTCATTTTCTTTGCTATTGAATTTTTCTCTTTTTTTTTTTTTTGCTTTAATTATTTTTATATTTATTCTATATTCTTTTAATCATTATTTTCATTATTTTTTTATTGTGGTTGTCTGGAATGTTGTATGAAACATTAGAGGATAGTTTAGAATAAAAGAGTAGTCATTAATGTGGTTAGAAGGACTTGTTTTTCCTTTGATATTTCATATATCTCACCCCAATGGATTGATTTTTGAACTAGTCATGAGACAATTATAACTATAAACGGATACAGATTCCGGTCGACATGGTTGTGAATGCAATCATAGCAGCAATGGCAAAACATGGGATTGCAGGGAAACCAGGCATCAAAGTCTACCATGTTGCTTCTTCTTCTGAAAATCCCCTACTGCTAAGTGACTTGTTCAAGTACTCCCATAAACACTTTATTTCTTCCCCTATTAATTTGGACACAGAAGGGGAGACAGAGGACATGAAAGAAATGAAGTTCTTTCACCTCAATAGATGACTTCTCCTCTATTATACAAACAGAGGTAACTCAGCAAAGGAGGTTTACTGTTTCAGGCAGTAACCTAATATCTCAAAGGCTCCAAAAAAAGTGCAAAGTGGTAGTGGAACATGCTATGGATTTGGCTTAGTCATACCAGCCCTATATGTTCTTTAGGGCAAGGTACGATATAAATTCAACCTTAGCGCACGCACAATCACTTTTTTTCTTATAGGTAAATATTTTTATTTTTATTTTTTCTATTAATTGGTCTCAGTGACTAACCTATAAATTCATTCCGAACCTATACCCATTCCTATACTCCACCTAAAAATAAACGAAATTAACTACTAAAGGAAATAGTTCGGTTCGACTCAGAATACTAATTAATCAAATTAATTCAGCTTGTTTCAAGATTTACAATACTAACTCGAAATGTCATAGTTCTTAATCGAGTTTTTTACTAATTTATTAATTGTGTTTCGATTTCTCGAATAAGTTCGAAAGAGATAATTATTTATTAATTTTTTAATCGGATTCGAGATTTTATCGAATGAAGCCGGGAAGTAGAAATGAATATTTTTCGAGTCGAGTTTGAGCTTTAAGTTTTTTAATCGAGTTTGAGCTCGAGTTTGGTTCTGTATTAACTTAACTCAACTAGATTACACTCTTATGCCCATCCAACCCTTAACCACCGAGTCAGACCTCAGTGGTTAACCTTTAACCATGCAATCATAATCATATATACAGCTGCCAATTTTTTTTAATAAGCTACATAGAAATGGAAATTAATTGTAGGTTTGACAGTAGCAGCACCCATAATCTAATGGAAGGTGTATCTGAAGAAGAGATGAAGAAATTTCAACTTGATGTGGAGAATGTGGACTGGGAAGACTATATCACCAACATTTATACATTCCGGACCTGAGGAAGCATGTTATGAAGGGGAGAGGAATGCCTACACAATTGCATATGATCAACTTGCATTTGCCTCTTTAATCTGCTTTCAGTAGGAAAAGAACTTATGTTTAGAAAAAAAAAGTAGTAAAAGACCTTACTATATGATGTTCCCATGAATTTGATGGATAGAAACTGCAATTTATTGTATTAGAAGATGTCATAAAATGAAATATATTCCATTTTTTTGTTTATTCTTTGAATTACAACGTCAGAAATACATGCCTGCATCTCCGCACATCTATTCCCATTTACAACTCGAGCCAAACATCAAGCAACAATATATTCCATTCTCTTGGCAAAAGAAGGGAGGAATAACAGTTTTAAAGGGATAAAAACAATAATCAGAAATCAATAGGATAATAGAAAACCCTAGTGTCATTTTCTTTCAACTTTTTCTTTACTAACCTCTTTTCCTTTAAGTGTTATGATTATTTTTTGAAATTTTTAGCTTGGAAATCACCCATCATTCACAATTTCTTTCATCATTTTCTTCCTTAATGTGCTCGTTATTTCACAAAGATCTGTGTTTTTTTGTATTTTAGTCATTGCCTTAAATATGGGCGTATTATTGTCATTGTCTTCAAGGCCAAGGTTGCTTATCTGTTTGATGCGGCATTTATTTATGTAATGGTATCTGACAAGAAAGATATCCACTGAAGAACAAGAAATCAAATCACCACACAATACGCCGTTGAATCGAATCATGGGGGATATTTTACCATAATAAGCATTACCTGAAACGTTGCAGTTCTCAACCATTAAACGATAGTTTCAGCCAATTCATTATGCTATTAACCCAGATGTAGTTTCATCCTGATGGAGGCATGACTAAAGAACGGAGTACGGACCCGCTTGAAATCCCACTTGGCCCGATGACAAGAGCTAGAGCCAAAAAGATTCAAAGAAGCCCTTAATGCCTTAATTTGAGATGCCCAAGTGGACAAAGCTCATGTGTTCAACTCCAAAAAGGAAACTAAGATGATCCACGTCATCAAAGTAAATCCGGATATGGACCAAGAGCGAAGGTGTTTTTGACATGTTGATTTGTTGCATTTCGAGCTAATTTGGTGTTGATTTGTCGCTAATTTGGTGCTAATGATTTGTCATGATTCGAGTTGATTTGGTCAGCGATTTGTCGTTGATTTGTCGCTATTTGATTACCAAGTCTTGTCCTAAATTATCTAGTTTCCTTTCTTTGTGGACGTTTAGGGTGTGAGTAGTTTAGGAAAATATAGTTTCCTTTCGTGGCCGGGCAAAATATTTACTTTCTCAGGGCCGACTTTGTTTTGTCTTTCATATTTTCGGGGCCTATTTATGTGCATATATCCCTATTTTAATTTCTTTTTTGGACATGCTTAATAAAATTGAGAGTTAAATTTCTTTGGTTCTTGAAAGAACTCTAACTTAATATCGCTTATTTCGTGCATTCACAAAGACTTATCAATCGTATCTCCACCGATTGTGGCGTCCTCCTATACTGTCTCGCTTGCTATAAGCAACAGGTCGAGGTCATCCATCAAAGATGAAGATTAGAGCGGTTCTTCTAAGATTAATTTGATCAAGGGTCTGGTGTGGTTCGTATCATTTAGTATTAGAGCAACAAGTTATATTTTCTGTCTTGCCTATCTGTTTGATTTTTTTTTTCAAACCCAACAGAGTAACTAATTTCATCTGTTCTACTTAAATTCCGTCCCACCCTTCATTCCATTCACAACCTATTTCTACTCCATCTCAAGTCATAATTTCTTCATTCATGATTTGATTTAATTCCTGCCTTCTCGTATATTGAATTGTACATCCAAAGTTAGACCAAAAAAAAAAAAAAAAAAAAAAAAAAAAAGGAAAAGGAAAGGATCTAGTAGGCAAAAAAAAGAGTCCTGGTAGAATTTTTCCTATAAGTTTATCATCATTCTAGTTACTCGAAATCAAGTCACAACCATAATATATAAAAAAATTGGTAAAAACTAAGAATTTTTTTGTGACCTTTTTTTAGTGATCCTAACCTTTGTTGCTTTAGTAAGACTTGACTTTGGTTAACGTCATCAAACCATCCTTTGATTGGTTTTCGATTGAATTTTGTGGAAAAACAAATTTGATTTGTTTGATTAGTTCCAAAAGAATCAAAAGAGAGATTATGAGTGGAAAAATGCAAGAGTGGTAAGAACATTAGAGTGAGAAAAAGCCTAATACATTGTGTGATAACACCAGTGAACCGATCGAATCATTCTTTGAGTGAAAACACGTGAGGGAGTGATTTGTGAGATTCTATTGTTTTTTTCTAACCTTTTTTTGCAGCAAGATGTCAAACAACGATGCATCCGAATGTGTGACGGGAGGAACTGACATGAAGTTCATTATGGAGGCCTTAATTAGCGAAGTAATGAGGATTTTTAGGGTTGAGTTGAAATAATTCCATGAGAGGGTAGAGCAAAGCTTGGAGCAGCCACGAAACTGTCCAACAGGGCGTAGAAACGAGAGGCTTCCAAGAAGAGGGGTGCGGGTAGAAGAAGAAGAGTATGAAGGTATGGGGGAAGACTTAAAGAAGTTAGGAATCTAGAAGATAATAATTTGGATAGCATTAAGATGAGGATTCCATCACAAGTAAGGAAAGAATGACTCCTAGACATATCTTGAGGGAGGGAAATGTGGAGATGGTTTTTGATTGTCAAGCAATTATTCCAAAAATAAGCAGCTGTCTTTGTCACATAAATTTCCTTGATTATGTCATAGTGTGGTGGGACTAACTAGTGTTGAATAAAAGAAGGAATAGGGAGCCAGCGGTGGAGACATGGAAAGGGATGAAGAGTGTGATGTGGAAGCTATTCATTCCGAATTTAATACTACTCGGGAGTTGTATAACAAGTTGCAAACCCGAGGCAAGGCAACCATATTGTGGAGGAGTATTATAAGGAGATGGAGGTCGAATGGCTGTATTAATACGTTAAGACTGAGAGGCTAAAATGGCGTGGTTTCTGAAGGGGTTTAAACTGGGAAATTCAAAATGTCGTGGAGTTGGAGGTCATGGTGCATAGGGCTATCAAGATTGAGAATCAAGTCAAGAGGAGGGGCAGTAGAAACACACGTTCTACACCTAGTCCAAGTTTAGCCACTTGGAAGTCGAATCAATGGAGGAAGGAAGAGAAGCAACCTAACACCATGCCTAAAATGAAACAAAAACAAGAGGTGACCAGCCATGGAAATCAAGGTAAATCTAATTCTTCCACTTCTTGGAATCGTGATATTAAGTGTTTTAAACAAGGCAAATATATAGCAAGCCAATGTCTAAACAAAAGAGTTATGGTGATGTGAGACAAACAGGATTGAAATGGACATCAGTCGATCAGGATCATGCCATCCATAGAGGATGCCGATGATGAGGATCGAGTACACTGTCCAAGGAGAATTGTTGGTGGCAAGGAGGGCTTTAAGTGTGCAAGCCAAGGAAGAGGACGAGTTGTAACGGGAGAACATTTTTCACACTAGGTGCCATGTCCAAAACAAGGTATGTAGTGTCATCATTGATGGTGGAGCGCAACTAATGTCACTAGTACAACTCGTGGAGAATCAGGGTTGCCAACAAGTAAGCATCTCGACTATAAAATTGCAATGGTTGAAATGATAGTGGGAGTGTATAAGAATAAAGAAGTGTTAATCTCTTTTCACATTGGAAAAAAATACGAGGATGAAGTTTGTGTGATGTGGTTTTACAAGGTGACACTTGTTATTAGAAGAACATGGAAATTCTGATGTGAGTTAAGCATGATGGCTTCACCAACAAGTACTCATTCGTGCACAACCAACAGACAATCACCCTTGTCCCTTTGACACCAAGTTAGTTTATGAAGATCAAGTGAGGTTGTAAAAAGAGAGTGAACAAAAGAAAAAAAGTGAAAAAGAGAGTGTGCAAAAGAAAGGGAGGCAAAGGAATTAATTGAAAATTTAAGAGAAAAATAGACAAATCGAGAAAAATGAGAGAGAAAAAGAGGGTAGAATTGAGTGATGGCAGAAAAATAGAGAGGAAAACAAATTTCTATGCAAAGGGAAGCGAGGTTAAGAGAGCATTATTCTTAAACAAGCCTATGATTGTACTCTTGTATAAAGAGGCACTTTTTAACACTAACTAACTTGACACTTTTTTACCTAGTTCAATTGTCTCTCTTTTACAGGAATTTGAGGACGTACCTAAGGAAATTTGATGAATACACATTTGAGTGATAATTATAAGAGAATCGAACACATTTAAACCACAATGTACTCACATTTGGCATAAGAACATGTACTTCTAATCTCTTCTCGTGTTTTTAGATTTGTGTGCTTTGTAGTTTAAACGTAGTGCACAAGGAGGCAAGCTCTAAAGCCAATATGAAGCAATGTGGAGGTGGATGAGCACCGACGAAGTCTCGGAACCCCAAATGGGCTAAGGAAAGATTCAGAGGACAAGTCCCACCTAGACTCTAAAAAGTCCCACCGCAGTAACTCACGAAAAATCGTACGATTGTGGTCCCACTGTGGGATTCTAAAGTCCCACCAGAGCACTCGGTCGGAAAAGTGGCAAGGAGCAACTCCTACTCCAGAACTTAAAGTCCTACCGGTAGGACTTTATGAAGCTTGCGGGAATTGTCCAAGAATTCACTCCATACGCGAGGGCACTCTCTAAGCAAACCAAAATGGAGGATCACTTGTGCGGACTATAAAAGGAGAGGATACAAGTATTTTAGGGATGATCTTTCTCTCGGAAGTTTTTTTTGGCTTTCTTTTTAGTTCTTCAATTCTAGGGTTTTAAGTAATAATAGTTTTTCTCCATCTTCTCGAGTGGTACTTTGTAGATCCAGATTTCAGATTTCCTTTCTTTTTAGAAGTTTCGGATTAGAGAGTTTGCAATCTTTCAAAGACAATATTTGTTCTACTTCTTAAATCTTCGTATTATATATTCCTCATTCTCGCCTTTACAAGTTAACTTTGATTTCTTCAAGATCCTGTTTTGTGATTAATTGTTCTTCAACTTTAATCATTCATATAAATTTACGGAGTCTCTAAACCCCATCACGGATCATACTGGGGAAACTCACCCCGATCAAGGTAAAGTCCCTCAATCCCTCTATTGATTTTAAACGGATTGTGTAATATTAATCACTTGTGTAGAAAGGTTTTAACCATTAGTTGGGCAAATTCTGACAACGTGTTAACGAGATATTTCCGCACACGCCAGGCTTCGATCATAATGCCAACTAAGGGTTCGCTTTTAATTGAGAACAAGTGTTTAGTATTTCGATCATCTTTATTTTCCAAAGGCATTCAAAGATAAATCCTCCATCGACGCACTGCTTCTCAATGGTTCCTAGATGAGTGTATAAAATAAGAGGTGGGACTTACTCGATCAAAGTGAGTAACCCTAAAAAATCCCAGCAATCGTTTTCTATTTTAAACATTCAAACCAATCAAATCCATTCAATCAAACAACACAACATTGGCGCTTTCTTTAAACCATACTTTAAAGTGGGAGAATAGTCTATTGATCAATCGAACGTAATTAATTCCCCTCATGGAGATGACCCGTGGATTCCTACAGATACAATGCTGGGACGACTATAATTCCTACGTTTGGGAATAGAATTAGGCATACTGATCCAGATCTAAGCATTTTAAAGCGTCGAGTGGCGACTAACCAAGTTGATCCTCAGAGAGCTAGAGGTAATTTGCAATTGCATTGCAAATCCCAGACGCTTCCATTTTTCTTTTATTTTGTTTTGTTTCACAGAAATCAAAGTAAAGTGTTTCGATGAGTAAGTATAGTGCATGTCAATCAGTCAACGAAACACCGATTAGTCGAACTGTGATCCCCTAGAGACCTTGAGAAACCCATTATGCTGGCAACCAAGATAACATTTACCTCCAATGGATAACCTGAGAATCAGCAAGGACTCTATGAGCCTCCACAACACGTGGGGCACAAGCACGTCCCAATAAATCCAGTGATAGGAGGAGGAAATGGTAACCTTCAGCAAATCAATATAGAGTTCCTCCTGCTCCTTTGCCCAATGTAGAAAGAACCCTTCGAGAAATTCTGCAACCTCAGAGGACCACCACAAATTCTTGTATTCGCCTTCCTGATGAGGCCAACCACTCCCGGCGAAGCCTAAAATGATCCGCCTTCAATTGCTTACCATGTCTAACTGAGAATCCTTACTCATTCATGAGGGATTTTGAGTGATGTTTGCAATGATTCCTTCCACCGGTTCCCTCTCCACATTATCCGTTTGGTCTTATTTCCTTTTCTTGTAAAGGAGAAAGCCAAAATCTCAATCTCCATTCCTTGCACCTAATTCGATCTTACGTAGGAAAACATGCGAATGAATTCCTCAATAAGTTTTTCCCTCCCGTGACGTACTTCAATGTCTCATGCGAAAGTAAATCAGAACTTTTCCGAAAAGCCGTGTGAACCTGCAAATGGTATGGGAAAGATATAAGGATCTCCTCCATACTATCCTCATCATGGTCAGATGTTGACAAATTATGGCATACTTTCATCAAGGATTATCTCTAGGTAATAAACAAAGTATACATCCAAATGATGTGCAAGTGTGAGAATTTTATGGCAAGAGTGCCAGGAGGCACTCAACCTTTTGACACTATAGCAGAGAACGCCCGAACTCGGGGAGACAAACACTCTTTGGGGACACCGCTAAAGTGCATAAGACACTGGGCCGGTGGGCGGAATCCACCACCTAAGAGAATGATGAGTTGCAGCAAGACTAAGCAATTTGACAAGGAAATTAGGAGGCCATAGAGATGAAGAGAGTGAACGAGGTAACAAGTGTACCTCAATTACTCCTCAAATCCCAATGTGACCTAGAGTAGAGGAGCCTATGTATTAGTATGCGAATGACCCTACACACTGACCATTAACTCGCCTAGTCTTCCCTGCTGGGCGGTTTCATTCAAATTGAACAAGCCAACGCCTTAACTACCAAAGGAAACCTCAACTCCTATACTCTGAAACTTATAACTCGTCAGGTAAGCATCCTAATTTTAGCCGGAGGAAACGAGGGAGGACCACCTAACCTCGCTAAACAACCATGCCCCCACTATCCAAACCAAGGTTTTCCAAATTCCATTCTCCATTTCCTCAATCAAGGCCCCCAAGGATTCTTGGCAATTCCAATCAAGGTCATCATCCACCGAACCAAGTGAATCAAACTCACACTTGGCCAACTCCACACATAAGTAGGGGTCCGAGGACATAGTCACAGCCAGCCTCAGATAAAACCCAAAGAAACTACAAACACAGAATTCGAATCAAGCTCAATGATGATCTCAGATAACCAAGTTAACCTCATCTAGGTAACCTTCAACAAGAAAAAGGAAACTTCCATCACAACCCATCCAAACCCACAAGGTCAAATAAAGGTGGGAAGTTTTAGGTCTGAAAGGAGGGCAGGCACTTCTGGTACTGTATATGTCACTACCCCTCTGAGTATAATACAAAACTATTCCAACCAAGGAACCATCACAAGAGTCTCATAGTGAATTAGTTAGAGAGGATGAAAACTTACACACCTCATGTCCCTAATATTAAAATACAAAGATAAGCAACCGTGAGGGAAGACAAGTCTAACCATCCCTCCGTACTCCATACCCTCATAGGCTAAGAGCACCAAAGAAAGTGAATAACCATGCTGAAATTTATGAGTTGCTCCTGTGAAACCGAACATTCCCTTGTTAGATGCCATTAAGCAATCCCATCATATGCTAAATCACAAGGATTTGTGCATGTGAAAAGGAAACGAAAATAAGGAGGCATTCATGATCAACAATCTACGTTCCTAATTCGAACAACTGCCCCCAAAATACAAAGACCTGCAGTCCTACTATTTCATAGTAGTTGGAAATCTGTCAGGGCATGCTTTAGTGATTTTAGGGGCGTTAATTCAAGGTCTTACTCAAGATATGTGGACCTAGTGGTTAGAGAATTAGATGTCAACCAATATCACCCTCCAATCAATGACCGTAGTGTCAAAATTCCTAGGGAATAGCATGATGTCTGGTCTAAGTGGACAATTTTTACTTCCCTATCGATTTTGTGGGTGCTTGACACTAACCTGGGTAGTGAACCAAGGAACCTACCCAAGAATTTTGGTCGACCATTCTTGGCAACCCCATAATGCCATCATACATCGTAGGAGGCCTAATGACACTTTCATTCGGGAACATGACCGTTAATCCGAATATTTTCAATGTACTCAAAGGAATGGGAGATGGAAGATATTGGTGAAATTAACATGGTTGGACTGTGGTACAAAAATACCCGGATAATGTCCTCACATGATGATCCTCTGTCATGTCCGTCAAACTCGAATCGGGATGAGGAAGCACCACTTCTGGGAGATCAATTTCTCCACTTATAATCAAGCATAAAGATGTATTTGAAGAATAGGGTACCAAATTGGAACCTTGCCGCCAAAATGAGGATAAGACATTGCCTTCGGAGGAGAAACTACCTGGGCTAGAGCTAAAACCTTATCAACATCTTTAAATATGCATTCTGGAGCAGTGACACTTTTCCAAAGAATCATATCTTCTTCCTTAATGCAATTCTACAAACTCAACTTTTGGAAATATTGAAAACACACGTAACTCGTCATCGACAATTGCGTATATTAAGGGAATTAGCCCTTGATTTGCAATGCTTGGTTATAGAATTCACTTAGAAGAGGATGTTAAACTCTAGGCAAACCATGCGTAGACGACAACCTAATAATGAAAGAAGTGGCAGAAAAGCAAAGTGTTAAACTTTGATGCCGGGGGTTATTTACTCCCACAGACAAAGTGGGTTAGTCCAACACAGTGTAGTTCCTAAGAAGTCGGAGTCATGAGGGCTACAATGAAAATAATGAGCTTATTCCTACTGTGTCACCTCAGGATGGAGGGTGTGCATAAGACTATAGGGAAACTTAATGCGTGTACTAGGAAAGACCATTTTCCCTTCCATTTGTGGATCGTATGTTGTGAGCGAGTTGCAGGCATGAATTTTATTGTTTTCTGATGGGTACTGTGGTACAATCAAATTGAGATAGCTTTAGGTGACTAAGAAAAACTACATTTACTTGCCCTTTCGGTACCTTCGCTTTGTGGAAAATGCCTTTTTGGACTGCGGCAATGCACCGAACTTTCCAACGGTAAAATATGATGGGTATTTTCAAAGTGACATGATAGAAACTATATTGAGATTTTCATGGATGATTTCTCGCTTTTGGTGACTCATTCGAGGGGTCATGAGAACCCATTTAAGGTTTCGAGAGGCCAAGAGAAAATCTTGTGTTAAATTGGGAGAAATGTCACTTCATGGTAACACAAGGAATTGTTTTAGGCCACATTGTATCAAAAGATGGAATCGAAGTTGATAAGGCCAAAGTTGAACTGATTTCCAACCTCCCTACTCCTAAGTGTGTTAGAGACATAAGGTCATTCCTGGGCCATGCTGGTTTTTATCGAAGGTTTATAAAGATTTGCAAGGGCTATAGTCTGCCCTATGTACTTTACTTGCTAAAGATGTCCTTTTCACATGGTCACAAGCTTGTGACACTGTTTTACTGTTAAGTTCAAACCATGCTAGTCACCTCAATCATGCGGTCTCCTAATTGGGACCTCCCATCTGAGGATCATGTGCGATACAATGATTATGCCATAATGTGGTTAGGATTGTGAGATATTTAAAAGGCTTTTGTCATTTACTATGCTAGTAAGACACTAGATCGCCCAAAGCCAACTATACAAACCACAGAAAAGAGTTCTTGAAGCAGTTGTCTTGCTCTAGAAAAATTCAGTCATATATTGCTGGTCTCCTCTGAGGACCATCTTACAGATCACAATTTTGAAATACTCGCTTCTAAGCAGTGATACGAAACCAAGGTTGACTAGGTGGATTTTACCACGTTGAATTCAACTGACCACGTGATAAAAAGTGGTTGGAGAACGTGGTCTGCACACCTATCTCGATTAGTCTGTAATCCACTCCATGGCATACCCATAGGTGATAGGCTTTCCCGATGAGCAACTACCAGACATTACTGTGGTACGTTGACATAGTGAATTACCTAGTCACTGGCCAAATTCCAGCTCAATGGACTTCTCAACAGAAAAAGAAATTTTTGACAGATATTAAGAAATACTATTTTGATGATCCATATCTATTTAAATACTGTCCAGATCAAATAATGAGAAGATGTGTACCGAATGATGAGCAGGTACGAATTCTAACTTTCACATTCCGTTTAAGGATATACTCTCCGCCGAAAAACAAAGAGACAAGATTTCGCAAGTCAATTTCTACATTCAGCCCACTCATTTAAAGATTGTTTTGATTTCAGAAAATCAGCCCATGCCAAAGAATTAGAGGGTCACAAACGAAACATGATGCCTCTAATCCCACTTCGATCATTGAAATCTTATTGTTGGGGTATTGACTCTCATGGGGCCTTTCCCCCTTCTGGTGGCTATCTCTACATTTTATTGTCCGTTGACTATGTATCTAAGTGGGCTGAGGTAGTCTCAATGAGAACCAATGACCACAAGGCTGTTTCTGAAATTTATAAAGGAACATATTTTCGTTGAACGCCGCGATTATTAGTGATGGTGGACTCACTTTTGCAATCGATCTGAAAAATCTGGGTTAAAAATATGGAGTCACCCATAAAGTATCTACGGCTTAATACCCACGCACCAATGGTCAGCCGAAAGAATAATAGGAGATAAAACATTTAAAAGACTGCCCTAAATCGAAAGACGGGTCACCTGCCCACTATGCTCATGGCATACCACGCTTTAAAACTGCTTTATATGGTTCCTATAGTTAGCTATGCAGCCATTACTTGCTAAAGAGAGAGCTAAACGTTCGCCAGTCATCATTCACCCTAACCCCACTCAACCCTGTGTAAGCAGCGGCTTATCACAGCTAAATGAACTTGAAGAACTGCGGAGAGAGTCGTATGAAAGCTCCGCACTTCATAAGGAGCGGCTCGTTGCCCCCACGTGCCAACCCATTGCCGTGAAATCTTTTGGAACCCAATCAGCGCCGTACGCCCCGACATAGCATCTATTTCCCGAAAGCTCCGCCTCGATGGATCGCCTCTATTGTTAAGGTGGTCTATCCATATGGGGCGGTGGAAATTGGAAATCCGACAATGGACACTCCTTCAAGGTGAATGTACAACGCCAAACCGCTCCTTGAACATTTCAATCCTCAAGAAAGACAAATGAAGATTCGTAGATCCTCTCTACCAAAACTCTCCTTCCAAGCAAGATCACTCTCAAATTGTTGTAAATAGTTTTGCTTTTATTTTTGTTCTTGCTTTTGTTTTTATTTTACTTTATTTATATGATTTCCTTTCTTTCCATAAATATATAAAAAAAAAAAAAAAAAATTCACGGGCTCTTGTTTTTTGTGGAGTCCTCCTAATTCATTGTGGGGTACTTTAGTTCATCGATTGGGGACAATGCTTGTCTCTGTTGTGGGTAGGTGTACACTGTTGAACAACTATGCGCCAAGTTATATGTCTGCAATAAATTTTTTCAAAATTTGCCTCGGGAATATTATGTTTTACCCGTGATCACATACCCACTCGATCTCATATACTTCACATCATCTTAACGCATGTGCATCTTAACAAGCACACAACGAGCCTCATATTCTTCTCAGGAACTGCTTCCTTGCATTCTACCCGTTTTACTTCTCACCCATACAATGCATTTTATGGCCAAAATTTCTCCAATTCGTCGTGATTGCTTCCACCGTGCATCATTTAGCCGGGGTCACGCGTGAATTTCATGCATCATAGTCTTTATGGAACACCTTGCCAAGTGGGAAATGATTAGAGGCCATCATTTCTGTGCATACCCGTGGATTTGTAGAGTCTCAACCCTTGCACCCATTTTGAGCTCGCTTGTCAAGTTTATTCGAACCTTTAGGAACCGAATTCATAACAAAGAAGTGATTCTCATGGAGAGTTGGAAGACATCCTAAGAATGGAATTATAGTGCAAAGCTCATAAATGCACAATGTGAAACTGAACAAGAGAAAGGATATAGAAAACATTTAGTGGCGAATAATAGATCATACACCCAGGGGAAAAGAGAAAGGTCTACAGGTATTCAAAGAAAATTTAAAATCTAGGCAAATCCACTCATCTGATCTGCATCCCACTTAGATTTGACAAAAGCGGGCAAGAAGAAAGTCCCAACGGCCTGGATTTTAAGTCCCACCAGAGGATCGGGGCGGAAATTGTGCAAAAGGCTTTTAGCCTAAAAATCTTGGCACCCCCTTCATATCCCTTTGCTTTAACATCCAACAAGAAGAGCTCCTAGCCGTGTGCTCCTCTTACAAGCGCTTCTAAGCTTTCTCCGACGCTTCCTCTCGCTGTGGTTCCTTGTCCGAGTTCCGCATTGATTACCCATAGCTCAAGGTTCGCACGTGGTAAGTTGTACCACTCTCCACTAGCATTGTTGTTTTTCTTTCAGTGAGATATGGACCTATTTGGTTGATTTTAGTTGCCGCTACTTTGTGGATTGTTGGATGGGAGGTTATGCTTCCATACGGGCAGAGACTATCGTTAGATGTACACAGTACAAATTTCAAGATGATCGAGGCGGTACTCGGGATATGTGATTATTTACTCAGCCATCCGGGTCGTTATCGCTATCATCGCCATCTCCATGGCACGCTCAAGAATACGGTGAAAGGGAAGGTATCGAGTTCCTCTTTGGAACGAAGTGAAGAAGAAAACCATGCCATACCAAAGGAAAAGCAGAAAAGGAAAACAAAGAGATCCCTCTCTTCAAAGTGAGGATCTATCTGAGAGTGTCGATGAGGAGATTGAGGCTATGTTTGCCGAAGATTCCGAGGGTGAGCACGAGAAATGGGTTCAGTTAATGGCAAATAGAGGTTTCCGATGCGAGAGGGGCGTCAATCTAGAAACATTTTTATATACTCACCCCATCAGGGTAATTATACAGGAGCAAAATATGCACTTTGTGCATCTGTGAGATGAGGTACTTCGCCTTCAATAGTTCGGGAATTCCCATTCTAATTTGAAGGAAGATCAAATGGGTCGACTGTGGTCAGAAACATCGTTGATGGAGAGCGTACTTCCGCGGTCACTCCCGACTCGACAGCACATGCCTTGCATTATGTCTGGCCCCGACGCGTCGACCGCCTTATCCACTCAGCCATTACTTAGTTTCTCGATGCTCAAATTTTTCACTCCGAGGCTATGTGCACCCATCCTGCACCTAAGGAATGGATTTATGAGACAAGAATTTATTCCCCGAAAGTTAGCCCGACACGCCCGATGAACAAGATCATCCACAATCGTGTTTACCGATCGAAAGCTGTGAAAAGCCTCCTACCAAGAACAGATCGCTTGCTATACGAGGTTATGACCGAAAGCTTATTACGATTGCGCACTGGGGCCATTTGGTGCGCCGATGAGAGTTTTTACGCATTCAAGGCTCAAACCGAAAGTATTCCGCTCTCACTGTGACTCAGTATCAGAGAAGAAGCGAGACGGTGGGAACGCTTAAAGAAAAGAGAGTGATACCTCGGCAGGAGCAGATCACGACTAAGACCTTGGCGAAGAGTCAAGCAAATTTCATTTTCAGCTGCACCCCCGCTGCCTCCAGCCCCTCCTCTGGGGGACCACTTCTTCCACGCATCAAGACCTATGAGCACATCGCTTTCTAAAGAGGATGGAGCGGCTGATCAAGGGGGTGGTTCAAGTGTATCCTCAGCATGTTCGGACCGACGCCTCGCCAAGCTTCTGAGAGCCACATCTTCTATGGTGAGCTACTGGAGCAGCGGATGCTACCTCTTCGGATTTAGAGGGAGAGTCGAAGAGCTAGACAACCATGCCGACGAGGACGCATTCTCTCCATGAGGACGAGACGAGATGACACCGCACAGTCGCACTAGGCCGTACTTTAGGGGTGGTGCTGGCACTCCGGGTAGTAGACTCCAGCCAAGGTCATGCCAACACCCGCTTTGATTTTTCCTTTCTTTCATTAACCCGTGGTCACAAGTAAACTGTTAAGACCTCTTTGATTCGACTTGTGTTTTCTGCTCTTACTCTATGCATGATGGTTACATGTTTTATGCTATATGATTGTGTACTTAATTTTGATTATTACAATTCATTGCAAGCATGACTATCTTGCACTTCTTAAATCCACATCCCTAATCGACCTTTGTGTTTGTATTGTTATAATACCTAATGTAAGAATGTGGTTGGGCAATTGAGTCATGTGATGTGTAATTAAGGGCAAATGCTTTATTCCATAAGTGTTGTTTTGAGATTTTTGCAAAGCTATATTATACCGAGCGCTCTGTTTAGGTTCATACCTAGTGGGTAGTTTCATTCTAAATCTTGCTAGGGACTATCAAGATGCAGGTTGGGGGGTGTGATGAATACACATTTGAGTGATAATTATAAGAGGAATCGAATACATTTAAACCACAATACCTACATTTGGTATAAGAACATGTAATTTCACCTCTTGTTTTTAGACTTGTGCAGGTTTTTCAGGTTTAAAACGTAAGTGCACAAGGAGGCAAGCTCCTAAATAATATGAAGCAAATGAGGTGGATGAGCAATTGACGGTCTCTGGAACCCCAAATGGGCTGAAAGTACTGAGATTATCCTACCCAGAGACTTAAAGTCCTACCTAAGAGAACTTGCTGAAAATTGGTAAGGATAAGTCCTACCGGTAGATCTTAAAGTCCCACCTAGCACTTGGGTCGGAAAAGTGGCAAAGTGAGCAACCCTACCCAGAGAACTTGTGTCCCACCTAGGGACTTTATGAGCTTGCGGAATTGTCCAAGAATCTCACTCCATACGCGAGGGGCACTCTCAAGCAAACCAAAATGAGGACTACTTTGGAAGGGACTATAAAAGGAGAGGATACAAGTATTTTAGGGATTTTTTCTCTAGGAAGTTTTTTGGCTTTCTTTAGTTCTTTCAATTCTAGGGTTTTAAGTAATATTAGTTTTTCTCCATCTTCGAAAGTTTCAGAGATCCCATTTCAGATTTCCTTTCTTTTTGTGTTTCGGATTAGAGAGTTTGCAATCTTCAGCACAAATATTTGTTCTACTTAAATCTTCGTATTATATATTCTCCTATTCGCCTTTACAAGTTAACTTTGATTTCTTCAAGATCCCGTTTATGATTAATTGTTCTTCAACTTTAACTTCATTCATATAAATTTTATGGAGTTCTAAACCCCTATCATTGGATCATACTTGGGAAACTCACTCACTCAAGGTAAAGTCCCTCAATTCCTCTATTGATTTTAAACTGATTGCACATTGATCACTTGTGTAGAAGTTGTTTTAAAACCATTAGCTGGCAATTCCTTGACAATGTGTTAACGTGATATTTCCTAAGACGCGCAGCTTGATCATAATGCCAACTAAGGGTTCGCTTAATTGAGAACAAGTGTTTAGTATTTCTTGATCATCTTTATTTTCCAAAGGCATTCAAAGATAAATCCTCCATCACGACCGCTTCTCAACAATTGGTCTCTGGATGAGTGTAAGTAAAATAAGAGGTGGGACTTACCTGATCAAAGGAGTGGAACCCTAAAAATCCCAAAGAATTGTCTTTTCTATTTTAAAACATTCAAAACCAATCCTGAACCATTCAATCAAACAACACAACATTGGCGTTTTCTTTAAACCATACTTTTAGTGGAGAATAGCTCCTATTGATCAACCTAATCGCACTACTCTCAGGAGATGACCACCTGGATTCTGGCAAGATATAAATGCTAGACGACTATAATTCCTACGCTTGGGAATAGAATTAGGCATACTAATCAGGACGAAGCAAAATTCCAAAGGGATTACCTCCTATCCAAGGGATCGAACATCAAACTGATTTTGTGCCTGGTGTTACCATTCCAAATCGACCTGCTTATAGGAGTAATCCTGAGGAGACAAAGGATTTATGCACTTCGAGTCTTGGCCCCAACTGCTGGCGAGAGTCTAAACCGAAACCCCTGACGCTGCTTTATTTTTAAATTCATTAATCAAATCTCTTTAGTTATCGTTTATTATTAAAGTTTAGTTTTCAGTGTCGCGATTCGAATTCGACTTGACCCGATTATGGATCTAAGCCGAGCCCTAAAGGCCATTCGACATTTTCAATTATCTATCAAAACATTTGACTGTCTGGCCCATTTTAGATTTTGTACTCTCATAAGCATTTCATTTGGGCAAGCCCATAAACATTTACAATTAACAAAAGATCTTGCTAATGTCTACATTTAACAAAATGCCTTTACAAAAATAAGGATCCGGGAGTTCAACCGTTTTACAAAATGTCAATGTTCAAAGAAATGGAGTAATGTATATGACTTGAGCATAATTCGTAATTCCTTCTCTATGACTCGAGCCCTCGATCTTGGGTCTTGCTTCGATGTCTATCACTCGTACCGCGCATTGGATGAAAATAATACGCTAAGCATTTTCATGCTTAGTGGTTCTATACAACCAGATTCTATATTCAGTCTGCTATAAATCATGCATATATCAAATAATGCATTTATACAATATCAGCGTAATGTAAAGATACTTATACAAATACACTTTCAATACCATCGCTTTCGTTGTTCGGGGTTTGTGATTCCACATATATTATAGAATTTATTATCCACGGCTGTATCTCGCTATGAATCCTACTGCTTGTCATTCAAAAGAGAATGTGGTTTCGTATCCACATTACCATCTCACATGCGAATATAGAATTCGACATTCACTACGCATTCGGCCAGAATCCCGTCCCGTTTGTCATTCAGTAGTAATGTGGTTTCACATTCAATAATACCGTCTCACATGGACTATAGAATTCGACATTCACGATGTATCTCAGCTTGGGTGAATCCCGCCCCGTTTGTCATTCAAGAGTACGTGATTTCGTGATTATTAATACGGTTACCTTCATGACGAATCTAGTTGGTGAATCTGGCTATGCTGGTCAAATCAATAAAACGGTTCAAACTCAATTTACTTTATGCAATAAATTCATTGTAATTAAATACACGCATTCATGACAATATTTATCACATTTCAAATACTAACTATCTAATCAATATATATGTATATGTCGCAAATAAACAATATGAGAAAATACAGGAACGAATAAGAACAAACTAGAATAGAGAACGGTATGTAATTGCACTAATTATCGATTCCGCTTTCTTTCTGTACAACTCTAGGCCAGTTGTCGCTCTTTCACCCGCACCTAGTCAAATACAATTCATTCACTCTTAGTGATTATGCAACAATCTGTATCAAATGGATTCCGCTTGCCTCGGCGACTGGTATGAACGCTTTCTTTTGACTTAGACTCATTCTTATTCCTCTATGAGTCTACTTTACTTAGGAATTGGAATCATTCCAATCGGATTATCCAAACTAAAGTTATGGCATTTCCATGCCAACTAGTCGGTTTACCGATTACCTGGACTCAAGGCAGGCTACTTCATTTTTCCGGGGTCTTTTAAATCCTCTTATATTTTGACTCTATGTCTTTGTACTCATTTAAATCTATGCTAAGGGTTCTATTCCAACTGAATCACCCACCTGGAGCACCGGAATCTCAAGCCACGTCCTAAACAACCCGATTATTTCCTCTATGTTCAAAGCTGGGTCCAGAATTTGGCTTGCATACGGCTCCCACTCTTTGAGTGAATTTTCTTAGGTCACTTAGGATCAGAATTTTAATGATGCCTTCTTTAAGTTTGGTTCTCCTTGAAGTATATTTTACTAGCCACTCTGAATCACTCAAATCGATAAGAATGAGGAAGTTATGGCCAGAATACGAAACTCTGGTCGAACAGAAATTGTATCGAAGTCCTACCGGGCAGGACTTAACTTCACTGTAGGACTTGGCCAAAAATGACTGGGGACCAAAGTCCCACCTGTAGAACTTAAGTCCTACCGGTAGAACTCCTCCGAAAAGTGCCTGCACGGGTGTTTTCACATTTTTCCTTCACTTTAATTCATGGATCACTCCCACACTTCCTACACACCTCAAAACCATTCCACCACCTGAATCTCTATTCAATTCATCTTTCATTTCTTATCTTCTTCAAACCTTTCCATGAATTTCTCCTAAAATTATTTCATGGGTCTTAACTCCATACACAAGCTAAACTCAAGGATTTGTTAGGGTTTACTCTAAACCCTAACTCAATTGCTTAATATTTAACCATGAATCCAACCTCAAAGAGAGGATTCCCTACTTTTCTTGTGGATTTAGAGTATTTTCCAACCCTACCTTCAATAAATCTTTGATTAGGAAGAAATCCTAACAAACCCTAGATTTGGAACTCATAAACCTCTCTAGAATCCCATACAAAATCCATGTGATTCATAATAGAGTTCATATCCAAGGTTAGATCCATACCTTTGATCTTAGCTTGCTTGATCTCCTTCCTTTCTCTCTTCTCCTCCTCTTCCTTCTTTCTTTCTCTCTTCTTCCTCTTGTTCTCTCCCTTCTTCTCCTTCTCCCACGGTTTTGCTAGGGCAAAAATTGGAGACCAAATGCATTTTAGCTTTTGTTTTTCATTTTTAATAATTTCAACTTTTCATAAATTGCAACTAGCCCACAACTCTTTAATTTTGCAATTCAACTTGTTTTAATTCTATTGTGGCCCATCTCTACTCCCTTCTTGATATTTATATCCCTTATGGAAAATTTCAATTTTATCCTTGTTCTAGTACTCCAAATTCCTAGTTCACTAAATTTGCTATTTCATAATTTGTCACCATCACTTTCTCCCGAAAAACCCAAGTTTTGCTCAATTCATACCCAGAATATATAATAAAATTATTATAAAAATTCTAGGGTATTTTTGGGGCGTTACAAAGGAACTCTAAAAACAAGTTGGTGAATTGATGGAAAAGGGATATGTGAGGGAAAGCATGAGTCTATGCGTCGTTCCGATGATTTTGGTTCCTAAGAAGGATGGGACATGGATGATGTGTGTTGATTACTGAGCCATCAATAACACAACAGTAAAAGTATAGTTGTAGACCCTCAGTTTTGTCCCTCAACACATGCATTTATCTTTGTTTGTCACACTCACCCATCATTCTCATATGGCACCATTAGGGTCCTCTTAGGCTTAGTCGGTCTCCGAGCCTCGGGTGGGCTTGTATGTGGTACATTGAGTGCGTATGTAGTTATTGGCATCATGCCATAGGAAGCAAGTGGGGCCTCCCAAGGTTTTAACTCAATCAGAGTTTATTGAAGTATGTCGATCAGGAGCACTTGGGCTTTTTTTGATCATATCTCCCTCATCCAAACTCGACCGTAATCGCTTTTTTGACGTACCCTTGTTCTCCAAGGAATATTCTGTCAAAATTTCAAAATTTTCCCAACTGGCTCAACCGGTCCTCAAAGTTTCAGTTTAGGTAGAATTCATTGAAGCATGTTTGAATTCAGAGCACTTGGGTATCTCCCTCATCCAAACTCGAAATCATGCATCATTTCTTTTGTTGGATTCCTTACTCATTGAAGAATTCTCTGACAAAATTTGAGAATTTTTTATCAATCGAAAATTGGTTGGGGAACCAACAATCGGGTTTGGATGGATTTCAATTAAAGTTCATTATTGGAGCAAGTTCGAATTTAGAGTACTTGAGATTGTTTTGGTCATATCTCCTTATATGTTTTGGTCATATCTCCCTATATGTTTTTTTCATATCTCCCTATATGAATAGAGGAGTGTTTATGGAGTTGGGGAAGTCTGAGACTGATTGGGAGAGTTCCGGGACTGAAGGTGTGCAAAATGGAGTAAGCTCAGATGTTTGTGAAGGAGAATTACAAGAAAAAAAATGTAAAGAGGAAGGGGAAAAGCAAAAAGAAGCAAGAGGAAAAAGGGAGAGAAGAAAGAAAGGAAAATGAGGAAAGTGCTGAGTGAGAGATTCTCTAACCAGCGGGAGCGGGTCTTCCTATTTCGGGCGGATTTAAAGTTTTGAGGGAGTGGATACATGGTTTTGAAGGCACAAATAAGGAAGATAAAGGGGGAGTAGCCGTGAATCCTACAGGTATGAACGTTGTATTCTTCTCCCGTTTCTTTTGCGCTTGTCTTTGCCTTTGATTTTTGCAACCTTTTTTTAGGGCACTAGGCATTGTTTGGGTCAGTTCTCACTCATTCGGAGTCGGAATTGTACACTATTTATTTTGTTGGATTCCTTACTCTATAAGGAATGTTCCAAATATTTATTGTTCTCAACCGATCAACTGCGAGGGAACCGGATCAAACCCGCTTCATTAGGTTATGTTTTCGTGAAATGAATAGGCACTAGACATTGTTTGGGTTAGTACTCACTCATTCTAAGTCGGAAGGACTGCTTATTTTGTTGATTCTTACTCTATAAGAAATGTTCTAAAATTTTAATCGTTTCTCAACTAGCTCAATGGTTGGGGAACCGATCAATCTGTCTATTAGGGTTATGTTTCAGAAATGTCAATTAGGAGCACTGTGCATTGTTTTTGCTAGTTCTCACTCATTCGGAGTCGGAATTCTACACCGTTTGTTTTTTTAGATTTCTTACTCTATAAGAAATGTTCTAAAAAATTTTGAGAACTGTTATCAACAAGATCGACTGGTTAGGGAACCAAATCAGCCAGTTCATTAGGTTATGTTTCGTAATGGTGGCTATAGTGGTACTATGCATTGTTTGGGTCAGTTCTCACTCATCCGGAGTTCGAATCATACACTGTTGCTTTTTTAGGGTTTCTTTCTCTATGAGGAATGGTCTAACAAAATTTGATATTTTTTCTCACTGTCTAATCGCCGGGAAATCGACCAGCCACTTTATCTGGGCCTCCTTTTTTTTTTTAAGGATAACACATTTAGCTTGTTCTGAGCCTATGACCTTTTGTGAGTCAAGCCTATCTACCCGTATAAGTGTACATCTATGTTTAGGTCCGAAATGGGCTTGAAGGAAGTTAATGTGTCCCATTTGGATTCCACAAGAGTTAGGTCAATGAGGGTCAAGGTGGTTAGTTACACTAGTAGTCTAGTGTTTTGTCCACGATTCTTTGAGATGAAATAGACATGTTTGTATAGTTGCACAAGTGTTGTAGCATCAATGTGAGTGGCCTTAGATGGCGTATGGCTTCCTCTCGCTTCCCTTTTCTTTGATATTTAATTTTGAGATTGTATGCTCGAAATGTGTGACTAACTTTCTTCCTTGCAAAGCAGATGGCCAGGACCATTATGCATGCTCAGGCTGCATTTGCATTTATATGTGCAAGGCGAGTTTGGACTTTGATGTTCAGGTGCACTCAGCTTGTCAGACCGACTCTTATGCAACACGCTAGTGGGACCACAAGTACCTATCATTGTTTCGTCGAGTGTTTGCATGTTAGATACGAGTAGGTTGGCGTGATTCGGGACATCTGTTTAGCTTGAGTGATTGATTGATCTTTGACCCATATGATCCCATGTACCCAATTCATTAGTAGAGACTGAGTTCCTGGCCTATGGGGGTGCTACCTCGCATGGAGTACATTCCCAATAAGAAACCTGATCCCCGAATCTAGAAATCTAGTTTTCGTGGACCACTTTTTCCTGACTAGAGTCAATGAGGGGCTGCCTTACTTCATTTTCTCATTTAAAAAATAAAAATAAAAAGTAATTGCACCTAAACAAAACCGCTCACTTATTGCATTTTCCAAAGCTTGAAAATCAACCTACTTTTTTCTCTATTATTATCGAAGTCAGCTTCAAGTGGATTTAGGGTCTACAAACTGGCACCTGATTGGGAATGAAACCTGCACTCTCGGGCTCTGTAAGAGGGTCTAGATTGAACTTGAGTTGGGTATATTGGAGCACATGGTTCATTGAACAGTAGACTCTTAGGCTACACAAATGATCACTTACCTGGTTGGTATTTGGCATACACTTGTGGTTTGTTTGTGCTTGTGTGTTCACCTATTAGATTCTAGAATGCTTGCTCATGGTTGATTGGTACCTAGCTATATGTTTCTGATTAGCATAGATGGTTAGTTTGTGTGTAGGTTTCATGGTTGGTTTCGCTTTTCATGATTGATCACGATGGCTACCTCTCTCAGATGATCGCTTGACGAGCCTGTGTTTTCAAAGCACCCTTGTATCCCCTTGTTTCCGTATCACTAGTCTTGGTCTATTATTTCTCATTGATTGATTGAGTTGCTTGCGAGTCATTCCCAATTGTTTGCCTTCTCGACTCGCTTAGAGCTGGAGGCACCTGTGTTGTAGGGCTATACTGATGCTTGGAGCACTATAGATGACGGATATCCAGCAATGAAGATCTCAGTACAACCTTGAGCCGGAATTCATGATACATGCGTGGCGTGTGTCATTTTGATTGTGGTTAGATCTTAGGGTTACGTGATCCCGTAGAGTGGGTACAGCCATATAGCTTTAGGATCTGGGCTTTTCCGCCATAGCCTGAGCCACATTACCCCGAGGTATCACTTCCTGCGTCAATCCCGCTCCCCGCCAGGAAGCCATATATCACGAGCTGCCGACATCACATGTCGGGGCTCATTCTCTCTGAGGAATTTAGTCATACATTACTAAATTGATTTGGATCGATACCATGGATCGACATACCCCTTTCTTTCAGAGGATCATGGATTAAGATCGACTCGGGTTCCCAAGCCTCTGATCCGAATCAAGATAGACTTGTTAGAGGACTGATTCACACATTCGCCAGAGCATATATCATATCATGTAGATATGGACCAAAGACGCCAACGTTGACCAAATATCGAGATTTCTGATAGCACGCTTCTCTCGGATGCCATATCGATCGATAGAGGATCACGGGCACGTGCCCACTATTGGCAATTTAGGAGCACCCCGCATGACTCTACTGCACCTTCACTACCACCACCACCATCTAGACCCACTGTACAACAGGATTATATAGTTCCACCACCACCACCACCACCTATTCAGTTAGCCACACGAGCTGGAGCATTTGTACTGGACGATCATACTGAGACTGGCACCACATTGGCGTAGTTATTCCTTATACGATTATTGATGACACCCAAGCCTCAGATTTAATGGATTGAGCAGAGGATCAGGTCTCTAGCATGTTTCCTGATGGAGTTATAGGTTGGGAATTCGACATGATGACCTTCTAAACGACAAACCCGCTTAGTCGAAGTTCCTGCACGCCATATCAGAGACAAGGGCATGTGGTGCCCCCAAAGATTCACTTGTAATTATACATCACTATGCGGTATCCGGATGAGGCACAAATGATTATGCTATTCCTCCGTATTGAGTGGCAGCTACCAACGCTATTCGTCATTGACCCCTAGACGTAGGATAATGGGTCGATCTTCGTGGGACAGAGTTTATCAGACAAAGATTCTTTAATACTGTATGACGTATCCCGAGGAGTTAGAGGTCCTTAGGCAAGAGGCCGATGAGTCAACACTTCATTTATCTCTACCGGAGCGAGAAGATAGCATGTGATTATAGATAAGCCCTCGTGAGCGCGACGATCAACATGATTAGCGCGCCCTGCTCCCACTTCTAGGCATCTCTACTTGGCTTCCATGATTGACTTCTGATCATTGGTTCAAGTCTCATGGCCTGAGTACGCATAGCTGGGAGTGATTATGATCAGACTCTCCAAATCAAAGGGAAGAGTCATGATCAGCCCCAGATCAATCACATTGTGCTATTGCAAACACTGGAGTCATGCTTTCTACTGCCACACACTATAAGGCTGCAGAGAGTTCTTTACCGATGGTAAGGCAATATAATCACAGATGTTCATCTGTTCCCAGAATAGATGATATCATTTGACTTAATAAACTCACATGCCCGTGAGAGGTGCTACACAGCATCTTGAGTCATCAGTATAGACTATCATGAGAGCACCGCTTCCATTTATGCTTCTGATATGGGCCATATACTTGAATGCCAACTGAGTCAATATTTGATTAGTTTGAAGTGGTTTGATTTCGAAGTTTACAGCTACCTAAGACTATCATCATTGTTCCACTCTCATCAGGATCCAGATGGATTCCCACTGCCTGTCCACTCAGTAGAGCAGCCACGATATGGTCACTGGGGTGCAAGGCTCAGGATACACCCATCAGACACTGATTGATCATCATTGGATCTGATCTCCATGGATTGACACCCGGCCCCACCCACAGCTGCACTCCACCCATTGAGCTGCACAGTATCCAATGGAGCTGACAGAGAGTCCTGGGCACTGGAGCTGGATAAAGACATGGTGAGAGGTCCCACATCCCATCAGCTTTTATGTTATTCAGCCTGCTGGAGGCACCCTCCGGCCACATCCCAGCCATCTGCACTTGTCTGCATGAGGCCCTGCTACTCTGGCCCCACCCAGATAACAGAGTACAGTTCCTCACCCATGTCACCCTGTGTCCCCAGAGAGTGGCTGGCTCGTTCATGGATCTCATTAATGCTTACCATAAGAGGTGGAAGCAGGCCCAACGCTGAGAATACTCTGATGCCACATTTAGAGAGGACGTCTCAGAGAGATGATTTGATTCCTATGCAATGTGCACTACACCTGGCTCCAGAGGAGGCCCACCCAGAGCCTAGTCGCCCCATCCACTCATTCATGGATAATGATTTGAGCACTCACGACGAAAGCACACTCGCACACCTCAGCTCTATTCAATACCTCCCACAACCATAGTGCCAGCATGCACGCGCTTTGATGATGACTACTCAACCAGGCCCAGATCGTTGTTCTGGTCCTTGATTCCACTGATGCTGCTTGCATTAGACTGGTCAAGTCGTCATCCCACCGGATAAATGGCTCTTGGCCTCAACGCCCGCTCAGTTACCCATCGACTTGATTCTCCCATCACTCAAGTACCTTCGGTCTTCGCTTATGATGGACTTTAAACACAATGGCTGGCAAGGCCTCAAAGATAAGGCTTCGAGTCACGCCATATGTCTGCCACTCCCAAGTCTGAGATCCAAAGAACCATCCTCTCCTGGCCTGCCCAGATCCACTAGTGGCAGCCATACCATCCTCTCCCCATCACTCAAGTCCATATACTTGAGGTGCACTCATCAGGATGCATGATGGATGCTGTTACTTCTTCCAGCCCATGCTATGATTAACAGGAGCAGGATGGACCCATACTTCTGACTGGCTTGGCCCACAGTCTAGTCACAGCTCAGAGGATTACGTCAGACTAGTACCCATGTCTCATCAACATGAAGTACTGGTGGCCTTTAGTGGCACTTATTTAGAAAAATGTCCATATGCCCAGCCTGCCAGCCCGCCAGCCTCCGTGCCAGTCGTTTCTTTACTGGTCGATCTCACATACGTCCCATGGTTAGTTTTACACCTCCTATGAGATTTACACGCCATGAAGGCCGCGCTTAGATGTATGAGGAACGCCTTCTGCCAGGTCCATCCTCCCACATCTCTGCCCGAGGTCTTCGGCCATATTGATCATTTGTTAGATCAGTTACACATCCCATGTGTACTCGATCATGTTTAGAGATGCGGATGGATCCAATGATCCAGCAGAGCCCAGAGTGATGTGCTCGTTTTGAGATATCGAAAATCGCAAACACATAAACACCCCATCACCGGCCGGGCTAGTGTGTTCTCTATGCGTGTTTCTAGGAGGTCCCCCGACTATGACTACTCCATGGATTCTGGGGGGGGGGATGATACCTGAAGGGAGTGAGTCTTCCGATACTACATAGACGAAGACGGATGATGATCAGATAGACCGTATCCTTGATGCAAACCTCTACGCGAGCCCCATTAAGGATTTTGACATGTCTGGAGTTTCAGGTTATTGACTTGAGGATGTGACATACTTTATGATACCGCACTAATGCTTTTATGGATATGATCGGCAAAGGCCGTGATCCTCGATGCGCTTCACTCTGCGCCCGCCTGCTTTTGATTTATCTGGGATTTCTATGCTAGATAGATGATGATGATGGATTTGTTGCTATTGATATTATTCAGTAATATTGCTTTGCGCTGAGGGAGCGTCTAACTCTCAGAGAATCTTTACCTTCTTTCGACATCTGCATAGTCCGGCTTGTCACCCGCTTTGATGATATTTTTATTGGTAATAATGACATGAGTATTTTCGAGTATTTGCCCGTGTCACAACATTTTCCTTTGATTACACCACTAGCACCCACAACACATATATATGATGTTGATGATGTGGGAGACATGTATTTAATTCCACAAAGGCCACGAGTGGGGATTATGATACAGAGGACAGAAAGCACATATCGGTAGCACATAATTGATAGATTTTAGGACACCAAATCAAATTTATAGGATTAGGATTAGCCTTCCCATCTCCCATGAAAGAAGTAGGATTGATCGACCCGCCTGCTTCCTACTCGACGTATTTGCATGGTCATATGAGGACATGTCATTCCACCTTCCATAGTGCAAGATCACCCACCCATTCTACTCTCACATACTAGCCACTAAGCAGAATCGAGGAGACTACACCCCTGTGGAGCTTGCGTGCCATGAAGAAATCTGTGGCTAAACTTAGTGTCAGTTTGTTAGTGGTTGAGTATCCTAAGTGGATGGATAAAGTCGTCCCTGTTCCTAAAAAGGATGGCAAGGTTAGAGTTTGTGTAGACTTTCATGATCTAAACAAAGCCAGTCTAAAGGATGATTTTCCTCCCGCATTACTGATATGTCACTGACAAAGATCAGAAGACATTCGATGTTGTCTCATTGATGGATTTTAAGAGTAATCGACATGATGGCTCCATGATATGGAGAAGACTTATTTCATTATTGAGTGGGGTACTTACTGCTACCGGGTTATGCCATTTGGGTCAAGTGAATGCAAAAGCCACTTATCGTAGATTTGCTACTACTCCGTCTCCCATGACATGATGCACAGATGTCGAGGTATATGTGGACGACATGATAGTGAAGTCCCCGAGACAGGAAAATCACTTAGCAAATCTTTTACAGAGGTTCTTCGAGAGGATCATCGCTCAAATGAAGTCAACCCCAAGAAGTGCACCTCAGTAACTTCGGGAAATCCTGCCACATTACTATTAGTGAGCGGGGTATAGAGGTTGATCCCCGAAAAGATCAAAATATACTTGACATGCCTCGCCTGAGGACCGAAAGATAAGAGGCTTTCAGTGATTACAAAGATATCGCCCGTTTATCTTAGGACTGGCTGCATATGTGAGCCTATCTTTCATCTTTCGAGAAGAATCCCACTACAATTCGAATGATGATCGCAATGTGCTTTGAGAAGATTAAGGAGGCCCCTTTCTCCTCCAGTTTTGCCTCCTGCCCAGGCGACTCCTGTCAGATTGCTTAGTTTCATACATGGCCCAGGATGCATGCTAGCCTGTGTCTATAAGGATTTAGTAAGAGGGGCTTCATCTAATATCCGAGTAAGAGATGCTAGAGTATGAGTGGCAACATTATACTGAGTGCCCCTGCTTTGGCATTGGTTCGGGCCACTAGAGATCGAGACATTATGTGACAAAGCATTCCAAGTACTTTGGTCTCACGACTGATCCGGCTGAGGTATTTGTTTCGTTAGGGCTTGTTCTGAGATCGATAAGCCTATAAGATGCTAAAATTACCGATGCAGTTTGATATCTGGGTGATGTCACATAAAAATTAGTAAAGGGGAAGCATTGTTGTTGTATCATCCACTTATTCGTCACAGATTCATGATGTGATTTATTGATGATGATTGATGAGTGCCAGCTTGTTCTGACTACTATTGCAAGATGGCGTTTGTACCAATCAATCGGATTTGCATTGGCTCTCGTTAATATCACCACAAGGTGACTATATTCCAGATTAGTCCCACACATTCCTCCATAATCATTAATACCTAATATACTGAAAATAATGAGGCCTTACTACAAGCCTAGACATTGCACTTGATCTTGAGTTAGACAATCGAGATCCAATGGATTCTAAACTTTAATATTCAAACAAACTTGTGGTATTTGTATAATTCGAGATGAGTAGTTTCAAGCCATACCACGCTTACTTTGATCAAGTTGTCAAGCTTGATAGGTTTGATGAAAGTTAGATATATACATCTCGCCTTTAGCATAGAATCAATTTGTCACGCTGCTTAGCTTAATTTTACTGTGAATTGAGAGATTCCCGCAGGAGTGACAGCGTCATTGTTGATCAAGACTAGGTCTGCACCATCTTACTATTGTTTGATTGGAGATATTGAGGATCAAGATGAGCTACCCTAGTACCACGATATTTATTAGTTTCTGTCATACAACGCTTACCTAGATCAACCTCATTAAGGATAAGAGAGACAGACATTTGGCCTCCTACCTTGTTGTTTACGGGATAATCAGATGGAAGATCGTCGACAAATCTCATTGTTATTATGTTCAACGGCCTCTCAGATCGAAAGGATGAGAGAGGTTCATGTAAGTTTGTGTCTGGGCTGGCTACGAGAGGGTCATATGCTAACGCGTAAAATCATGAGGATTGGCTACTTTTGGTTGACCATGGAGACAGATTGTTGCCAGTTTGTACAGAGATGTCCAAAGTGTCAGATGCACGGAGACTTAATACATGTGCCACCTTCCGAGCTTTCACTGCACTACATCCTCTGCCATTTTCAAGACGGGGGTATTGATATTAATGGGAAGATCTCACCAAGTCTTCCAAATGGGCAAGGAGTACATCTTAGCTCTATACTGACTATCTCTACCATGGGTAGTCAGCTTCCTATGTTAGATCGACAAATGTGGTGGCCAACCCATCAAACCGCATTAATATTTTGTCGATATGGGGTCCTCACTTGTCGATCTGACAGAGGGGTGCAATTAGTGT
Organism: Tetrastigma voinierianum; assembly: GCA_016808115.1. Classification (NCBI taxonomy): domain Eukaryota; kingdom Viridiplantae; phylum Streptophyta; class Magnoliopsida; order Vitales; family Vitaceae; genus Tetrastigma; species Tetrastigma voinierianum. The sequence continues at coordinate 96,029 of JAEQBH010000967.1, forward strand.
TTATGCGGCACGCTTGATTCAAGAGTATGGCATTCAACATCACAGATCGTTTGCGTATAGGCCATAGACTAATGGGGCAGTTGAGGCCATAAAGAAGAATATTAAGAGGATTTTGAGAAAGATGGTCAAGACTTCTCGGGATTGGTTAGAGAAGAATTTCTTTCGTGTCATAAGCCTATCGCATCTTTCAGACTTCACCGAGCCACCCAGACTTTGGTGTATGGCATAGAGGCAGTATACCTCACAGATCGAGATGGGATATTTGTGAGCAAAGACTGTGAGCAAGATATATCCGAGGTCAAGTGGGCCAAGTCTCGTTATGATCAGCTTAGCCTTTTGGATGAAAGGAGATTGAGAGTAGTAGATCATGTTCAGGCCTATTAGAGGAAGATGACTCCGTGTATTCAGTGTGCGTGGGTCAAGCCTGTGAAGTTTAAAAAAAGGTGACCTTAGTCTCAAAGTCATTAGGATTGATCGGGTGACCCTAAGAGGCAAGTTCGATCGACTGGAGTGGGCCATATGTTATCTCGAGATTCGACCCGAGAGGAGCAAATTGGTCGGGAGCAGACTCAGACGAAATCATTCACTGAGCTACTAACGTGGGATCATTGAAGAAGCTTTATGTGTGAGATCATGGTTAGAGGATGGGTGGCCACTGAGTAGCCATATTCCCTTATTGCATACTCCATATACTGATATATCCTATTACTAGCCCTTTGAGCCTCAATGCCGTTTATTATGCCCTTTCTTTTCATTCAAATTTTTGCATACCTTTCCTTCAATGCGGGTCAGGGCCCCCATGGCTTGTATTTATTAATCGGATATGTGAAAGACAGGTCATTCTTCGCTTGTTCGTCTTGCATCATTACTGCTTTCTTTCTTCTCCATTTTGCATCTTCACTTTGCTTGCCTTTTGAGTTTTGTTTCTATCATCTTGTTTCTTTTCACTTTTCTTTTCCCTTGTGTGATGATGACAATCTCATGTCCCAAAGCTACATGTTAGGCTGGTCACACTCTTCGTTCCACCCTTAAGGTTTGATCCAGGAGTCTTAGTTTGAGGGGACCATTTGGGTTTAGCATTTGAGGTTCATTGGTTAGATTGTGCTAGTGTGGCATTCATCTTACTTTGTTGGTTGTTTGGCGCAAAAAAAAAAAGAAAAAGAGTAAATACTCATCTCGACATTCACTTACTGTATTCTCGGGATTAGCATGGTTTGCCGGCGGTATTATGGCTTGATCATCGAGGTCATTTCTGATCGAGGGACTTATTTTCTCCGAAAGTGTGAGAGCATTGTATGATCCTTTCCATGGATCCAGAGACATTGGGAGCTTAGGCTCTAGTTTCCTTTACACAGTCCCTTAGTCGTTATCCATCATCATTCCCATCTTTATGGTGATCATTCGACGGCATCCTGGATTTGAGGGTTCATCATCACTCATTGCCACTTCCCATCCCACCCGTTTCCTACTTCTCTTCTACATCCATTACTTTTCTATCCTCACATCGCCGCCTTACTTTTCATGAACGACGCAGTTCATTGCATAAACGCCCGCTCGTTGCATTGTCTACTTATGTGTCGGGTTTAGTCAGCTCTCATGATTCTCCTCGATATTTAAGATTGTGCACATGTGGGTTTGCATTATCCATCGGGTATTTGGGCCTTTGTTTCATCATTTCATCTTACCTTCACCCTTAGCCTACATTACGATCCAAGTCGTAAGACCACCCTGAGGCCATGAGATCTCTACACTGCTTGACAAGATTTTATATGTATTGGTGTTCGTCTACTGGACATACTTCAATGTCGACAGTCTTTGTTCTCGGGAAATATCGTAGGGTCACATATCGCTTTCCACCAGCTTCTACCTCAGTCCATGATCGGGATACATATGATACGTAGAGCTGGGCCGTTGACGGCGCCTTAGCTTCGATGTGTTGAAACGCTCACACCGGGGCATACCCTATCCCATGTTGGCTTGCTCTTACATGTACACAGTAGTCCATTTCATTTCAAAGATGCTTCTCGACATCGTAGCTCTGAGTGCTCCGCATTCATCTTGGTTTCTTCATAAAATAGAGCGCTTATAGCTGACTGGTGAACAAATCACAGATTCATTGACTAGTTATGATGTACATCAGCATTCCCCATTCATTGTCCCGTTTTCGTCGCAGACGATTGGTTTTCATTGATGTATTTGGTGGTTTTAATCGAGATATTTGAGTTTTGGGATAACATACTGTAAGTATACCCCTTGTTGGTGGATATCGGATGCTATGGATTGTTTATGAGGTCTTTCCTTAGGAATGAATGTCAGGCTATTTCCTGCTTTGTGACTTTGACTTTATGTGCAAGGTGGGGTTTTGACATTGTATTGATGTTTTAGATTGTGGCATAAATTTCTCTTGCGCCTTCGACATGTTCGATCCTTCTTTGTTTCCTTGCCCTCCGACATCATGCCCTGATTCGATCTCTCGCTTTGTTTTCAGGTCTCCTCCTGCATCGCGCCGATTCGAATCCCTTCTTTGTTTCGGGGTTCTCTAGCATTGCGCCTGATTCGATCCCTCTGCTTTGTTTCGCCCCCTTCGGCATTGCGTCTGATTCGATCCTTTGTTTTTGCTTTTGTCTTCGAAGATCGTGCCCCGAATTCGATCCTTCCTTTTGTTTTTCGTGGGTTCTAAGATCGCGCCTCGAATTTGATCCTTCGCTTTTTTTTCGAAGCTCTCCACATCATGCCTAGATTCGATCCCTTTGTTTTGTTTCCTCTGTGCTCCTCCTTTTTTTGTTTTCGGTTCTTCAAGATCACACCCGAATTCGATCCTTCGCTTTGTTTCGTTCTTTCGCCTACGCTTTAAATTCCATCCTTTTGTTTTGTTTCGGTTCTTCAGTATCAAGGCCAGGATTTGATCCTTCTGCTTTTGTTTCAGGGTTCTTCGGAGATCGCACTTGATTCGATCCCTTCATTTGTTTTGGGTTCTCTGGTATCGCACTCGGATTCGATCCCTTTATTTTGTTTCGGGTTCTCCGACATCGTGCCTGGATTCGATCCCTTCGTTTTGTTTCAGTTCTGTACATCGTGGCCTTGGATTTCCTATCTTCACCCAGATTGTGTTCGATTCGCCATCTCTCTCGCATCATCTCTGATTTCATTATCTTTCCACATCGTGGTCCGACTTCCCTATCTTCATCGACATCATGTCCTGACCACTCATCTTCCCATCGGGCCCTGGCTTCTCTTAGCCGTCCTTCAATCGTGGCGACTCTCGGGGCCTGCGAATACCTTCACCACCGGTAAGGGGACAAATTGTTGGTCATCTGGTTCTTCCCTAGAGTTCATTTTCACTCAGATTGCTTGCACTTTGCACCCACAATTCACCTGCTCATTCACTATAATCGAAGAGGGGCACATTTTAAACCCTAACTTGTCTCTCTAACATTTGCATTTGTCTTTCGAGTGTCACACTCACCCATCGCTCTCATATGGCACCGCTAGGGTCCTTTTAGCTAATGCCTTCGAGCCTCGAGGGCTTGTTTGTGTATATTGAGTGCATATGTGGTTATTTGCATCATGCCATAGGAAGCAAGTGGGCCTGCCTTTTAACTCAATCTGAGTTTACTGGAGTATGTCGAATAAGGAGCACAGCTTGTTTTGATCTATATCTCCCCATCCGAACTCATAATCGCGATCGCTTTTTATGGAATCCTTGTTCCATGAATATTCTATCGTACCCAAAATTCTTTTCCTAACATGCTCAACCACCTCAAAGTTTCAAATAGGCAGACTATCAAACATGTTTGAATTCGGAGCACTTGGGCTTGTTTCGATCATATCTCCCTCATCCGAACTCGAAATCATGCACCGTTTCTTTTGTTGGATTTCCTACTCATTGAAGAATTCTTTGACAAAATTTGAGAATTTTTTATCAACCGGATTGACTGTTTGAGAACTGGCTTAGCCGGTTCGGGGGATTTCAATTAAAATTCATTATTGGAGTAGGTTCAAATTCGGAGCACCCGAGCTTGTTTTGGTCATATCTCCCTATATGAATAGAGGAGTGTTTGAGTCGAAGTTCGAGGACTGATCGGGGGAGTTCCTGACACAAAATGAGTGAGTCTTATGTTTAAGAAGGAGAAATACAAGCAAAAAAACGTAAAGAGGAAGGGGATAAGAAAAAAAGAAGCCAAGAGGAAAAAAGGGAGAGAAGAAAAGAAAGGAAAAAGAAAAGAAGGAGAGATTCTAGATTCAAAGGGAGGGTCTTCTTTCAAGGGGATTTCCTAGTTTGAGGGAGGATACCTGGTTTTGAGGTAGAAAAGAAGGGAAGACAAAGGGGGAGAGCTGAACTTAAGGTGCATGAATGTCAGAGGCTTCTTCCGTTTCTTTTTGCACTTGTTCTTTCCTTTGATGCTCAGAAACGGTTTTAAAGCACTAGTATTGTTCGGGGCTAATTCTCACCATTCGAGTCGAATTGTACACCGCTTTTGCTTGGATTCCTTTACTTTGTAAGAAATGTTTTGAAAATCCCTAGAACCTGCTCTCAACCAGCTCAACCGGATCAACCAGTTCATTAGGTTATGTTTTCAAGAACAATGGGCTAGAGCACTAGGCATTATTTATAGGCTACTTCTTTCACTCATTCTGAGTTTGGAATTATACACCATTTGTTTTCTTCGATTCCTTACTATATATGAATAAAGAGAATAAATTTTGAGAACTTTTCTCAACCTACTAATCGGTCGGGGAAATGTGGATCAACCGGCTTCATTATTAGGTTATGTTTCAAGAACAATAAGGGCAATTAGGCATTGTTCGGGCTGGCTTCACTCATTCAGAGTCGGGAATTGTACACCATTTATTTTTTTGGATTCCTTACTCTATAAGAAATGTTCTGAAAAATTTTGAGAACTTTTCTCAATCAGCTTGACCGATTGGGGAACCGGATCAACCAATTCATTAGTTTATATTTTCAGGAATAGCAGTTAGGGTACTTTGCATTGTTTCGTCGCTTCACTCATCCGGAGTTCGAATCATACACCGTTGCTTTTTTTAGATTCCTTTCTCTGTGAGGAATGTTCTAAATTTTTTTTTTCTCAATCGACTCGACCAGTTGGGAAACTAAATCAACCAGTTTGTTGGGTTCTTTTTTTTTAGGTATAGCATGATTTTAGTTTAATTGGAGCCCATGACCTTTGTGAGTCAAGACCATTCACTCCAGATCAGTGTACAACTATGTTTGTGTAACTGAAATGGGCTTAGTTCAGTTAATGTAGTCCCATTTTGATTCATAAGAGTTAAATACGCAGTTAAAGGGTGGTTAATTACACTAATAGTCTAGTGTTTTGTCGTTTCCCCTCCATTCTTTGAGATGAATAGATGTTTGTATAGTCAAGACAAGTGTCAGAGTGCATCAACAGTGGATGAGATGCGACAGATGGCTCTCCCGCTTCCTCAGCTTTTTTGATATTTAATTTTGAGAGATTGTTGTATACCAAATGTGAGACTAACTTTCCCGCACCTCATGGCCATGACCATAGGTATACGTCGGGCTTCTGTATTTTCATTTATATGCATACAAGGTTCGACTTTGATGTTCGTGGTGCATTCGAGCTTGTTGATCGAATTTTTATGCGCTACTCGCCAGTGACCACGTATCGACCCATTGTCTTGTTTGGTCGAGTGTTTGCATGTTAGATAACGGTAGGTCAAGATTCGGTCACCCGCTTTGGGCTCGAGTGGGATTGATTGATCTTTGACCCATATGATCCCATGTGCCCAATTCATTAGTAGAGGATCAGTTCAAGGCCTAGAGGGGTGCTACCTCATACGGGGTACCTTTCCAATAAGTAACCTAATCCTCGAACCCAAAAATCTAGTTTTCGTGGACCGCTTTTTCCTGACTGGAGTCAATGAGGGGTTTTTGTTCGTACTTCATTTTCCCTATTTAAAAAAAATTAAGTGGCGACTCCAAACAAAACCGTTCCTTACTCGGGACGGATTTTCCAAAGGTCGAAAATCAACTCACTTTTTTCTATTAATATTGAGTCGCGCTAGCATGTGGATCAGGTAAGGTCCACAATAGTCATCCCATTCCTTGGTTAGATGATATGTTTTTGATGAGTTGCATGGTTCTTAAATATTTTCCAAAATTGATTTGAAAAGTGGGTACCATAAAATTAGAATGAAAGAAGGTGATGAATGGAAAAATTCTTTCAAAACAAAATATGGTTTATATGAGTGGTTAGTTATGCCTTTTGGGTTATTTGATGCACCTAGCACTTCCATGAGGTTAATGAACAATGCCTTATGCGGTTTACTGGAAAATTCATGGCTATCTATTTTGACTATATCCTCATTTATAGCAAGAACTTAGATGAACATTTGATCTTATTTAAAATATGTTTTGATGTGCTTCGGGAAGAAAGATTGTTTGTTAACTCTTAAGAAGTGCATATTTGTAATCGAAGGCTTCAGGTTTCTTGGTTTTGTTGTTAGTGCACAAGGAATACAGGTTGATGAAGAAAAGGTTCGAGTGATCTAAGATCAAGTGTAAGTCCAACAAGTGTAAATAGTCTGTGCTGACTCGCTAGTTTTTACCGATGGTTTGTGAAGGGGACTTTAGTAGTACAGCCACACTAATAACCGGAGTCATCAAGAATATGTTGGTTTAAGTGGGTGAAGAGCAAGAAAAAGTATTCCAATTAATTAAGGAAAACTAACTCATGTTCCTTTACCAGATTACCTAACTTGCAAAAACTTTGGGGTTGAATGTGATTCTTTAGGTTTAGGTATTGGCACAGTTCTTATGCAAGAAGGACGACCCATTGCATATTTTAGCGAAAACTAAGTGGGGTAGCCCTGAAATACCCTACTTTTGACAAAGAGTTGTATGCACTGGTTCAGGCCTTGGAAACTTGGCAACATTACCTTTGGCCTAAGAAATTTTTGATTCACACCGACCATGAGTCGTTGAAGCATTTGAAGGGTCAACACAACTTGAATAAGAGACATGCATGATGGATGGAGTTCGTATAAACATTTCCATATGTCATCTGCTACAAACAAGGTAAGGAAAATGACGCCGCTTGAAGTGAATCCTCACGAGGTATGTCCTAATCTCAATTCATGCTTAATTGCTCGGGTTTTGAACATTACTAAAGAATTGTATCCTTGACCAAGATTTTAGTGAAGAATATGCTTGTTGTGAAAAGGCAACATAAAAAGTTCTTTAGTACGAGGGTTTTGTTTCGGAAAATAATTTGTGCATTCCTTAATTGCTCCATTCGGGGATTTATTGAAAGTAGGAGTCCTTAAGGAAGGAGGATTGGCTGAGACATTGGGTAGCTAAGACTTTAGGGTTTTGCAAGAACATTTTTATTAGCTCCCATAAGTGGCTGATGTTGAGAATTTGTGGAGGTGTATCACTTGTAGGCAAGCTAAATCTCGAGTATAGCCCCATGGCTTTTACACTCCACTTCCTATTCCTAGTGAACCTTGGGTTGATATTTCAATGGACTTTGAGTTAGGTCTGTTGATGGGTGCCTAAAACACTCATATTATACCCGCGTCCACTTTATGTTTTTAGTTGATTTTACATTTTAAATAAACGCATTATAGTCCAAGATCTGATTTGTGGAGTTTTTGCACCAGTGTGACAAGAGAGTGGTTTTCGCGATTCGAGCCGATAAGAAGAAGCAGAGAAATAATGGCTGAGAAACATCAGCTGCCACGCTGATTACAACGCGCCCTAACGCCGCGACGTCTCTAACTTCGCGACGCCGTAACGCCGTGACGCTTAGCCAATGCAGAAAGTCAACGAGTGATTACCACGCCGCCGGGTTGCAACGCCGCGATGTCACCGTGATTTCCGCCTCATCATCATTAAGTCAATGGAGACCTAATTCAAGGGGGAAGGTGATTAACGTATGGACTGGAGCGCGGAAAATAGAGCAACAACGACTCGGATCATTAGAGAATACACTTTCTTTTTGTATTTCTTCTTTTCCGATAAACTACTGATGATTTATAGATTGATTATGTGTACATTTAGTTCCAACATGTTCTAGATTTCTATCTAGGGTTTTTGTTGAACCCTTCGTGCAATGAATGGATTAAGGTTTAAACATATTATTCAACTTTATTTATGATTTGCATTGATCTCACTTCATATATATGATTTAAATACATGGTAAATGTCCAGCCAACATCAAAGGATCTCGGGTATTCGAGATCTGAGATAAGGACTCCCAAGGATCCTGAATAGGCGAATTCTGCTAGAACTGTGAAATAAAGATATCTTGATTCCGAGCGCATGATTAGGGTTTGAACATTTAAGCTGCTTTAGCATTGGGTCGTAAGGCAGGATGCACCAAACCCTACTAGCGAGATAGGCTATGAGGCACTCGAGAGAGGGTATCTCGTGAGGCACGATCACCCCACATCAAGAAGTCATTAATAGACTAAGTAGTAATTCTTCTCGATAATCTATCAAAAGTGGCAAAAGGGGCTTGAGAGAGGGTAATAGCGAGCCTACGTCGACTCGTCATCAAGAAGTCATTAATAGATTGGTAGTAATTCTGAGTAATAATCCATCAAAAAGTGGTAGGGAGACAAATCCCTAGTCTTTTACCAACAGGAAATATTCTACAAGTTAATTTAGATTTATTTTAATGCACGGAATTAAAGTTAGATAGAAATTGAGCTTAAGACCGGATAATATTATGGGTACAATTTCGATTAGTCACGCACTTCTCCTTGTGGATGTCGATATCTGTATAGGTACACTATATTTACTTGTCTGGCTTTGGCGTGCCCGCGCCACGTGGCGTACGCATTTGTTACCCATCACGCTTCGGCATATCAGTTTTGGCGCCGATATGTGGGGAGATAGTTTTAATTGATATTGAAAAAATTTGTTATATTACTACGGAATTTTCCTTTTTATTTTATTTGCTTTACAAGTTCTTGTAATTTTAATGTTTTTGCGTTTTGTGTGTGATGATTGCGGGTGGGTTAATGGGGAAATTGTATGCGAAGCGGGGTCAGGCCGAACTACATCAAGTTTGATCCTAAGCAGAAAAAAGAACTTTACACTTAGTTTATCTGTGAGAAAACGAGAAGAAGCCTGGCGTAAATCTAGCGATCATGCGGAAACAGTGTAGAGTAAGATCATGGCGAGCAAAATGAGCCACAAGGGGGTTCAATGGGGGTAATGGTAGATCGGCGCGGGCGTTTATACGACGGATGATCCATTCCTTATTGCTTCAGAAGGGTTTTCCTACCACCTACGGTTGTTCGGTGACTATCAAGACCACCTATTAAAAACGATAACTTTGAGTGAAGTCGGTGACCTTCTGATGCCCCCGAACATCATGTTCCATGGATTGCCAAATGAGAATCCGAATGTGCACTTGACCAACTTCATCGAAGTATGTGATACGGTCAAGTATAATGGGGTGCTTGAAGAGGCACTGGTGAATTGTTCCGCTCTCATTTGAGTGATAAAGCTAAGCCTTGGTTGAATAACTGAGATTATTGCAGTTCTATTGCTTCATGGAACGATCTAGTCAGAGTTTCGACAAAGTTCTTCCACACAGGAAGTACACAGTGATGCAGAGATCCCAATGCATTTGGACAACTAGAGGGAGAGAGCTTAGTAGAGGCATGGGATGGGTTTTCACGGGTGTTGAGGAAGTGCCCACACCACAGTACGATACACGGATGGATGCAGAGTCGTACTTTCACTATAGTGCAGGGATGCGACTAGAGCAGATTGATGCCTCGGCAGAAGGTGCACTAATGAAGAAGACTACAGACCAAGCATATGAAATCTGGAGGATCTTTGCTAAGCTACGATCAGTGGCTGAATGGGATTACACCGGTGAGAGGGTTTGTGGGCGTCACGGATAGCGATGTTCTTAGCAATCGTGTACCATGTCATTATTACTAAATGACTTACTATGGAAGCCAGGTACAACAGAATGCCATTTAGACTAGCCCTTGGGGTATGTAGTTATGTGGAGGACATCATAGCGATCTGGAGATGTCGGTTGGAACAACAAACGATGAGCATGCAGTGTGTGTGTCGGTTGAGTCGAATCAGAGCCACGGCCAGTAGGGTCAGTATGGGAGCAACAACTACCAGAACTAGAATCAAGGCCAAGGGTGGCGTAATAATCAGAATAATCAGAGCAGTGAGGTTTATGGATGGAGGAACAATCAGAACAACATGCCACCACCCCGAGTGAGTGAACCACCTCGAGAAAAGGTGGACCAGGAACAAGCCCTTCTTGTAGTGCTTACCTCGCATACCGCCTTTATGGATGAGACAAAGAGGCAAAGAATATGCAACATAGGCCGCAATTGAACAATCCAAGCGGCGCGATTGAGAATTTAGAGGGTGCGAATGGGCCCAGTGGCGTCCCATTGACAAAGAGCGACGGGGTTCATACGAAACAGCTCAGTGAACCCGAGACGAAGGGAACGAACATGTAAGCAGTCCTGCGAAGTGGTAGAGAATTAGTACGAGGGCAACCCCGGTGATAGGGGAGGTAGAAAGCGAGAAGTCATCGAACCGATCGAGAATGATAAGACGAAGAGCGACCCGAAAAAAGTTTGGGGGAGAAGAAGCTGAGGCAAAGGATCAGCCAGTCACGATTGAACCCATAGCCCCAATTCCGTATCCCAGCGCTAAAGAAGAATAAAGCCCGGACAAGCGGTTCACCAAGTTCATGGAAGTGTTGAACTACATCTCGACATTTCGTTTGTGTGCTGGAGACAAATGCCAGAGATTATGTCAAATTATGAAGGACATCTTGTCAAAGAAGAGAAGACTATCGGATTTCGAGACAGTTAATCTCACTGAAGAATGTAGTGCCATCCTTCAGAGGAAGCTGCCGCAAAAGCTAAAAGACCAGGCAGTTTCACTATCCTTTGCACCATCGGGAACATCATCTTTGAGAGAGCTTTGTGTGATTTTGGAGCTAGTATGAATCTCATGCCCTTATCCATATTTAGAAGCCTGGGATTAGGTGAAGCACGCCCAACCATAGTCACCTCCCGGTTGGTGACGAGGTCCTTAAAGGCATCGAGAGGGGTGATAGAAGACGTTACAGTGAGGTCGATGAGTTCATCTTCGGCGATTTCATTGTATTAGATATGGAAGAAGAGAAAGAAATACCCATAACATTGGGTAGACCATTTCCTGCTTAGGAAGGAGCAATGATTGCTGTCTACAGGAGGAGAGCTAGAGTGAGTGCAAGAAGATGAAGTTAAGTTTAATGTGTTCGAAGCTGTGAGACACCTTGCAGAGAGTGATACGTGCTTCATAGTAGAGACCATAGAGGCTATAGTGTCACAACCACAGGTGGTCTCGGCCCGATCCAACAGGCTAACTTTGGTATAGAGTGATTCAGAAAAATTGGGAGAGGCCGAGGCGTATGTAAAATGGATGGATTCATTCGAACCTAATAGAAGGAAATATTATGAACCTTTGGGCGAAAATACTCGAACGTTAGTGCCATCTGTTGATCAGCCACCCAAGATGGAGCAAAAGCCACTACCTAGCCATTTGAGGTATGCTTATCTCGGGAATGCCTCCACCTTACCAGTGATTATTTGGCGTCCACGGCGGCGATAAGAGGAAGATAAGCTATTGAGGGTACTCGAGATCTGAGATGGGCTTGGATGGTCTCGGCTGATTTAAAGGTCGCCCTTATATGCATGCATTGAATTTTCTTTAGAAGATGGTCATAAAGCCTTTAGTGGAAGCACAGAGGAGGCGAATCAACTATGAAAGGAGTAGTCCGCAAGGAGTACTAAAGTGGCTAGATCTTGGGGTTATTTACCACAATTTACGGCAGTGCATGGGTCGATCCGGAATCTGGTGGTGCACAAAGGGAGGAACAGCGGTGATAGACGAATAATACATTACTGCCTTCTAGAATAGTCACTGACTGGAGGATTTGTATTGACTACCGGAAATTGAATAAAGCTACTTGAAAAGACCATTTTCCATTGCCGTTTATGGATTAGATGTTGGATTGACTAGCCGGACATGGATACTATTGTTTTTTGGATGGGTACTCCTGCTACAATCAGATTGCTATAGCCCTTGAAGATCAGGAGAAGACGACATTCACATGCCCTTATGTTTTTATTCGCGTCGGGCGGATGCCCTTACAGGCGTGCAATGCACCGAGCATTCGGCCGTGTATGATGGTCATATTCTCAGATATGGTTAAAAGACAATTGAGGTGTTCATGGATGATTTTTCTGTATTGGGGGACTCCTTTGACAGTTGTCTGGAAAACTTGAGATCGGTGTTGATTAGATGCGAGGAAACCAATCTTGTGCTTAATTAGGAGAAGTGTATAAGAAGGCATAGTACTTGGGCACCGGATTTTGGCAAGAGGAATAGAGGTAGACAAAGCGAAAATTGAAGCAATGAAACTTCACTCACGCCCTCATCTATAAAAGGCATAAGTCTTTTAGGCCATATGACGGTTCTATAGGCGTTTCATAAAAGACTTCTCTTAGCTAACCGTTGTCTAATTTCTTGGTCGAGGACCTGCATTTGAGTTTGATGAGCAAAGTGTGCGAGCATTTTCAGTCTTGAAAAATAAATTAGTATCGGGCCCTATTGTAGTAGCACCAGATTGGGACCTCCCATTTGAGCTAATGTGTGACGCAAGTGATTATGCAATCGGAGCAGTGCTAGGGCAGAAAAGAGAAAGAATATTTTAGGTTATCTACTATGCTAGCCGAACCTTGAATGATTCCCAGTTGAACTATACCCTGGCTGAAAGGCTGGTAGCCATTGTCTTTGCCTTTAGTAATTTAGGTACGGTTAAATAAGGTAATAGTGCACACTGACCACTCCGCCATAAAGTACCTAATGACTAAAAAGGACACAAAACCAAGACTAATACGATGAGTACTCTTGTTGCAAGAATTCGACTTAGAGATTAAAGACAAGAAGGGAACAGAGAACCTAGTTGCAGACCATCTGTCATGGTTAGAAGGGGTAAGAGATGAGGTCCATGTGAATGATGATTTCCTAGATGAGCAACTCTTAGCAATCGAAGACAAAAAGCCGGTTCCATGGTTTGTCGACTATGTGAATTATTTAGTAGCCAAGGTGACCCCTCTAGAGTTTAGTTACCAAGAAGAGAGGTTCCTAGCTGCGCTTGAAACACTGCTGGGAGGAACCTATTCTCGAGCCTTGTGCTAACCAAGTGATAGGCGTGTGTACGAGGAAGATGAAATGAGTCGATATTCCTGAAGCCATTGCCACACTTTACCATGTGGGGGGCATTTCGGAGAGATCGGAAGAGCGAATGGAGAAATCACTGCCCGGTGGGTTTCCTCTTGGCTAGCTTATTTAAGGATGCTCACCAGTTCATATCCACTTACGACAAATGCCAAAGAATGGGGAGCATATCTAGAAAGGTGAACCACCCATGAGCACAATTCTGGAAGTTGAACTATTTGATTTGTGGGGGATGGATTTCATGGGCCCATTTCCTCCATCATTTAGTAACTTGTACATCTTACTTGCAGTTGATTACGTCTCTAAATGGGTAGAAGCAATACCGACATGCACTAATGACGCTAGTGTGGTAGCCAAGTTCCTTCGTAGCCATATATTTACACGGTTCGTCACTCCACGAGAACTAATCATAGATGGAGGTACTCATTTCTGCAATAAGATTGTTGACAAGGTATTGCAAAATTATGGAGTGTGGCACCGCACATCTCTTGCATACCATCCACAAGCAAATGGGCAAGCAGAAGTGTTGAATCGAGAGATAAAGTCTATCCCGGAGAAAACAGTCAATAGCTCAAGGAAGGATTGGTCGAAGAAGATTGAGGATGCACTCTAGGCATACAGGACAACATTTAAAACACCATTGGGTATGTCGTTGTTCCGAATAGTTTATGGGAAAGATGCCACTTGCTAGTGGAATTGGAGCATAGAGCCTACTGGGCAACTCAGATGCTGAACATGGACAGTAAAGTGGCCGGAGAGAAGCGGATGCTACAACTTAGTGAATTAGATGAATTCCGAAATGAGGAGTACAAGAATGCTCGAATAAATAAAGAAAAGATGAAAGCCTAGCATGACAAACATATCTTGCGCGGAAAAGAGTTGAGCGAGTCGAGAGGTCCTCTTATTCAATTCCCGACTCAAACTTTTTCCTGGGAAATTAAAGTCATGGTGGTTGGGACCATTTAGGGTGACCCAGGTCTTTCCACATAGAGGAGCAGAGATTATGCACCCTGAGAAAGGAACATTCAATGTTAACACACAACGGTTGAAGCCATACTATGGGGGAGAGATCCACGCGAATAAGCAAACCATTCCGCTTAGTGTACCAGAAGCATTGCCATAGAGAGTCTAGCAGTCCCAGAACTTTGGAACCATTGAGATCCAGGGAAGTCGAGCTACCGACATTAAACAAAGCGCTACTTGTTTTGAACCATTTCTTTCCGTAGTCTAACTTTGCGTGTCTTTAGTTTTTAGCATTTTTTGTCAGTCCCTTTCCATAATCGGGCGTTTATTTTGTTTGTCACATTTCCGGGACCAGAGAGCAATAGGCGAGAAATTGCTCGGGACGCTCATTTCAGAAGTGCAAAGGGGTCTGAATTTCATTCAGGGGTTTTTCTTAAAACTTAGAAATTTTCTGAAAATTTTTCAATTTGCCTTCTCTGTCACGTCGTAACGTTGGATCTCAATGTCACGACGTTGACTGAATCATGAAAAATCAAGCCTCGATCACGTCACGACGTTGGCTACCCCTATTTTGGCCCCCTCGATCCGCGTCACGGCATTGGGACGCAGCGTCAGCGGCGTTGGATTATGTAGTTTCTACGCGCGTGGCGGCGGTTGGATCTGGCGTCGCGACGTTGGCCAATAAACCCTCGGGCACGTCTCGATGTTGAGCCTGAACGTCGCGACGTTACCCCTGTTTTATGAACCTCAACATTTTCTCTTCTTCCTCACGCGAACCTTAAGCCAGAGCTCTCCAACCTCTCCATTGTTGTAGAGTTCCGACCACCCATTAGTGACTGCCTCATCGGTCCTAGGACGTACCCACCAGCTTTACTCGCCCCCCTAGAGCCTCCATTCTCCATTGGCGAACCTGGTTGGGTGCCCTAACCCAGATTCTGTTCGGGTCCTAGAAGGTTCAGGTCTATTTAGGTTGGCCCCATTCTGTCTTGATTTTTGGGTCTCGCTAAGCCTAGGACAGGACCTTAGGTGTGTCTAGGGTTATTAGCCATCCCATTGTCAAGTACACAACCTTCTCACCCATTGTGCACACTAGGCGCTTGATAAATTGTCTAAGTGCACTTGGAGAGGTTTCATTGGAGCCACTTGGTCTCACGCGCTTACAGTTTGTCGGGGAGTTTCGACCTGTGAGTGAGAGGCAAACCCTTGGTCACCACCTGCATCCTCACACCATAAGCAGCACGATTCACGACCATGTGTCAAATTTTTCAATAAAGTGGGCGAGAGGTTAAACCTCATCTCTAAAAATAGGTCGTTCATTAAGGAGAAGGGGTTTCACCACCCCGAGGATTTTTTTCACAAGACCATCGCGAATAAGGGGTAAAGGGCACTATGCGACCCACAACACTAGGCGCATGGTTGTCCCGAGAATTCTACGCCAATCTCGCCTCCCACATGAATAAAAAGGTTAGGGTGCATGGGGTTTGGGTCGACTTCTATGCGAAGTCCATAAATGAATTCTACAACTTGGAGCCCGTGGACACTAGGGCTTTTGATAGCCTTTATGCGGCCCCGAACTACCCCAAGATCCTTAAGTGCCCATTGATGGGAAGAGGAGGAGTGGAAGCTTCAACCCAGTGAGGGACGTGCTTTAAATTTCCAAGCCAAACACCTGGCCTATATCCCCAAGGTTTGGCACCACTTCATCACCTCACGGCTCTTACCGATTACCAATGTCTGTGAGGTGACGGCCAAGCGAGCTTTGCTCAATTTTTCCATCCTTCAGGACATCCCCTTCGATGTAGGTTAGGTTATAGAGGACGCGAACAAAGATGTCAAGATTAATTTAGGCCACCCATTCCTGATTTTTAGCCTATACAAAAGGGCCAGAGTCCCCTTAGAGGACAATGAGGCATGGATACACCCCATAAAGGCTATATCAGTCAAGAAGGACAAGCCAGGTGTACCACGCCCCAAATCGATGTATGACTCGGCTGATGAACCCTCGAATGGAGGATGAAGCGAGTATCAAGCCCAGTTTGGCCTCCGTCGACCACGAGGTGTGTGTGAGACCTCCTCCCATCCACCACCACCACATACTTCAGTCCATCCACCACCACCACCATAGTCGTCCTAGGAGGAGGATCTGATCAGTCCTTCCACTATCCTCAAGGACCCGGTGCTTAACCTCACAGCTAGTTTTGAGGCCTACTGGGATGAGACCCAGGAGCACCGAGTCCTCATCAGCCAGGATGGAGGCCTC
The DNA here is from genome assembly GCA_016808115.1 of Tetrastigma voinierianum. NCBI lineage: Eukaryota > Viridiplantae > Streptophyta > Magnoliopsida > Vitales > Vitaceae > Tetrastigma > Tetrastigma voinierianum. Next base: position 112,516 of record JAEQBH010000967.1, read on the forward strand.
GGCGACATGCGCACGATCTGGCGGCCCGGGCGGCCATCGCCCGCGATTAGCGGTCCCTCACAGGTTCGGCTCACATAGATTCTCACCCTCTTCCAGCCCACCACCGTCGCCTCCGCAGTGATCCGGCCGATCACCAGGAAGTTTTCTACACCCTCTCTCGTTCTTTCATTAACATTGGGGACAATGTCCCCACTTGTTGGGGTGTGGGTGATCGGGTTTGGTGATGTTGGGTGTTACAGTGTGTGTGTGTGTTTTGTTTTGAGTTATAATTGTGCTTTACGCTTTAGTATGCAAGTTATATTTAGTTATATGTGTCTTGTTTAGTGTTTGTGTGAGGTATTTTTCTGTTCCGGTTCACTAGGAGTTCCCAGTTTCAGTTTGTTTCAGTTTTAGGATTGTTTGAGGTAGTGTGTGCGCGATGCCATGAATGCTAATTGAGGATCACTTTTGACCACTTTGAATCTTGTTGGAAAAACCGCAGCATAATCTATTGGATCAGGTAGGGTGTTAGATGCTCTCGAATTTCATGTTGGATGGTAGGAGATAGAGTGAATCACCTCACAGGAGGGATTCAAGAAACCAATTCCTAACTACCCTATCGCACCCACACATAGATGATAATAGGGTATGCTGGGCTCGAACCGACTTACTAGGGTCAAACTAACATAGGGGATTCTAGCCACCTAAGTGATGGGACACTAATCAAGAGGATTGCCATCAAGCCCCCGAGAGCTAAAAAAAAAAAACAAACAAACAAACAAATATGAACAGAATAAGTGGGATCTTCTAATCGAGAATCCGGGCGCGGTCAGAGGGGGCCTTTCAAAACTAATGCCACTGAGGCCAAGGCGGTGGGAGCCATTGACTTCTTGCCAGTTACATGGGATGGAGTGGAAGTTTCCCATAACTTAGGGCCCTTAGGTTTAGTTGAGTGTTCGGGGTGAAGTTTGAGGAACTAAATGCCGGTGCCATAGCTTGGCCAGTGAAGGAGCCGCAGCGAATACCGCTACAGGAACACTCGACATAAACTTATGGGCACTGGATTTTCTTTCGGGAATTAGGTATGTTAAGTGAATACAAATGGTGCGTTCTTAGCCTTGTAGTTAGGCGCTTCGAATAGGTGGGTTGAATTCAAGTTTGGGGTGTCGGAGCAGGAGTTATGCAGCTAGGGATCATGTATCAAATGCACATAGGCTCCTTAGGAATGGCTATTGAAGATTTAGGAGGTTGAGTCACTTGTCAACTGAACCATGTTCAGCTGAGTTCCTTCGAAAGTCGAACATCCTTATGGATCACTACTACAAAAAGTTAAATAGACTACGGTTGGTTTTAGGAAAAAGACTACGTTTTTAGTAATAAATGTAGTCTAATATTTTAGACTAATTTTCTAATTTTTCATAAATTAAACGACTACATCTATATTAAAAGCGTTGTCTTATATTATCTTTTAATATGAAAGACTACATTTTAATTAAACAATCAGTCTTATATTATCTTATAATATAAAAAGACTACGTTAGCCGTAGTCTTATATTATATTATAATATAAAAGACTACGTTTTTAATGAAGTCGTAGTCTTATATTGTCTTATATTATCTTATAATATAAAAGACTACAATCTTATTTAAGAAGTAGTCTAATATAAAATTAAAAATTGATTTATTTTTTCTCTCCCAATTAAGAATGTAGTATTTTATCATTTTCCTAAAAAAATTTATCATTTTTCTTAAAAAAACCCTCTATTTTAAGAGCCCTACTGCGAAATCATAGACGGGGAGGCGAAATAGTCAAGCCCTAAGGTAGAGAAAAAAGGAAAAAAGAAATGCAAAGCTTCGTTAATAGGCGGTTCTGAAGTTCATTCAATGTCACATGCGCACCATATCAATTCAATTTCGATTTCGGTTTTTGGAATCTAATTTTATTCGTCCAGTGCAATTTAGAAACTTTTGTCTTTGTCTCCATCGCTTTTCTATCCTCCTTCCTTTTTTAATTTTTGATTTTTTGTGATGGGAGGAATGGAGTGAAGTGAGTGCTTTTAGAGATCACCTTTCTGCGAGTGATCTATCTTGGTTGTTATGTTTTAAGCAGATCCACAGGTTTAGGTCATTTGGATTAGGATTTTTGTTCTTGGGTCTCTGACTCGAAAATTGTTGGAGCTGCAGCTGTAATTGGAACTATTTCTTATTCTTTTATTGATCAATCTGGTTTTGTTAATGTTTACTATTTTGTTGTTTTTTTCCATCATAAACGATTTAAAATATGCGTACTCGTTATAAGATTTGTTCACCTTTAGATGCGCATATTTGTTATAAGATTTTTGTGAACCTATGTTCATGATATTTGTAGTCATTTCCCATCACATTGTCGTTTTGAGAACTGTGAGATGTCGATAGCAATGGTAGACAATTAGCGCAAAATGTAGTGAAATTGTTGGAGCTTCGATTCTAACTTCCTAACATTTATTTTTATTTTCATTTTTTCTTTTTGCTTTTCCCTTATGATTCACCAATGCGGTTTTGTACTGTGAGCATTGTTGTTTTTTGAGTGATAAATGATTTGAATATGCATTATTTTTATAAGATTTGTGTGATTCATGATATTTGAAGTCATTGACCATCACATTGAGGTTTCGAAACTTAGTAGATATCAATAAAAATGGTAGAACTTAGTGGTAAAATATAACTGTTTGGGGTATTTATTTTTCCAATGCTTTTTCCTTATTATCATCCGTAGCTGGTATTTGTTTTGTGTTGTATCAGACATGTTGGTGAGATTCTTTATTGATTGTTATGTGCCCAAAAAGCTTGTCTTGAAACATGGCACCTTTGAAATTTGGATGTTATTTTCCAATTGACAAAATTGATGGGTTTTTTTATATTGTACTTCAGTATGCCTCTAATTTTTCAATTTCATTTAGTATATGGAAGTTTTGTATTAATGGGTTGCTAATTTATTTCTTTTTCGGAATTGTTGATCTGCATTAAAGGGTAGAAGAGGATTCCCCCCTAAAGCTTTAATTCTTGGGCTGACAGGCAAGAGAAAGAATTATGAAAACTTGAATAGAGTGAAAGCACAAGGCAAATTTGATGGTTTTTTTTTAACCATATAAGATTATTTAACCTTTTATGTCTACATAACGACATTGAGGAGTCGGCGACGGGTTCGGGGTGACTTGCCCCGAAGTGGTGAGTTCATCCCTTTCCGTGCTCCCGGGAGGTGGAATTCACTCCCATCTTTGTAGCTATGGATGACGATGTGGTGGTGCTTTGGGGCCTTACCAAGACAAGCCAAGGACTTTCCCGACATGCGAAGTAAATCTTACACCCCATTGGTAAGAACACTACATCTGTCTTTGCAATTAACATGTTTCTTCAGTTACAGGGGTTTGGAATATTCTTTCTCTTTTTGGTATTGGGGTGATACTATATGGCTGCCTGCCTTGGTGGAGAATGATCAACTTGAATATGTTGGTGGAACCATATTGCTTTTTCTCAGAATGATGATTTATTATGATGTGATTTTTTGTGTTGAACAATGCTTCCCATATTGCACTTCTTGTTGGTCTTTCTTGTCCATCAACTAGGGCATTATCATAGGTGCATATAGCAAATGCCTATACCAAATGTCAGGAGCTATATTAGGTGTTGTTTCCACCATGATTTCACACATCCATTACCAAGATGCTTTTTTTTTACCACTCTTGGAGTACCTCGAGATGTCTTTCATTTGGTGGTCATTTGCACTTTTGCTAATTTTGCTGCAACATTTGCAGAGACACGACATTGTGAATGGTGTTGTCGAGGTGGATGGAGTTACCAATGAAGTGACAATTGATCAAGAGGAGAAAATTGGTAAAAATGTCCTATCATCCCATACTATTTCTTATCATATGGAAGCTTTGCATGCCTTAACCTTTTGTTGCATATTTTGCGAAGAAAGGTTCACGACCGACTACTGTCACGCCGAATCCCGGCCCTACCCGGTGGGCGGATCAAGCTAGGTTTCGAATCACGAGACGAGGTGGGACGCTACCTGATTTTTTTTTTTAAAACCCGAGAACTAGTACATGTGGAGTATGGCCCACAGCATCTTATAACACATAGTCAAAATATTATATACAAATTGAAAGAACTACACTTAGGAGTGGTGTCCATCAAATCTAGACACATATAACTGAGTCCCATTTACAAATACAAAACTATACTTTCACATTTACAAATCAGAGCACGGAACCTACATGTAGTGAACCCTTACAAGTGTGTTGGCCCAGCTGTATGCGGATGTTTGCTGATGTCTTCTCCTGTACCTACACGGATTAAAAACCCGTGCTAAGCTTTACGCAGTGGGAAGCATTTCTTATAACTATCACCGATGCACATGCATTTAAATGAATCATGATAAACATATAGCGAGAAACGGATATCAAAATCTTCATGAATTCATATAATCCAATTGTATAGGTCGAGATCATGACCGAGCAAACTTAGACTTATCTGATAGCGGCGTCGATTCATCTCTTTTACATGACTTCATGATTTCGAGTTTGGTCGGGTTCCTATTAGTGTCATCAAGATAATTACGTCTACTTGTACCTTGTGACTTTTAACGAATGCTTATGTCTCCCGTGGATCATATTTATGCTTGTCGATTCACTTATAAACGATGCGGGCATACTTATAACAATCTTATACTTACTCAGGTCTTACACTCATGGTGGACTTATCCTTATTGGATCTTATACTCATGACAACTTATTCTTATCCGGGTCCTATACTTATAGCAATCGGATCTTATACTTATAGCAGACTTATTCTTATTCAGATCTTATTCTTATTCAGATCTTATCCTTATTCAGATCTCCCAAATGACATACATATCGGAACTTATACTGATACTTGTCTCAGACTTATACTTATTTCGATCCCATGGGGGATTCTGAGAACTTATACTTATTCTCTGGGTTACACTTGTTCGAATTTGCCAAGGTATCGAGATGTGCGAGGCATTATCTTTGGATTTGCGGAACAATCTTATACGGGGTACGAAATGCGTACTACTTGATCAAATGTACGCTCTGGTACCAACTTATTGTTGGTATCATATCCCAAACAAGCCCTGGGTTAAAGTATGCTTAAACTCATGCGGGATTGCAGTAGGTACTCACCGGAGTTTATCCTTATCCAGGAGCTTATACGGAGATACCCGTAGGTACTACAGAAATTGATCGAAATACCCGTAGGTACTACATAATCCTAATCAGTCTGAGGGAGGTGCCGGAGTCTTCACGGAACTTATATTAGTACTTCGGTATCTTATACTTGTACTCAGGCCTATCCTTGTCTTACGGATCTTCTACTTGTACTACAGAGTTTGATACGGTATTTCGGATCTTATCCACGGTATTACGAGCATATATGTATTTGGATTTTATACATGTATTACAGAACTTATACATGTATTTCAGATCTTATACATGTATTTCAGATCTTATACATGACTTACAGAGTATATACTTGTCTTACGGAACTTATCTTGGTCTTCACCAGACTTATACGATCTTCTGAACTTATATCACGTACGAACTTATCTTGGTCTTCACCAGACTTATACTTGTTTTGCGGAACTTATTATTGTCTTCACGGATCTTATTCTTGTGCGAGAAAGTACCCGTAGATCTGACGAGACTTATCTTAATTCTGAGAACTTACACTTATTTTCCGATGCGAAAAGTACGGAGTGGGTACCTCTAGGACTCTCTTATCTTACGGATAGAGTACCTTTAGGTACTGCGGACTTATACTTGTTTTACCGATGCGGGTGCGAAGTAGATCTTCTTGGACCAATCGAGAGAAAGGTACCCAGGTCTGCAATGAACTAAGCGGATCTGAGGTACGATAGGTACCACGAGAACTTAATCAGTCTGAAGGAGTACGTAGGTACCAAAGAACTTAATCGAATCACGAAGAGTACGTAGGTACCCGCAGACTTAATCCGAGACGGGACTTGTCGAAGCGGAACTTATTCGAATCTGGGACTTATTCGAGATATAGGAGTACGTGAGTTACTACGGGACAGATCTGAGAGGTACCGTAGGTACATTCAGATATTTACTATATTCATTTCTTTATTCTTATTCATTATTCATAGTCTTATCATATAATTGTTGGATGGCCTAGACCGTGTCTGAATGAGTAGGACACAACTGATAAGTACCCAGAGAGGTTAGTGCAGATCAAGAGTGTCGTCGCGCTAATCGGAAATGCTGCAGAAATGTAATGTGCGAAACACGTCGAGGAGATGCCCGCAGTACTAATCGGAGAGTACGAGTACTAATGTGAAGCAGTCGAGGAGTGTCGTCGCGCTGAAATCAGTGCCCGGTGCTAATGTGCCAAACGCGATCAGGAGAGTGTCGTCGCCTTGTCGGAGAATCTTAGTACTAATGTGCGAGCACGATCGGAGAGTGCCATCGCGCTGTCGGAGTACGAGTACTAATGTGCGAGCACGATAAAGAGTGTCGTCGCGCTAATCGGAAGTGCTAGAAGTACTAGTATTGGGAAACACGATCGGAGGAGTGCCGTCGCCTTGAAATCAGAGTAGAGAGTACTAATATTGCCGAAGCACGATCAGAGAGTTCTGTGTCATTTAATAACTGGTCTTAGGCATTATTATAATTATATTAGTTTCGTAACTTACTATTTTATAATAGGGCATTCTTAGCCACATTATGTGTTCTTGACAGATCATTATTTCATATGCGGTAAGAGTAAGATGCATTATGTAATCACACCTTATTCATGTATTCTTATTCTTCTATGAATCTACTTTACCCCGAAGTGGAATCGATCGATGGATCATCGAACTAAAGTTAAGGGCATTTTCATGTCAGTAGTCATTTGGCCAGATTTTACCCAGGGACAGTTGAAATACTCACTTTTCAAGGTCTTAACTTCATATTTGGCACTATCTCTTTGTACTCATTTAAAGCCTTTAAGGTTCTGAGGTTCTATTCCAATTGGAATCACTCGATTCAGACACCGAAACTCAGGATTACGTCTGAAACAACTCGGACTACTCTATGATCAACTGATGTAGGAAATGTGCTTGCACATAGCCCCACTTTGAGTGAATTTTTGGGCTATCTAGAGTCAGATTTTGGAAGTATCTATTAGATTATGTTTGGTTTACCTTGAAATCTATTTTATTTGGCCACTTGAATCACTCAAATCGGATAAGAAATAAAGCAAGGGTGGCGAAAATACAAAAGCGGTCGAAGTGAGGCAAGCGGCAGTGGCACGTTTACCCCTAAAGTGTCACCCAGGTACTTTGGATTCTGGAAGGGTGTACCGGTACACTTTCAAGGTGTACCGGTACACATGACCCGAAAATGCCCAGAATGTGTGTTTTCTCACATTTTTCCATACTTTTGATACTCAAATCAATTCTATACTTCAAACACACATCTAAACCATTTCCCATTCACCTTGGAATCCCTTTTTTATTCAATTCCTCTTTCAATTACATGTCTTTCTTTAAAATCCTTTCATGAATTCCTTCAAAATCATTCTAATATGGGTCACAACCCATACACAAATCAAACATGATGATTATTCAGGGTTTATTCTAAACCCTAGCTCAATTACTTGTTATTTAACATGTATTAATCCTTAAGAGAAGGATTTTATTCTTATCTTGGGTCATTTAGAGTTTTTCCAACCCTACCTTCAATAGATCTTTGATTAGGAAGAAATCCTAACAAACCCTAGATTTGGAACTCATAAACTTTTCTAGAATCCCATACAAAATCCATGTGATCCATACAAAATCCATACTCAAAATAGTTTCCATACCTTTTTGGCCTTCCTTTCCTCTTCTCTTCTCTTCTTCTTCTCTTCCTCTTCCTCTTCCTCTTCTTCTCTCCTTCTCCCATCCGGTTCCCCCTCTTTTTGGAGACCAATTTGGCCTTAAATCATGGATTTGTTAAGGCCATGTTTGGCCTAGACAAAAACCCATTTTTGGTTTTTAAGTTTTCTTTGTTGCTTTTTGGCCCATAACTCTTTCTATTTATAAATAAACTTTCCTTTATTTCATTTTGGCGCAAATCTTGTCAACTATGACTTTTAAGTCCCTCTTTGGACAATTTACAATTTTATCCTTAAATCTTGTAAATTTCCGGGTCTCTCGTTCCCATGTTTCGCATTTAACTCACGAAACATTCAAATTAGGCTGACAAAATACCCTAAACAAGTCTGAAAACTACTAGGGTACATTTTGGGGCGTTACAACTGCAATGAATACTAATGAAGTGCTAGCTGAGGAGGTTAGTTCAGTATGCTATTTGAATCTTTTCATTGCTTGTGTATGAATTGCAAGTCATAGATATGGTTATGTTACGCATTCATATTTTTTTATGGAATATAGATTTCGGCGTGATGAAGGCTCAAATATCTCAAAAGATATTAAGTGGTGTCGGATTGACGATAATCCTAAGGGTTTCGCTTGAGTTTTGTTTGACACCAAATCCTTACTTCAAGAATTCAGTCATGACAAAACCTATCATATGATTGAGTGAAGATGAACCTATTCTTGAGAAAGAAATCGGGTAGTTGCAGAAAAAAAAACTTGTTTGGGAGTCTATTAGGTATATTGGAGTTGCACATGCTTTTAATAATTTCATAAGTCAGAATCTTATTTGTTTTGAATCTTATAAAAACTTATAAATTCATTTTCAAGTGTCTAAGCAACCATCGGGTGTTTAATGGCTATTATGTCATCATGTATATGAAGGAGATCATTGAAAATCATATCATTTCAACCGATATGAAAGGTGGGTTATTATTGCGTACGTGATTCATATAAGTAGTACTTTTTATGGTTTTAGATTTTTATGTCATGTTATTTAGTGCTCTTTTTCTGAGTAACTTATGTATATATGCAGTTTGGCGAGAAAAAAACTTATAAACAAGAAGAGATCGACATTATGCGCGGAGAATGGGTCGAGTACTTGCAAGGCTTCATTTGAAGAAATGGTATGGATGTTTGTTTATAAAACGATTATTGGATATTTGTATGACGATGTGGATATTTCAATTGATATTTTGGTATTTTTGGAATTGAAAGTATATGTTTGTATGATAGGATTGGATATTATACTATGTTTTGAAAAATGCAGTCTAAATGTTCCTTAACAGTAGACTACGTTTTCAATAAAGAGTAATCTTTTATCTGGAGTTGTAGATGTAGTTAAAAGTAAAACGTAGTCTTATGTACATAATAGTTACAGTTAAAAGTAAAAAATGTAGTTAAAGTAGTTTAACTACGTTTAAAAGCGTAGTCTTTTGTTCATAATAGGCGTGGTTAAAAGTAAAAAAGCGTAGTCTTTTGTAGTTATAGACTACATTTTTTTTTTTTTTTTGATAAAACGTAGTCTAAATATATTTAAAGACTACGTTTTTTGACTTCTATACGTCCCAAGCGTGAATCAAACGTGGGACTTTTAACTACACTCACACTTTTAACTACTCCTAGACTACGGTTTAGAAACGTAGTCTATATATAAGGAACTCGTTTTTAGGCGTAGTCACAATTAAAAATTGTTGTAGTGGATCCTCTGAGTGGTGAAAGGCAAGATTTGTGAAGTCGTTATTTTGATCCTTCTTAGCGGCATGGCATCACGATCATGGCGTGGGGTTTAGTATGTTAGGGTCTTACATGTGTTGAGTTTGGTCGGTTTCTTTAGCAGGGACAAGGAAGAGGCTAAGTTTGGGATTGATGAGAGCCTAAAACACTCATATTATGCCGCGTCCACTTTATGTTTTAGTTGATTTTACATTTTAAATAAGCGCATTATAGCCCGAGATCGATTTGTGGGTTTTTGTAGTGCGGGACAGAGAGTGGTTTTAGGCGATTTGGGCTGATCGGAAAGCCGGGAGAAACGCTAGTAGCCATGTCGCGGCGGCAGTCCACTTGGTGACATCTCAACATTGCGATGTCTCAACGTCGCGACTTCATAACGTAGCGACGTCACCGCGATTTTTGCCTCAGAATCATTAAAAGCAATGGAGACCTAATTTCGAGCGGGCGTGCGGGCGGGCGCGGGGCTCGCGACGGCTACTCGGATCATTGGAGAAGACACTTTTTGTATTTCTTCTTTAGATAAACTGCGATGATTTATAGATTGATTATGTGTACATTCAGTTCCAACATGTTCTAGATTTCTATCTAGGGTTTTTTTTGAACCCTGTCACAATTGAATGGATTAAGGTTTAAACATATATTATTCAGTTTATTTATGATTCGCATTGATCTGCTCTATATCTGTGATTTAAATACATGGTAATGTCTAGCCAATATTGGCATGATCTAGCTAGGTATCCGAGATCGAGGAGATAGGACTCCGGGGGATACGAATAGGCGACCCTCGATTCGTGGTAAATAAATATCCCGATTAGAGTGTGGTGATTGGGGTTTCCCACGGGCTGTTAAGCGTTTGAGTATTGGAGTCGGGCGAGATGCACCAACCTGGCGAGATGGCTGGTATACCTCGAGAGGGTATCTCGTAGGCACGATCACCCGTCATCAAGAAGTCATTAATAGACTGAGTAGTAATTCCTATAGGTAATAATTCATCAAAAGTGGCAGGGGGAGACTCGAGAAAGGGTATCTCGTAGGCATAATCACCCCGTCATCAAGAAGTCATTAATAGACTGAGTAGTAATTCCTATAGGTAATAATCCATCGAAGTGGCGAGGAGACAAATTCTAGTCTTCTGGCGGAGTAATTCTACAAGTTAATTTAGGTTTATTTTAATCAAACACATTAGTTAGATAGAAATTTAGAGTTTAAGTCCAGATAATATTATAAGAACAATTTCAGTAGTCAACGCACTTCTCCCCATGGATCGATATCGCGTGCCGTTACCTTATATTACTTGATATGATGCGTGCACTTGTGCACATAGGCGTACACATTTTACACATCACCCTTTCGGCTTATCATCTACCTAGGACTAGACGTGGTAGGGATTTTATCTTTGTGGCTGTGGATAGGTTGTCAAAGATGGCTCATTTGATCCCATGTCATAAAACGGATGATGCGTTTCATGTCGTTGATCTGTTCTTTAGGGAGGTTGTGAGATTAGAGATGCTAAATTCTTGAGTTACTTTTAGAAGACCTTGTGGTGTAAGTTAGGAACCAAGCTTTCTACTGTAATCCCACAAGCCAATGGTCGAGCTAGGAGTTACGAATAGAACTCTATCTACTTTGTTGGGAGCTATTGTTAAAAAAAACATTAAAACATGGGAAGACTGTTTGCCACATGTTGAGTTTTCTTATAATCGTTTTATACACTTTGCCACTAAATTTTCGCCATTTGAGATTGTATTTGGTTTTAATCCAATAACCCCTTTGGATTTATCTCCTTTACCTATGTCTGAGCATGTTAAAGTCGAATTAGTTAAGCAGATTCATGAGAAGGTAAGACTCAGGACAAAGCAATATGTTAAACAAGCCAAAAAGGGGCGTCATCAAGTTGTCTTTGAACTCAGAGATTGGGTTTGGGTGCACATGCGCAAAGAAAGATCTCCCACATAAAGGCTTCTTAGGGGCGATGGTCCTTTTCAAGTCCTTGAGCGCATTAATGACAATGCCTACAAGCTAGATTTTTCCGGTAAGTATAATATAAGTGCTACTTTTAATGTCACTAACTTGAGTCCTTTTGATGTTGGTGACGATTTGAGGACAAATCCTTTTCAAGAGGAGGGGAATGATGGAGGCATGGCTTTGGAATGAAGTGTGGACCTGCTTGAAATCCCACTTGGCTCGATGACACGAGCTAGAACCAAGAGATTCAAAGAAGCCCTTAATGTCTTAATTCGAGATGCCCAAGTGGACTAAGATGGTCAACGTCATCAAAGTAAATTTGGATCTGGACCAAGAGCCAAGGCGTTTTTGACATGTTGATTTGTTGCTATTTTAGAGCTGATTTGCTATTGATTTGGGGTTGATTTGGAGCTCATTTGCTGCTCATTTGGTCCTAATTTGTTGTTGATTTGCTGCTTATTTGATTACCAAGTCTTGTCCTAAATTATCTAGTTTCCTTTCTTTATGGACGTTTAGGAGATTAGTGCCCAAATAATGCTGTTTTGAGCCCTGTTTATTGCAGGTTTTGAGCACTTTTTGTGTACTAATCAACTTAAATAACCCAATTGATACACTAAGGTCCCGACTATAGTATTGATCATATTTTTTTGTAGTTTTGCATGCCAATTACACCATTATCTTCGAGTCAATTTAAATACGATGAACCCGAGCCAAACTCGAAGCTGCATGTGCAAATCAGAAGGCAATTGGAGCTAAAATGCAGGAGAGAAGAATGGCGGGAATTTTGCGGGTGTTGAAAATTTCGCATTCTTGAATTTCGCGAGGTTGAGAATTTTCTAACATACATCTTTGTGTTGACGGCTTTTGGTTGTATTTTGTGGCTGTACCAAAATGCCCTTAATGTAATTTTTGTTCTTTCATACTTTTATGTAATTTCCTTGACTCTAAGCACTATATAAGCTCAGTCAAGCTCATGTAAAAAGAGAGTTTTTTAGTCTATCAATAAAAAATTGGCGTGAAAGCTTTCATCTCTCCCGCCTATGCGATTTTCTTTCACTTTCTATCCCTTTTCTCGCATTTTCTCACCTGTCAAACACCCTTTGAGGATGACAACTCAAGGGATGCTTGGCTAAACCTCCCTCATCCTTGAAGAGGAGGGCCACTGGGTTAAAGTTTTTAGGTAATACATTGTCCCCTGTTGCAGCCAACGGGCATTTATTATCATTATGTTTACGCATCTCACACGTTAGTTTGAATCCACGTGATGTATACGGTGGCAAGTACTTGGCAAGCTTTCAAGGCTCAGTGGATACTTATTGCTAGATACAGCGATGCTCGGTGGATTTCCATTTATTAGCTCCTACGGGTTAGATCCGGTGGATGGTTCTAGCTGCTTTGAAATAGAATAAATGTTGTATACTAGGAGAGAAACTTTTAGGGTTCGGTTTTATAGCGAGCCTAGATACGCTGGGGGAAATGACTATGGTCATCCTCCCAATGAGGAAAGGACCAGGGACATTACGGTTACCTTAGAACCACAAGCCCGAGTGGCCGTGATTAGTGCTCGAGTGCTATTTTTGGACCCCTATTTATTACAGGGTTTTGACCACTTTTGTACTAATCAGCGTAATTAACCCAATTTACACATTAAGGTCCCTATTATTCGTAGCATTTTATGCAAATTTTGCGAGTTTTGCGACTAGTATGTAAAATTGTTGAGTCGATCAAGCTTTCTGAAAAATTGAGCAAACTCATTGCGGGTCGGATCCCGAGAAGGAAAGAAGAGCAAAAGTGAAAAATGGGAAGCTGGCAGAATGCTCTTCCCTCGACACTATTTACCATCCTGCCCTTTGCCACTTTGCTCACGTTTGACTTCCTGGCACGCCCGTTTTGCCTTTTGTTCCCTTTTGATTTTCTTTGAATTTGTCCTTGTATTAGCTTTTAGTTTTGGTTTTGTAATTTGTAAGGGGTTTGGCTATAGGCCCCCAAGACAAGCTGTTGATGGGATAAAAACCAATAAGAATTTTAGAAGCAGCTTTCAGCTTAGTTTTTCTCTCCGATTTCCCATTTTTCCTTTTCTCCCCTTTTCTTGGCGCACCCGACACCCCTCGAGGATGACTCGGAGGATGTTTGTAAGGCCACTCCTCCTTGAAGCGAGAAGGGTTTCTTTGGAGGCGGGCTACGAGAAAGTGCTTGTTGGTCCTCTTGTTTCTTAACATGCCTTGTTATGGAGCATTTGTCTCCCAACCTTCACTAGGTTCAAATCTCTTAGGTGCGTCTTGATTGACTAGTATTTGGCAATCTTTTTAGGGTTCGTTGGATGCTTAATACTAGATCCGATGATATTCATTAGTTACCTCATATTTGTTAATGTAAAGATGAGTCAGGGAGGTAGGTTTTCTTATGCAGGACCATGAATGTTTGTTAAATGCCATCTTTCAAAAGGAAAAATCACGGGTTTAGTTTTTTAAAAGCTAAATGAAGATCGGTTCGGGGAAATGACTATAGGTCATCTTCCCCAACTGAGAAATTGACCGAGAACCCTCATTGAACTTTAGAACCGAATCCGTGACGGAGACACTTGAAAGACTTCTTTTTACATTTTATTTTATTTAAATTTCGTTTTCCAACCATTACACTTTATTTTATCAAAACCCCAAAATCAAATTAAATTCACCATTTTGAACTTCTTGTTAGTCATTTGTACAAAAGAAAGCCCATCCACGAGTTCGACCCCAGAATCGCTATCTTTACTGATAGCTTTGCTCTGACGATAGGAGAACACCCAGGTATAAATATTGTTGATTCTGGATCACCCTGCGTAGCGCGAATCCAAATGGCGTTGTTCTTGGGGATGGTGCTAAGTGCATTTGTGTTGTGGGCCTGTGATCCCTCATCACAAGTTTTGAGTAGACCTCTTTTATCATATTCTTGTCATTTTTTTAGTTTCATTTTAACTTGATCTTTGCTGGGATCGTTTACGTGTTGTTTTTGTGTTCTTTTGTTTTTCTTTGTAGGAATCCATTTCTAGTGGGTTAGAAATCTAGAAGGTAGGCTACTCAAAGTCAATCTCCCTCAGGAACCTGGATTGAACTTGAATTGAACCAAATGGAACACCTAGAGGGAGAGCAATACAGTCAATACCCTATGGAGGGAAACTCTAGAGGATACATGTCGATGAGGACTATAGAAACCTTTCATGGGAATTAGCAACCTAGGGGAGAAATCCAAACCCACCTAGATCCATGAGAGACTATAGAGACCCGATGGATGAGTGCACCCTCTACATGGTGCCTCGCGTATGCATTCCTCATCCATGTCGACCTCTCCAATGGAAGAAGCCATGAACCTCACCAAGCTAGTGGGTGACTTTGTGGAAACGGAGGACCATCAATGCTCGATTAAGTCAAAAAATTGACACTATGGAAAACAAAATGTGAACAAAAAATTAATGGACTTAAAAGTGAAATGGAGGCAGGAATTGGACAGCTTTGCATTACTCCCATTTCAAGCACTTGTTCGACAACATGCTCATCAAGAGGGAAAATCGGAAGGAGGTGCTTGACGACCGACACCATGGTGGGAGGAGCAAGACAACAAAGAGGGTTATTTTGAATCCTCATATACTTGTGTCAAGCTATCCATTTGGAGAAAGAAGAATGAAATCACATTCTTGTCGACCGGTGAGGCAAGGAAAGGAAGAAGGGGAGGAACCCTAAAAGCTTATTCTTCACCTAAATCCCATAAATTTGGATCCAAGTGCCACTGCCCAACCCCAAAATAGCCCACTGCCAGTGTACATACTGCCAACACCCGCAAAGAAACTCAAACTCCGCAAAGACCGCCCTAAAGCTAAGTCCAATCCATCTGCACTGCTTGTGCAAAACTTCAAGAAGTTAGTGGCCACTGTTCAAACTTTTGCCACTACATCAAAAACGATTGGCAAATTTCAAGCCACACGCATGGCACAACTGGATGAAACCAAAAGTGTCTCAGTTTGGAGCACCCGAACCTCGGCATTCCCACAAGCTCCACCAGTTCCAACAACCTTCAAAGGCCTAAAAAAACTGGTTTGGGGGGAGCACAGTCTCCCCCACTTTTTGTTTTAATTTTTCTTGTTTTATTTAATTCTATTTTATTTTAATTGGATTTCTATAATTTTTATTTTTTAGATTTTCGTTTTCAATTTTGCTAATCTTGCTCTAGCTTGTTTTTCACTTTTCTCGTAATTTTTTCTTAATTTTTCTCTTGATTCACTTTTTGCGCTTGGGTGCCAAGAAATTTGAAGCCCGATCAGCGAAACAAGCAACACATGAGAACTAGGACAATTTCACGACAACCACAAATTTTCTGAAGCGTAATAAATTGCACTACAAGTTGAATTTTCGCTCAATAGCGAAAATTCGCTATGTAGCGAATTTTTTGTATGGATGTCCCCCCATGTCAAGACAAAATAGCAAACAGTAGGTAAGGTAAAAAAAAAAAAAAAAAAAACGTTTGTTTTTATTTTTATTTTTATTTAAAAACAATTATTTTTATTTTTATTTTTTATTTTTAATTTTATATTTAAAAATGTTATTTTTATTTTTATCAAACAAAATTTTTTTTTTAAATTTAAAATTTATTTTTATTTTTAATTTTATATTTAAAAATTGTCTCTCAAAAAAATTTTTTGTTTTTATTTTCATTTTTATTATTATTAAAATTTATTATTATTATTAGTTTTATTTTATTTAAAAAAAAATATATTCGCACTATAGCGACCGCTATGGTAGCGAAAATTTTCGCTACACCCCCACTATTTTGCCTCCTGATTTTGTTTCGCTCATAACTTTTTCATCCGAACTCCATTTTAGGCGTTTTTGGTACCGTTGGAAAGCTTAGAGAGTGTAGAATCTAAATCTAACCAGAAAGAATACTTTTAAAATTTTTATGAAGGTGAAATTTTAAAAATGCTCCAACTGGTAACTTTTTTTTCTCTCTTTTCTTCTTCTAACTTGTTCATTTGAAGCCCAAACGGAGTAAATAAGGTGTCGATGGAAAGCTTGTGAAGTCTCCTATCCAACAACGATCACATATCATCAAGGAGGTAACACTTCCTTCCCTAACTTTCCAATCCAAGCCCCATTGCGGACAATGAGATTTATTTGGTCAGGGAGAGTTAGTGAAGGAAGTGGTTGCGACTTATGTTTTTGTTACTATTTCTTGAAGTGTTTCTCCATTTCAGGATGTTCAGTGGCTTGCTGGTTTTCCTTTATGAAGTTGTCATAATTATACAAATTACTTTTTCAACCCATTTTTGCACCCATTTTTTTGTGTGTTGCCTAACCTGTGGTTTGAAAAATTGAAACTTTGTCCAATTCTATTGATGTTAGATTGGTTCCATGCCTAGTTGAGTGGATAATCAGTTGAACTCTTGTTGCTTTCGACCATTTTTCTTCCACCTTCATCTAACCACACACCGAGAAAGCACATTAGGTTTTAAATGATAGGTCAAAACTCACGCAACCTCCTAAGCCTTGCAATAACCTATCCTAGTGTTGTTGACTACCTTTAATAGGTTAAGGACCCCTGTGGAAAGAAGGCCAATGCGTCTTCCAAAAAAAGAAATAAAAAGAAGTGAAAAAGGGTAAAAGAAAAGAAAAAGAAAAAGAAAAATAAGAAAATTGCAACTCTTTGCCTTGAAACCCGAACACGGTCCAAGGGGTTTATGGCGAAAGCCTTTAAAGCCCGGTGCCCTAAACCTTCATTGGTTGGGAGTCGCCGACTTAGTGTTCGCTATACGGG
Organism: Tetrastigma voinierianum; assembly: GCA_016808115.1. Classification (NCBI taxonomy): domain Eukaryota; kingdom Viridiplantae; phylum Streptophyta; class Magnoliopsida; order Vitales; family Vitaceae; genus Tetrastigma; species Tetrastigma voinierianum. The sequence continues at coordinate 129,902 of JAEQBH010000967.1, forward strand.
TGGATGGGTGGAGTTTAGAGTGTTGTAGGTGCTGGAGTCTCGAAATCATTCGAAGTCCGGGGTGAAACCTGAAGAGTTTGTGGTTGAAAGATCCTTATGACTTGGTGTCCTAAGCCTTAATTGGTTGGGAGTCATCGGTGCATCCTGCTATACGGACTTTGGTGAGGTCGATTCCTCAGCATTGCACCCCTACAACACAAAAAAAGTTGTGGAATAATAGTGGGTCCTGATCTATTTAGGTTGGTTAGCATGCTAGGTTGTGGCAGTAGCTAGGTTGGGGGGAGAGTGCAGCTTTGACAAGCTTATTGTTGAGAGCCGATCAAACAAACACTTAGATCTTCGTAGAAGTTTCAATATCCATCAGATGAGCTCTTTGATGTCACTGTATAAGATCATTCTTCAAGAGAAGAAGGACAAGACTTTGATGATTCTTACTTAGGGTTAGGCATTACTCATTCACAACCTTTTTGAACTGCAACCTTTTTTTAACATAATTTTTATTTTGTTTTGCATGCTCTCTCTTTCTTTCTTTCTTTCATCAAGTAAGGGACTAGCAATGAAGGGGGTGTGATTAGTGCTCAAAGTGCTATTTGGAATCCTCGCGACATGTGTTTTGAGCACTTTTATGTAATCGATCGTTGTAATTAACCCAATTTATACATTAAGGTCCCTATTATTCTACTGATCGCATTTTGTGGCAAATTTTGCAATTTTTGCTAGCTAATTATGCCAAAATTGTTGAGTCGATCCAAGCACGAAGAATTCGAGTCAAACTCATCGTTGTAGATCATATCCCAGAAGGAAAGAAGAGCAAAAAGTGATGAAAATGTGAGCACTCGCAGAATGCCTTCCTACTAAGATCTGTTTACCATCCTGCCACTGCCACTGCTCACATTTGACTTCCTGCTGCCCGTTTTTTCCTTTTGTTCTCTTTTTGATTTTCTTCCAAATTTGTCCCTTGTATTAGCTTTTAGTTTTGGTTTTTTTGTAATTTGTAAAGGGGTTTGGCTATAAGGCCCCTACGACAAGCACTGTTGGGATAAAAACCAATAAAATTTTAGGGCAAAGCTTTCAGCCCGTTTTTCTCTCCAGTTTCCCACTTTTCCTTTTTCTCCCCTTTTCTCGGCTGCCAAACACCCCTCTGAGGATGACAACTCAGAGGATGTTTGGCTAAGGCCCCTTCCTGCCCTTGAAGTTTTAAGGTCAGCCGCGGCCACGGCTGCAATCGCGGGTCCTCCTGCTTCTAACGCACGCATTTATGGGCATTTGTGCTCCTAACCTTCACTCTAGGTTCAAATCTCTTAGGCGCACTGAATGACTATTTGGCAATCTTTAGGTTCATTGGATGCCATTACTAGATCCAAGGATATTCATTAGTTGCCTCCTATTTGTTAATGTAAGATGAGTTCTGTGAGGTGTGGTTTTCACCGTTCAGACCATGAATGTTCGTTAAATGCCATCTTTCAAAAGAAAAATCATTGTGGTTTAGCTTTAAAGTTAAATGAAGATCCCGCTCGGAAATTACCACTACAGTCATCTTTCCCAACGCGAGGAATTGACCCAGAACCCCGAACTTTAGAACCCGAATCCAATAAATGACACTTCGCGAGACTTCTTTTTACATTTTATTTTATTTAAATTTCGCCTTGCCAACCATTACACCCCCCGTTTTATCAAAAACCCCAAAATCCAAATTAAATTCACCATTTTCAACTTCTCAATTGTTAGTCATTTGTACAAAGTTAAAACTCATCCCCGAAGTTCGACCCTAGAAATCAAGAGATCATAGAAGAGTTTTGCTACTACAAAGAGGGAGGAATTTAGGGGAATATTGTTGATTCCTATCACCCTATCGTGGGCACGAATCAATGGCGCCGTTGCCTGGGATGTCGCTTAAGTGCATTCGACTAGTCAGGAACACTTGTGATCTTCATCACAAGTTTTCGTGAATTTTCTTTTTTTATCATATTATCAGCCAATTTTTTTAGTTTCATTTAAAAAAAAAAAAAAAAAAACAAAGGTCGCAGATCGCTTCGTTGTTTTGTATCGCCTTGCTTTGCCAGAGAACTCATTTCTAGTGGGTTAGGAAATCTGTATGTGCTACTCAAAGTCAATCTCCCTCAGGAACCTGGATTGAACTTGAATTGAACCAAATGGAACACCTAGAGGGAGAGCAATACAGTCAATACCCTATGGAGGGAAACTCTAGAGGATACATGTCAATGAGGGACTATAGAAACCTTTCATAGCAGAATTAGCAACCCTAGGGGAGAAATCCAAACCCACCTAGATCCATGAGAGACTATAGAGACCAATGGATGAGTGCACCCTCCTACATGGTGCCTCCACAGTATGCACTCCCCTCCACATCCATAGTCAACCTCTCCAATGGAAGAAGCCATACTGAACCTCTCCAAACTAGTGGGTGACTTTGTGGAAAAGCAGAGGACCATCAATGCTCAATTAAGTCAAAAAATTGACACTATGGAAAACAATGTGAACAAGAGAATTGATGGACTTAAAAGTGAAATGGAGCAAAAATTGGACAACCTGCATTACTCCATTTCAAAGCTTGCCAGTCAGCAACATGCTCATCAAGAGGGGGAAAATCTAGAAGGAGGGTGCTTGACTGACACCATGGTGGAGGAGCAGTGTCAACAGCAGGGGTTATCTGAATCCTCATATACTTGTGCTACTGTTTGTCCATGGGAGAAAGAAGAAGAAATCACTGCCTTGTTGACTAAGGAGGGCAGTGGAAAGGAGGAAGGGGAGGAACCCTAAAAGCTTATTCTTCACCTAAATCCCATAAATTTGGATCCAAGTGCCACTGCCCAACCCCAAAATGTACCCACCGCTGCAATATACCGCCAACACTGCAGCAAACTCAAACCCCGCAAAGACTCCGCTTCCCAAAGCTAAGTCCAACCCATCACTGCCTACCATGCAAAACTTCAAGAGATTAGTGGCCTCTGTACAGAATTTTGCCACTACATCAAAAACGATGGCAGCCTCTCACATCGCATGGCACAAATAGGAGGAGTTCGGTGCGAGTTCGGGTTTGGAGCACCAACTCCTGCATTCCCACAAGCTCCAATTCAGCCCAACAACAAATTTCTTCAAAGGCCTAAAAATCGGGTTCTGGGGGAGCACACTCCCACTTTTGTTTTAATTTTTCTTGTTTTATTTAATTCTATTTTTATTTTAATTGATTTATAATTTTTATTTTTAGATTTTCACTAATTTTTAAGTTAATCTTTGTTCTAGCTTGTTTTTCACTTTTCTGCAATTTTTCTTAATTTTTCTTGCATTAATTTTTACAGTTTGTGTACAAATTTTGAAGCCTGATTGAAGAAATTGCAAGCAGCAAAGAAGGAGAACCAAAGGATAATTTTCAAGAACAATTGCGAATTTTCAAGTAGAAGTGTAGCAAAATGCTTACAAGTTGAGGTCTTGCTACATAGCGAAAATTCAAGCATGTAGCCATTTTTTCAGATTTGATGTGCAAACATTAGGTAAGGTAAAAAAAAAAAAAAAAAACGGTCGTTTATTTCTTAAAAATTTATTTTTATTTTTATTTTTATATTTTTAAAAAAAAATGTTATTTTTATTTTTATCAAACAAAATTTTTTTTTTTTTAAATTTAAAATTTATTTTTATTTTTAATTTTATATTTAAAAAAAAATTGTCTCTCAAAAAAAAATTTGTTTTATTTTCATTTTTATTATTATTAAATTTATTATTATTATTATTATTATTTTATTTAAAAAAAATTATTCGCTATTATATTAATTTTCACATGATAAAGAAAAAATTTTCTACTACACTCCCATTGTTTTGCCTCCGATTTTGTTTCGCTTAACTTTTTCATCCGAACTCCGTTTTAGGCGTTTTTGGTACCGTTGGAAAGCTTAGAGAGTGTAAAATCTAAATCTAACCAGAAAGAATACTTTTGAAATTTTTATGAAGGTGAAAATTTCAAAATGCTCCAACTAGTCACTTTTTTTTCTCTCTTTTCTTCTTTTAACTTGTTCATTTGAAGCCCAAACGGAGTGAATAAGGTGTCGATGGAAAGCTTGTGAAGTCTCCTATCCAACAATGATCACATCTCATCAAGGAGGTAACACTTCCTTCCCTAACTTTCCAATCCAAGCCCCATTGCGAACAATGAGATATTTGGTTGGGGGGGAGAGTTAGTAAAGGAAGTGGCTTTTGCACTTATGTTTTTGTTACTATTTTGAGCAAGCCCATTTTGTGATGTTCAGTGGCTTGCTGGTTTTCCTTTTTATGAAGCTGTCATACTATACAGCTTACTTTTTCAACCCATTTTTGCACCCATTTTTTTGTGTTTTGCCTAACCTGTGGTTTGAAAAATTGAAACTTTGTCCAATTCTATTGATGTTAGATTGGTTCCATGCCTAGTTGAGTGGATGATTAGTTGAATTCTTGTTGTTTTTGACCTTTCTTCCAATTCCTAGCTAACCACACACTATGCACATTAGGCTCTCACATTTGGCTCATATGCATGTGAGAATGCCCTTTGTCAGGTAATGCCCCGCCATGTTTCGATGTATGCTCGCATTTTCAAGTGATTTGGTAGAGCGTGATATGGAGGTTTTTCATATGGATGACATTACAATTAATGGGAGCTTTTGAAGAATGCCTAATCAACCTAGAAATCACTTGCACCGGTGTATAGGAGAAAACTCGGTTTTTAACTCGGAAAATGCCATTTTAAGTGGTCGCCCAGTGGGAATAGTACTCTAGGGCATATTATCGTAAAAGGACTGCTGATAAGGCAAAATCACTGATTTCCAAACCGCCCTCCCTACAAATATCAAGACATGTAAGGCAATCAAAGTATGCAGCTTCTACACAGAGGTTCATCATGGACTTCTCAAAATTCAACCCTCCGTACAAACCGGAAAAAGATGCCAAATTTATTTGGGATGCAGACTGCCAAAAGAGCTTTGAGGAGCTTAAAGCCTATTTGACCACTACACCAATAGTGAGATCCCCCAACTGGTAATTACCCTTCGAGGTGATGTGTGATGGAAGCGATCTAGCCATTGGAGTGGTTCTCGGACAAAGAGAATGAGGAAAGCCCTATGTGGTCTATTATGCGAGCAAGACACTGAATGAGGCACAGAGGAATTACACAACCACAAAAAGGAGCTGCTAGTAGTGGTCTATGCTTTAGACAAGTTTCGAGCTTATTTGGTTGGGTCGGACATAATTATATTCACGGACCATTCAAATTCTCTTGAAGTACCTCGCCACCAAACAAATGTTAAGGCTAGGGTCAGACGACGGGTTCTCCCGCCAGTAGGAGTTCAACTTGCAAATTAGGGACAAAAAGGGTGTGGAAAATGTTGTTGCTGATCACCTCTCGAGACTAACAATCGCACACAACACTCACAACCCTCTGATTAATGATGAGTTCCCTGAGGAGTCCCTGCTCCTGGTTGAGAAGGCACCCTGGTATGCCCACATTGCAAATTACTTGGCAACAGGGGAGCTACCAGCAGGGTGGAAAGCACAAGGCAAGAAATTCTTCTTTGCAAAAATTCACTCCTATTATTGGGAGGAACCATTCTTGTACAAATACTATGCTGACCAGATAATCAAAAGGTGTGCCTGAAGGTGAGTTGTAAACTGTGAATCCTCGCCACCATGAGAATGCCTGAAATACTTTACTCCTATAAAACTGCTTAGAAGGTGCTCCACTGATTTCCCACTGCCATCTCTTTTCAAGGATGCCTATACCATGTGCAAGGAATGCGACAAATGCCAGAGATTGGGTAAAATTTCTCGCTGTCATATGATGCCTTTAAACCCGATTTTGGTAGTTGACCTATTCGACGTATGGGGAATCGACTTCATGGGACCATTCCCTTCATCCTTTGGACACCTCTATATCTTGGTAGGAGTCGACTATGTGTCAAAGTGGGTTGAAGCAGTCCCTTGCAAAGCAGCAGATCATAAGGTGGTAATGAGATTCTTAAAGGAGAACATATTCTCCAGATTTAAAGTTTCCAAATCCATAATTAGTAATGGAGGTTCGCATTTCTGCAAAAAACCTTTTGAGGGCCTCCTCACTAAGTATGGTGTCAAGCATAAAGTGGCTAACGATACCAATCCCTCGACTATGGGCCAAAGCCGAGCTAGCCAACAGGAAACTGCCACAATGCCGATGAAAGTAAGGAACTCTAATCTCGAAAAGACGTCTCTCAAGTCGGCCGGACTCTCTCCTCGCATACAGATGTACCCTACAAGATCATTCCGGGGCATGTCTCCTTATCGCCCGGTTTATGGCAAAGCCCGCCACCCCGCCGCGGAAATTGAATACGCGCATGGCGGGCAGCAAAAACTGAACTCTGATTACCGGGCGTATCGGTCTAAAAGGCCCTCGGTTATCAAACGAGCTAGAAGAATTGAGAAATGATGCCTACCTCAACTCAAAAATTGAAAAAGATAAGCTGAAGAGGTGGCATGATCAGCTGATAGCTCGCAGACATTTCCAAAAAGGGGACCAAGTATTGCTTTACGACTCCAAGCTCCACCTCTTTCCAAGCAAGCTTAAATCAAGATGGACTGGGCCATTCACCATCCAAGAAGTTTACCTCAATGGTTCAGTAGACCTGCTCAATGCCAAAGACAATCGAGTATTCAAGGTCAATGGCCAAAGGCGTGGGCTTCATATGCGCCGCAACACTCAACGCACAAGGAGGAACTCTCCTGTTCTCCATGAAACCCCGCCACATTTGGGAGCCATCAAGTAGATCTCGTAAGCCTACCAGAATCTTTATCATTAATTTTGTAATCTTTTCAGGTCCTCGTTGTTTGGTTTGTTTTCCTTTTGCAAATTTTCTTTTGCAAGTTTGTTCTAATAATTTTTGTTTTCAGAGGTGTTGCAAAGGGGGTCGAGAGTTTTCAGCCCTCGAAATTCTGTGTTGTGAAATTTTTTGAGAACTCGTGGAATTTCAAGTAGGTCAAGGAAATCCCGCAGTTGCACTGCTTCATCTCCCCCGCCTCTTTCATCTTCCACTTCGCGACGCCCAGCTCCTACTCCTTCCTAAATTTTGCATTTTTTTAGCCGACTCATTTAATAGGCACTTAATGCCACACTGACCAAGACCTTCACTTACTCCCTCCTCTATATAAACCTTCACCTTTCCCCTCATTTCAAATTCCATTTCCCGCTTCAAGTTCCCTCCACCTCCTCTCCCCTCTAGCCCAACCATGGTGAATACCCGCTGACATGCTTTTCTGCCCAGTGCAAGTGGCCTCCTCCCTCCCCGCCGCGCTCCAACCGACCGCCTCTTGCCGCCGCGCCTCGCACGCAGAACCGCTGCCGCTTTGTTTGCCATTGTTGCCACCTAAAGTGCCTCCCGCCGGTGGCCTTCTCTCGATGCCCCGCCACGCAGGAGATACCACACGGTTAGCCCCACTCACGCCCGCCTCCATCATCCCGTGCCACATGATCTCGAGGGCCCCACCTGGGCCTAAGAGAGAGTCGTGACCCTGCCTGGGAGCCCTCCGTGTCGAGACTTGCGGCCACAAACAACACCCCATCGTGGCATCGCTGAGTCCCCATCCTGACCGTCCCCCGCCTCTATCATCAAGCGCTATACCCCACCGCAACCTCGATTCCGAGGAATGCCATCAAAGAGAGGATCTCCATGCAGAGGTTCATTATGATCTCCCGACTTTTCGAAGACCGAGTCTGAGACTCGACATGTTACTAGTGCGTAAGTACTCCCTGAGCCGCTCACTACACTCGCGCTTTTTCTACTCCCGGTGGTCATCGAGTTCTACCACACGATGACATCCAGGTGCGAGCCCAACCCGACCGCTTCATTTCCACTACTCACGGCCAGTGGATACTGTGGCCTCCGACATCACAGCCTACTTTAACTGCCTGGTCCTCGCCAACTGCGTACCTTATAGGCAAGTAGAAATTTCATCCTCGCCTGTGAGATGCGTCCCGCCTTTCTCCCTCCGGGACACTACTGGCCGGACGATTCTGTTCAGAGGTAGCCCCCACACAAGATGCGTCTTATAGATTACATTCTGTGGTCTAATCTTTTCCCGCCTCCAAAGATATAGTCTATGGGGAGGAGCCATCTCGAGGCCATATACCGCACAGCAAGAGGGCTTCCGGGTTCAAATTCTGAGACTGAGCTTAGTTATGACATCCTTTGTTCCACTTCCCGAGGACAAGGTCCATCGCAAGAGCTCCACCCCAAATGAGTCCACGCCTATTATTCCCGAGACCTGTACAAGTGCTGTGAGCATTACTCCGCCCCGAGGAGCCTAGATCGAGCCGCCGCTAGACCGCGAGGTCATCCTTACCGCTGATCTAAGAGCGTGACTATGCCCCTTTCCTATCATCCGCCCGACCCAACCGAGACCACCCTATCGATATACCACCCGAGGATCCAGCCCCCTACAAAGAGAGTTAACATCGAGGGAGCCCAGCTCCAAACAGACCGCCCATCCAAATTTTGTGCCCCTGTCTTCTCGTGCCCTACTCTACGCCCACGCCCATTCAGATATTGTCACCGAGCACTTCCGCACCGCCGCAAATTTATCACCATCTCCACCCGGATCTTTTCACCACATCATGGATGCAATACATTCTCCTCACATCGCATCATTCATGATCGCCCATGCGTACTCTAGCGATAGGATGACTCGTGACCGAGGCTACCATGGGTCGACTACCGCCATACCTGCACATAATCGTTTCATCCTCATGCGCATCTAGAAATACCCGGGTCTCCTTGCGATCTCCCATATGTACCAAGCAGCCTTCGCTCCTACTCCAGCCAGGACCAACCACCCACCCCGCGACAAACTCCGGGGTCCGCTGACAACCCGTCAACCCGCGAACACTGGGTGGATGCCTGCAACCCGACACTACTCATGAAAATCGCGCGTAGCCCTTGTACGGAGCTCTACCCAAGGTACAAACCGTCCCAACAAGTTTGGTTAATGATCACCACACAGTATCCACATGCGAGTAAATAATGACCACTTGTGTGCCCCGATCAATACTTACAAATATATCCCAACTATATACACAGTTCAAGAGTTAATAAATTACTTATTCAAACATATATTAAAATTTACAATTCTAATACATGTTATACAAAATCGAATTACCAACCATTAACCCGATTCTCTTCTTAAACGTACTTTAAGGAATGGCCATCCTCAAGACACTCCCGTACCGAAATGGTGATCCCCGATGGTGAACAAGTTCTCAAGAGCTGGAGCACTTCACGGTTACTTCCTCACCTAAGTGCACATGTCATGGCAAACAATCACATCCAAGCAATTACATGAACCTACTCGAATGTCTACATGCCCAATCCCATGTCTCGAGTCCTCACCGACTCCCTCACACATGCCTAAACCAAATGCGAGTAAAATATCCAGTTTTCAAAACAAAAGCATTTTGTTCTTGAAAACTCACTACCAAATTTCGGTAAAAACATCGATTCACCCTCCGAGGCGACCATTGATAACTCTCCGAAACAACTATGGTCCTCATCCAGTGACTGGCCGACGTCCCTCCAAGACAATTCTTCTGAAAATCTTTCGTCGAAATTCCTTTCACAAACATTTTTGTTTTCGTTTCATTTCATGTCATGCACTTACACTTAATATTCTAGGCTACCCTAGTGCATATGGAATGCATGATGCTAATTCCAACACATTCATGCTAATATATTCACATGCATATATATATTAACATAATTAAATCACATAAAACATGTTATGCAAATTCACAATCAATTACACCAAAATTAGCTCACATTGGCTAATTAACAAACACGAGCAATTCATTTTGAATCACTCAACCAAACACATTTTCACACCTCAAAATTTAGCTTGGTCATTCCATTCATGTGAACAAAGGAAACCCCGTTACCGCTCACCACCACACAAATAGGATTTTTCTCCACTCGATTCAAAGCTGAGATCGAAGCCATATGTGCCTAAAATAGTTTCAAGAACATTCTTTTAACCATTTACATGGTTTCCAATTAAAGATTAACGCAAGTAGAAAAGATCCCTACCTCGGAGTTGCGTTGTTGGAACTCCACCAATGTGGGTGTCCGACGCTGCAGCCCCTCGCATGAATAACTTACTTCGTCTGGTCGAACCGACCGTCCGACGGCCGTAATCCTGTAGAGAATGTGCTCTCTCTCTCTCTAAACTCAAAAACTCAAGTCCACTGCATCTTTGGTCTTTCATTCTGCATGTATTCTCCATTTGGAGAAGATGACAACTATTTCAGTTTTGTCCTATTATCATTAACATTCATTTAATTCCCATAATGTCCATTCTTCTAGATTTTTGACACTTGACACTATCTAGGTCGTCCATTTCACCCTCTCACAAATCATGCAACATGTGTCACATTAGTACATGTAGTAGGTGACTTTCGTCACATCACATGTCTCTTAAACCCGTTTTACGACACCCGACACCGCGTTCGAAAAACGAAATTCGACCGTCTCTGACCCGACGAATTCGACGTGTTAGCTAGATTTCGCGATAATGACCTAAATCTGAAGTCCGTTTCATCATCCGAGATCTAGAAAAATTTTGGATTTTTACCGAAATTATTATTTTACCCTTTTTCCGAAAATTGGAATTTTCTCAGGTCTTACACCACCGGCAGCACCTCAGCCCGTCCAAGCTGAGGACGATTCTTCACCGGCTACCGACTGAGGAGGTACCACTTCCTCCACTAACTTTCCAGTCCACACCCCATTGCATCAAATGGCATGTTTGGTTGGGGGGAGAGTTAGTGAAGGAAGTGATTTTTCTACTTTTGATATCTCTTTTTATGATTCTTATACTTTTGATTTCATTTTACTGCATGTTTAAGCAAAGCCCATTTTGTATGTTTAGTGGCTTGCTGGTTACTCCTTTTTGAAAAAGCTAAAAATTTAGTGACATACACTGTTATATATCATACAGCTCATTTTTGTTACTCATTTGCAACCATTTTTTGCCCCCATTTTTTGTGGTTTTGCCCAACCTTCAAGTTGAAAAATTGAAGCACTACCCAATGCCATTGATGCTAGATTAGTTCCATGCATGATTAAGTAGATGGTTAGTTGAAGCCTCATGGTATTCAATCTTTTTCTTCCACCTTTAGCTAGCCACACATCGTGTGTGCAAGCTCTGGCTTTTCTTAATAGCCCGAGAAACCGCATAGCTCCATCACCGTGCAAACCTACCCTAGTTTCATTGACCACCTGCAATATGTTTTGGTTCCCCAGGAAAGAAGACCAATGAAGTCTTCTAAAAGAAAAAGAAAAGAAAAAGAAAAAGAAAAGAGAAGACAAAAGCCGCGTCGCTTTACCTTGAAACCCGAGCACGGTCCGAGGGGTATATGGCGAAAGCCTTTAAAGCCCGGTGCCCTAAGCCAACTGGTTGGGAGCCACCAACTTAGTGCTTACTACATGGGTGGATGGGTGAGGTTTAGGCTGAGTCAGAAAGCAGAGTCTCGACCATTCGAAGTCCGGTGAACCCGAAGAGTTAGCGGGTCGAAAGATCCCATGACTGATGCCCTAAACCTTAGTTGGGGAGTTATCGATAGACCCCCATTACACCTGACTTTGTCGATTCTCAAGATTGCACCCTACATTACAAAAGAAATATGAAATGAGAGGGAACCAAATTTATTTAGGTCAGGTCAATGTGCTAGACTCGCAGCTCTCATTGGGAGAGCAGCTTTTAGCTGCTTATTATTGAAAAATCGATTACATAAACACTTAGGTTTTGGTGGAAGTTTCGTGTTGATTCCCGGGTTGACACTGCTCAAACTCGGGTCCTGTATGGCATATTTCTCCCAAACTGGTTATTGTGCAAGGTCTCAATCATTCACACTGAGGGTAGGGCATTACTTATCCATACACTTTTTGAAAATACCATCCCCTTTTGCATTAGCATAACTTATCTCATTCTTCCTTCTTTTTAATAATAAGTGACTAGAATGTGTTTGCCAGAGGATTAGGCGCCAAATAGTGTTGCTTTGGAAAGCCCCGTTTATTACAGTTTTGAGCACTTTTTATGTACTAATCAACTTAAATAACCCAATTGATACACTAAGGTCCCGGCTATACTATTGATCACATTTTGTGGATATTTTTTTTGTAGTTTTGCATGCCAATTACACCTGATGGCCTTCGAAGCTGGATCAAACACGGCGAACCCAACCGAACTCAAGCCGCGCACGCAAACCGGGCGTACCTGAGCTAAAATGTGTATGAAGAGAAGAGCAGCAGAATTTTGGCAAGGCTGCAAAATTTCGTAATCTGCTGATTCTCGCAGCCAAGTAATTTTCACAACCCGCCTCGTATGCCGTGCTGACCGCTGACCAGATTTCATGGCTTGCACTCAAATGCCCTTAATGTAATTTTTGTTCCTTCATACTTTTATGTAATTTCCTTGACTCTGAGCACTATATAAGCTCAGTCAAGCTCATGTAAAAAGAGAGTTTTTTAGTCTATCAATAAAAAATTGGCGCGAAAGCTTTCAGCTTTCCCGCCTATGTGATTTTCTTTCACTTTCTCTCCCTTTCTCGCATTTTCTCACCTATCAAACACCCTTTGAGAATGACAACTCAAGGGATGCTTGGCTAAACCTCTCTCGTCCTTGAAGAGGAGGGCCACTGGGTTAAAGTTTTTAGGTAATACACTGTCCCCTGTTACCAACGCAAACATTTATTATCATTTATGTTTCTGCATCTCACACGTTGGGTTTGAATCCCTGTGATGTACCGAAAGTGGCCAAGATTTTGGCTAGCTTTTCAAGGCTCAAATGGGATACTTATCATGTATCCACTGATGCCAATTAGTTTCCATTTATTAAGGCCTCGCAGGGTGTTAGATCCAAACAGATGGTTCTAATCGCTTGAAACATTACTGCACAAATGTTGTATACCAGAGAAACTTTTAGGGTTCGCTTTATAGCCAAACCTAGATCCGGCTTGGGAAATGACTATAGGTCATCCTCCCCAGCGCAAGGAAAAGGACTCAAGGACATTACAGTTACCTTAGAACCCTAAGCCCAAAAGATTCGAAACTTAAAGGAGTTCTTCTTACACTTTATTTCTACGCTACGCTTTATAAGCCATTAATCTCACCATTTACCAAAACCCTGTAAATCCAAAGTGGAAACACCATTTTCAATCAGCTCTGACTCATTTAGCATGAAGAAAACCCATCCCTGAGTTCGACCCTAGACCACTATAATACAATAGCTTTGCTACGGCAGTAGGAATCCTAGGATATAAATATTGTTGATTCTGGATCACCTATTGTGGCACGAATCATTAGGGTGTGAGTAGTTTAGGAAAATAAGTTAGTTCCTTTCTTATGCTAGCTGAATATTTACTTTCCTTTGTGGTCAAATTTTGTTTTGTTCTTCATATTTTTAGGCCTATTTATAAGCATGTTATCCCTGTTTTCTTTAGATTACGTTTTAATAAAAATTGAGAGTTAAATTTTTCTTTGGTTCTTGAAATAACTCTTCAAACTTATTGATTATTCCGTGGTGTTCATCAAAGACTTATCAATTGGATCTTCATCACCGATTGTGGCGTCCTCCTATACCAAGGTTCCTGCTTCGCTATAAGAAATAGGTCGAGGTCAACCATACAAGACAAAGGCTAGAGTGGTTCTTCCGAGATTAATTTGATCACGGGTCTCATCACAAGTTGGCGTGGTTTGTATCACATCCTTTATGTTTTTAGCGATTTTGATTCTATGTTTCTATCGATGTATTACTAATTTGAATCAATAAACTTATTTTTTCTCTAAAAAAAGGACAAAACAAAACTATACACACAAAATTAACAATTTTCTTTAAAATCCAAAAAAGACACAATGTGGACAAATTTGCCGCTAGGGATTTAGCTATTATGCGAGACTTTATCTTTACATTTTTAGGGGTATTTTTGTCCAAATGTGACATTTTCAAGGTTACTTTTGTAAGGACTTGAAAATTTTTTTGGGATTTTTCCATTTTAATCCAATTTCTCAAAAAATGAAAAAAAAATGTCAACCTTATCATGAAAATTAGAAAGGAAAAATATTAATCTTAAATGATCTTAAAAGAAAAAATATTCTTAACCTCGAGGCTCGCCGTCGCCTTTCGTTTGATCCCCACGCTGGCTCAGCCCCTAGACCATCATTTCGGTTTTATTTGATCGCCAACCGTAGGGATCCCATGGGATAAGTCGAGCAGACTTCCGCCATGGACACACAAGGTTATATATATATAGTGAATATATGTTATTATGATCAATTTCCTAGAAAAATTTCCATACTAGTAAGAGAGTATTTGTTTTTATTTTTTTACTTAACACTAAATAGAGCTTTTAGCTTAATGATGAAGAAGGCTTAATAGTATTAAATATTAAATTGTTTGTTTTTTATATGCTTAAAATCAATATCTTAAATATATTAAGAATAATAATTAAGTCGTTTGTTTAATGATGATATAACTTTATTATTATGATAAAATGAAAAATATTTTTATAATATATGTATGACATATTAACATATTTACAAAAAATTAAAATGATAAATCGTATATTAGCATCATTATTACAAAAAAAAAATTATATTTATTTATTTGATATAACTAAAATAGAATATATAAAATTAATAATTTTAAAAATCATATATTGATGAAACAAAAATTAAATATATCGTGTTTAAAAAATATTCTAAAATATTCTTTGTGGATTTTAAAATATTTTATACAAAATCTATATTTTTGTTTTACTTCAAAAAAAACATGACATTTTTTAAATAGAAAAAGACAAATATTTTAGTATTTTTTATTCAGAAGAAAATTTTAAAAACCTAAAAAAAAGTTATACAAAAAAAAAAGAAAAAAAAAGGGTCTAAAGTTCCAAAGCAAATTGCTTTAAAAAAACATCTTAAGAAAATAAGCAGGCACAACATCAGCACATCCTGAATTAGAGGACATTGCAGGAATTGCAGATCAAAAGAACTTCTCACAGAAAAGCAAGAAGCTCATGTTGATGAAGATTTTATCAAACTTGAAGAATATGGGAAACTCATGAACAATTCCGTGGAATGTAAATGGTGGTGAGAAGATTCATTAAATTATTAATTATTATGGACGAATGTTTTACTATTTATTCATTAAAAGTTATTTTATTTAAATGAATTAATCACACAAAATAAGAATTTAAGGACAACAATAAAGTTTTTACTTTAATAAAGAAAATTCCTTTCAAAACAAATTTAATATGAAAATTAAAAAAGTGACAAATGAATTCTAAAATAAATTTTATTTAATTAAATAGATTTTTAAATGAGGGAAAAAAATATTTAGAGTGGGGTAGGGTGAGAAAGTTGGGGGTGGCTGGATGAAATAGGAAGGGTATTTTTGGGAAACTAGGAGGGAACTATTTTAGTGCATGAAATTAGAGTTTGGAATATAGGCCGGTAATTTTAGGAGGGTCATACTTAAATTTTTATGGTTCTAATGGAATTAGGCTCTAATAGTTCAGCCCGAATTGCCTGTAACCCAATTTACTGTTGATTTTACTTATTTATTTTATGTTTTTTAAACATACTTCAAATATAAATTTAGAACATATAAATACATTAAAATTAAATAAAATTTGTTTTGTATAAAATCAAATATTATTTTTTTTAAAATTATGCCAAAAAAAAAAAACTTTTTCAAAAATTTTTTATTTTCAATCCCTAAACAATGATGTTTTATATAAGATTTATATGTTAAAACTATTGTTGTACTACTATTTTTTTTAAATCTCTTCCAAACAAATTCATATAAACCCATTTTTATTACTATTTTTGAAAATTATTATAAAAATAATTTTCATTAATATTTTTTGAAAACTGTTATATTATATTTTACAATACAATTTTATATGTAATATTTTATTTTTTTAATAATTGCACAAGCTTTTGTAAATAGTTTTTAAAGTGGTTATTTTTCTAGGTATGAAAAATATATGTTTTTTTTATTATTGAAAATATAAAAATTAATATTTAAATAATAGTTGTCATAGTGCTTTCAATTATTTTAATAAAATAAAAACATATGAATATGAATATTAATTAAAAAAAAAGATAATATTCACAAAATTGTCTTTATTATATAGTCTTTTGGGAACAATATAAAAAACAAATTATAAGTATTTCAAACAAAATTTCATTTAAGATATTTAAAATTTTGAAAATTTCTTTAATGTTTTTACTATTTTGGTTTGTTTTGACCCCAATATAATGAGGCAACATCCAGGTTATTAGAAAAAAAATTGATTCAAAGCCTACAAATTTGGTAATCTAAAAATTAATACCTAAGCATTCTATCGTAACATAAATACGAACCGGATTCGGAGCATGACGACAACGCCGATCAAACTTTATCATTTCCAACTACCAACACGAAAAACCCACGGGCATAAGTCAACCGCTGGATGATATACAATTACCTATAGCAACAAGTCGACAATAAAACACGCTACAACATGTCGATGACAAAAACACAAAAAAACAAAGGAAAACCCAAATCAGTGTAGAAAAAACAACTTTATTAAACCTAGATCTAGGAAAGAACAATGTAATGAGTGATTTTATACTAAGAATGACAAAACAATCATCCCGCATATCTAATAAATAAAGGCATGAAAGAGAAATAATATTTATTTATTTATAATAATTAAATATAAATATTTATAATAAATTTTGATAAAAATCAATGAATGAGTTTAAAAAAAATAGAAAATCAAATTTATTTTAAAATATTATTTCAAAATTTAATATTTATAATAAATATCAAATTTATATATTTATAATAAATAGAAATATTAAATAATATTTATTTATTTATAATAGCTATAATAAAATATGATAAAATCACGGACGACTTAACAAAAAAAAAATCAAATTTATTTTAAATTCATCAATTTGATTTTTCATTTAGTAGATTTAAGATAGCGAATTATTTATTACATTTTTAAAAATAAAATTTTTTTTTATTTAGTAGATTTTAAAAATTAAAATAAAAATTTAATAAAAAATTAAGACTTAAAAAATGAAAATTAAAAAAAAAAATGGCTTGGCGCCTGGGTGAGGGTGGGATGCAGTGTTGAGGTTGGGGCAGGGTGTAGAGGCTGGGTCTGGTGAGGGGGTTGGGCGCGCTAGGGCGGGCTGGGTGGGGGGTGGTGGGTGCTAAGGCTCGGTGGGATCCAATTAAGAGAGGAGAGAGAAGAGGGAGTGGGTCCCACGGTATCGTGTCAGCATTTAACTGTTATATGTCTCTTTTAACCGATTCTGTCGTCACATGGAATAAAGTGAGCTACGTGAACAAACTTTAAGGGTTTTTTAGATTAAAAAAATAGTTTTAGGTGCAAATAGAGGATTTGGAAAAACACAAGAGAGTTTTTTTATTTTTTTGCACATTTTCCCATTCCAAAAATTTATTCTTTAAGTATCTTTCGGTTCTATTTTTTATTATGTCCAAAATGGTGCATATTTACACTTTTCTCACTAAAATGTTACGTTTCTCCCGGTCACACCCAAGCCATTAATTTTTTTTTATTTTAATTTTTAAAATCTACAATATAAAAATTCAACAATTATTTTTTAAATAAATAAATTATTTTTTTATTTTAAATTCACTTAATAAAAAATCAAAATTTATTTTTTAAATATAAATAAACTATTCATCATTTTAAAATAAATTAGATATTTAAATATTTAACATTAAAATAAATTAGTTTTTAAATAAAAATATTAAATATTAAAACTCATTCATTTAAAATATATTAGTTTTTAAATAAAAATATTTAATATTTAATATTTAATATTAAAACTCATCAATTTGAAATAAATATTAACATATATCCATTTAATATATTAAACAATAAAACTCATCCATTTAAAATAGATTAGTTTTTAAATAAAAATATTAAATATTTTTATATAAAAACTAAGATTCAGCTATAAAAAGCTCGTTCTCATATGAGAACGAGTTTTACACCATCAGATGGTGATTTTATTTTTAAGATCTGTATTTTCTCAAAAATTTTAATCTACATAGATCTTAAGAGATAAAATCACATTTAATAGTGTAAAACTCGTTCCCATATGATAACGAGCTTTTTATAGCTGAACCCTAAAAATCAATGGATGAAATGAAAATCAAATTTATTTAAAAATACTATTTCAAAAATTCTTCAATACTGACTATTTGTTATTAATATTAATCACTATAAACATCATTTTCTATAAATGAGATAAGTTTAGTAATTTAGTTAGAAATACATTCCAAAGAAACATATAATTAAAAGTGTTAAAACTTTTAGAAGATCACGTAGCATAAAAAAAAATGACTTAAGGCCTACACATTTGGGAATCAAAAATACCTAAAATACATAAGTTTCAGATTTGCAGCATACTAACAAACAAAATTGGAGCATGCATTTAATTTAATCTGACAAATTTTTCCATCCGAAATACTAACACGAAAAACCCATGAAGAGCCACTGAACCGTCTACGATTAACCGGATCGTCGTAAATGCTCTACGACAAACACACCGCAATAAGTCGACGACAACAACATAAAAAAATAAAGGAAAACCAAGGAAAACCCAACCAATGTGGAAGAAACTACTTTATTGACAAAAAAAAACCTAGATATGGGGAATAACTATGGAATGAGTGATTCCAGGCCAAGAATAACAAAAAAATCACCCTTATCTCTAACAAATAAGGGTTTGAAAGAGAGAATATAGGGACATGCGGCTAAGGTTTTTAGAGAGAAGTTTTTTCACCTATAAACAAATATATTTATATTAAGAGGAGAGTGTGTTGAGGGTTAGAGAGGAGAGAGAGAGAGAGGAGAGAAAGGAGAGAAGGGAAAAGAGGAAAGGAGAGGAGATAAAAAAGAGGAGAGAGTATGTGAGTCTCACGGCGTCATGTCAGCATTTAACTGACACTTGTCTTAGTTAACAACCAATGTGACGCCCCAAACTGGTGTCCGCTGATCACCCGCCAATCCTGCGGGTGACCCATACGCCCTCATATCACTGCAGACGATACCTGAGTAAAAATAGCCTCTTGGGCCCACAAACCAATACTCATCAAAATATACACCCAACTATATTCCAATAGTCCAAGAGTTATAACATTTCTCTTAATACAAATACATATTAAAATCTACAATTCTAATACATATTATCCAAAAACCATCAAAGCCACAACCCCGCTTCAAAAATCGGCCTCTAAGATGAGCCGTCTTCTCGAACTCCTCGACCAAAAAATATTCCTCGACTGCAGCCGAGTTTATCGCCCCGCATTAATCACCCTAAATGTGCTACTCCCCCATCTAAGCCGTATAGCGTAACGATCCAATTTAAATACACACTCAAGTAAATACGTGATCCTACTTGAATGTCTATATGATCAACCCATGTCCAGAGTTCTCACCGACTCCCTCACACTTGCCTAAGCCATGCATGAGAAAATATCATTTTCAAAACAAAACTTGTTGTTCTTGAAAATACACTACCGAACGTGTCGGTAAAAATATGGGACTACCCTCCGAGGCGATTGTGTTGGAGAACTTCCGAAACAAACCATGGTCCTCATCCGAAATGATCCGTTAGGACTCCTTCTCCCAACCCCATTATCCCGAAAATCATCCCGTGGAAATTTCTTTCGCAATCCATGTGTCTGCTTTTTCTCGTAGGCTCCATGCCATGACTCAATAATTCCACTTCTAGGTTACCTCCGAAGGTATATGAAAATGCATTATGTCATTTCAAACCATTTATACAATATATCAATATATCAATATGCAACATTTTCAAATTTGTACCACAACACATGTCATTCAATAGTGATCAACCATCACCCAAATTTGCTCTACTTCGGAAAGCAATTTTACAATATCATCTCCAATGACCTACACACACAATTATATTCCATAATTATGTCCTTATGTTAACATATTAAAAAATCATGTATTAACTCATCTATTCCTTTGATCCACCAACTCAAGCCATTCTAATTTCAATCCATTACACAAAAATTAGCTTGCTTGGGCTAATTAACGAACACGAGCAATTCAATTTGAATCACTCACCCAAACACATTCTCTCACAAAAATATTCCGTGGACACTATTCACGGGGTCACTATTCACATATCACTATTCATGTTACTATTCACGTGAACAATAAACCCTCGGGTTACTGTTTATGGCCAATCATCCGACATCCGTTTCACTTTGTGAACCCGAAATCCATGACCATTTCCGGCCTCATACAACCAACACACAATTTTTTTCATAAATTATGAAACAAACACCCCAAACAGCCCATACATAGTCACGGACTGTCCAAATGGACTTCAAAAATTCTCCAAAAATTTCAACAATTCGGTCCCAAGTTTTAGGACCGATCAAACGGCCGTTCAAGGCCTCAAATCAATCGAAACATTACAAAATACTTAAACAAAGTGTAACTTCAAGTAGGATAAAACCCCTACCTCAAGGAGTTTGTCGAAACTAACTTTTGGTGTCCACGCCAGAAATCTCTACATCGTTGTGAATTAACCTTTGCCTTCGGGCCCCGATGAAAAACCTCAAGTAATCAATTTTCAGAGATCCGAGAAAGAAGCTGGGTGAGAAGAAAAATAAAATAAAATAAAATATCTCTCCTCTCTCCTCCACGCTCTCTCCCTCCCGTCTGTTCTCTGCCAAAATGGCATTTTGCTCCTTTTTATTTGACTTTTTTTGTTTTATTATTATTCTTTTATTATATTATTATTTAATATTTATTGCTCATATTATTTTATTCGATCCGTCTCCAAACAATTTATTTCTTTTCAAATTTCACTTTATTTTAAATGAACTAGCTCAAGCCATTTCTCGATTTTTCGAGATTTTCAGAAAATCTCGCCCCCGGTCATTGATTTGCTTATCACCTTTAAAATCGTGAAATATTCCGTTTGTCTCGTAATTCGATGAAACTTTTCGGTCACTAGATTTCATGAGACGAATTTAACTAACTACTCGTTTCACATCCGAGATCTAGAGAATTTCCGGTTTTTAACCGAAATTACTGTTTTACTCATTTTTCAAAAATTGAATTTTCTCGGGTTTTACATTCTCCTCACCGTAATTTCGCCCCCCGAATTCACGCATACAAGACACCGGCTACGCATACGCCTATTAACTCCAAGACCGTGCTCCGTATGATAACCCGCCCGTGTCATACAATCACCGCACAACCCGATAGGTTGTCAACTCATCCATGTCAAGAATGACATCAACACCCAATATGTTTACCGCCCTAAGGTCCACCATGAGCAGAATCATTGAGATCCCTGACTCACGATCTCGACACATCTGACCAACTCTCACCCTAGATCCTAGAGGAGAATTTTCCCATACAATGGCTTTTCCCAGAGGCCTTAACCTCAAAGCCCAAACTCGACAGCGCCGATCCTCCTTCTCTTCCCATCGCACACCGGTGATCTCGACGCCTGCAGGCGCTCCCTCCATCTCTCTCTATGGCCGTAGCCGCCCGACCATGTAGTCCATGTCTTGTGGTAGGCGAAGGCCCATTACTCCGCTCACGGACAACTTCGGTCCATTCTCAAATCTCCCGACTACAACTGCGGGCCACATAGTCATCACCAAAACGCATAACTCGCTGAATCTAGCCATGTACTCCATCGCCATTGTTCCCCGCCTCAAATTCTCTAGAACTCTAGGCCTTGGCATGTCTAGCAGTGGCTAGAAAATACTTGCTCATAAAGAGCCCATGGAACTCTGCCTAAGTCATTGCCTCTAAATCCCTAGAGGTCTTAACCCAGTCCCACCACACTTGGGACTCACCCTCTAGCCGGGAACGCAGCCTAGCCTCGATTCGCCGTGACGAGGTAATATCCATAGCCTCCAATATATTCTCAATCCGCGGAACCAATGGTCCGTCACTCACGATCCCTCCCTATAAACGTCAGAGGATGACGTGACCTGAACCTCAAGAGGTTACTCGGACTCCTCCTTGACTGTCAAATGCGACTGTACCGCAATGGTAGCAATCGCAACCCCCAACACTCTCAACAAAGGTCCGTCGGCCAACATCGGTGGTGCTTGGCTAACACCTTGTAGACGACCTCACGCATTCGCCCCACGCTCCACATCTACACGCCAAATGACAACAAAACTTTATTGAATCCCATTTCAGTCTAACTAGTAAACGAACATGCCCATTACTAATGACTTCACATCCGCGGATCGAATCTACCATCACCTTACGGAGCTACTCGCCAACCACTCCTTTTATTTATTTCAATAAAATTCAACACTTTCTGTGTTCATTTCATTTTTCCGAACCCCAAGGTTATGGTTCCTAACCTTAGCATTCCATTTTTCCTATATACACTATGTCATGCATATACTTCCGCGCAATAACCACGCACCGCCTTCTTCTCATATACATCATATCGGTATAAGTTTTCACGCAATGTGAAACACACAATCACGCAATCACAAACATGGAACACATATCTGAACACAACATGAAACACACCATGCATGCAGTGTTCTATTCCTGTCCCGTGCTTTCCTAGGTAATCACATACCTAACCCTACATCGAGCCACACCAAGTGGTGATGTTCTTACACTTAATAACTCCGGGCTCGACCAAGTTCCCCAAGTCCTGTAATCAGATACCCAACTTATCGACACTAAGCTTTAAGTATTTAAACCTAGGCTCATACCGTCAAGACGCCCCAAACTGCGTCCATCGACCACCTGGGTCAACCCGCGTAATCTATACGCCTCGTATCACGAGACGCATACCTGAGTAAAAATAGCCTCTTGGGCCCACAAACCAATACTCATCAAAATATACACCTAACTATATTCCAATAGTCCAAGAGTTATAACATTTCTCTTAATACAAATACATATTAAAATCTACACTTAATACATATTATCCAAACATCAAAGCTCCACAACTCCTACTTTCTTCAAAATCTACTTAAGATGAGCCGCTCTCTCAAACGCTCCCCACCAAAAATATTCCTCGATTGCAGAGCTTATCGCCCGCAGTGGAATCACCCTAAATGGTTTACTCCCCACCTAAGTGCATATGCAATGATCTAATTTAAACACACACTCAAGTAAATACGTGATCCTACTTGAATGTCTATATGATCAACCCATGTCCCGAGTCCTCACCGACTCCCTCACACTTGCCTAAGCCATGCATGAGAAAATATAATTTTCAAAACAAAACTTGTTGTTCTTGAAAATACACTACCGAACGTGGCCTGCAAAAATATGGACTACCCTTCGAGGCTTAATGTGTTGGAGAACTTCCCCAAAATGGGGGCCATGGTCCTCATCCGAAATGATTTGTCGACCGCCTCCCAACCCCATTATCCCGAAAATCATCCTGCGGAAATTCCTTTCAACCATGTTCGCTTCGTAATTCATGTCACGACTCACACCTAATTTCTGGTGCTACTCAAAGGCATATGAAACGACATGTCATTTCCAAAACCATTTATACAATATATCAAATATATCAATATGCAACATTTTCAAATTTGCACTCACAACACATGTCATTCAATAGTGATCAACCATCACCCAAATTTGCTTACTTTAGCAATTTACAATATCATCTCCAATGGCCTACACACATAATTATATTCCATATAATTATGTCTTTATGTTAACACATTAAAATCATGTATTAACCTATCTATTCCTTTGATCCACCAACTCAAGTCATTGTCTAATTTTCTCAATCACTATACAAAAATTAGCTCATGCGGGTTAATTAACGACGAGCAATTCAATTCTGAATCACTTTACCCAAAACACATTCTCTCTCCCAAAATATTCGCTGGACGCTATTCACGGTCACTATTCACATATCACTATTCACGCATTCATTCATGCCACTATTCATGTGAATGCGAAACCCTCGGGTTACCGTCACGGCCAATTACTCCGACATCAGCCTAATTTGTGAACCCGAAATCCATGGCCATTTCCTAATCTCATACACAATTAACACACAATTCTTTCATAAATTACAAACAACACCCCAACAAATTTCCTACACGTCACGGACTTTTCAAAATGCAGCTCCAAAATCTCCAAAAATTCCAACACCCGGTCCCAAGTTTTCGATCGATTAAACGGCCGCCTACTAAACCAACCGAAACATTACAAAAACACTAAAACAAATTGCGAACTTCAAGTGATAAAACCCTACCTCACGTAAGTCATTTAAAACCTAACTTTTGTCAGTCTAATGCCAGTAGATCTCATCATGGGTAGATAATTTTACTTCTTCATCCCTTACTCGAAAACCTCGCGATCCGATTTTCATGATCCGGTAAAAGTCGAAGAATAAAAATAAAATAAAATATCTCTCCTCTCTCCTCCACGCTCTCTCCCTCCCGTCTGTTCTCTGACAAAATGGCATTTTTCTCCTTTTTATTTGACTTTTTATTTTATTTTTGTTTATTATTATTCTTATTATTATATTATTATTTGATATTTACTGCTCATATTATTTTATTCAGATCCGCTTATCCTAAACAATTTATTTCTTTACCACTTTATTTTAAAATCGAACTTAACCTGCCCATTTCGATTTCCGATATATTTTCGTAAACGATTTTCGATATTTTCAGAAATCTCTGCCCCTCGAAATCATCGACTTATCACCCGTAAAATCGTAAAATACGCTTGGCTCTTAATTCGATGAAACTTTTCTGTCACTAGGATTTCGAGACGAATTTAATCTACAGTCTGCTTTCACATCGTATCTGTGAGAATTTCCGGTTTTCAATCGAAATTACCGTTTTACCTTTTTACAGAAAAATTGAATTTTTCTCGGATTTTACAACCAACCTCTCCCATTTAACAACCAACCTAAGGTTACGGTTGTGTTATAATTCTATCACAGTTTTGTCATGACTATCATAACATAGATTAAAGTGAGCTACAAAATAAATGTTAAGGGCCTTTTTATGTCAAAAATTTATGTGTAAATGACATATTTGGAAATAATAATAATAATAATAATATTAAGTATTGTGGATGGAATTTCCCAAAAGACCAACCTACTCATCTAAAAATGTGCCATTCTCATGTCATCTCGGAAAATTCAACTTCCTTTCACTCTAGAGCAATATCAATTCCTCCCATTCAATTATCCGTAGAGTTTGGTTCTCAGAACAGTAATGAAATGACAAAAAAAAAAAAAAAAAGAGAAAAGATTTTCTTATATTTAATTATCCAATTAATAAAAGTTAAAATATAAATAAAATAACTTAAAAACTTACACATTTTAAATTATTTAATCTTATATTAATGAGTTTAAAATAAATAAAATAAGTTTAAATTAATAAATAAAAATAATATATTGAATTTAATTTAATTTTTAATTTTCTTTATATATATATATATATATATTTTTTTTTTTTTTATAACTTTTTTTCACTATTTTCTTTCCTTCCATTTTTTTTTTTTTTATCGAATTTCTTAGATCAAACATAACCGAAAGTTTAACATTGCAGACCCATTGAACTGATAGAGAGAAGATATAAAAGTTTACCGATTGGACTATTAGGATTCAAGGATGGTAAAGAATTTTCATTGCATACTTGAACACATAATTTTGTATAAATATGCCAATGATGCAGGAATATTGAATCAAACCCAAGACATACTTGATCTTTATAAGCTAAATTCAGACCATGGAATGATGTCATATTTTGTAGGAAACCAATGGTTCATGATTATAGGAAAACTATTATTAACGAAAACTATCATCAACAAATACCAAAATTAATCATAGTCATAATTTAAAGTGAAAGTGTACCTGATTATATCATGATAGATGGCAATATAAATTATACGGTTAGTCTACCGATCAACATATCTTTTGACAGAGCCTTTTTGTTTTTTTATATGCTTTCTAATTGAAGGTGGGATGTCAAATCAGAACAAAAGAGATGTGTGACCAAGGGATCATAAACACTATATATATATATAGAGAGAGAGAGAGAGAGAAAACGAATTATCTATTAGTTAATTCAAATTTTATCCATCATAAAAATAAGAATTACCTTTAAGTAGGCACATAAAAGTGCCATGGGACATATTAAAACCCAAAGTAGCATAGGACATATTAAAACCCAAAGTATCTAAATATTAATAGATCATTATTAATTGAGTTAATTATATGCCAATCTTCAAGTCATAATTATTCACACATGTGAGTACCGTGGCCTTTGGGCCTAGATATGCTAGTCAATAGGCCCAACGCCTGCATAGGCTCAATGCTTGGCCCGCCACAAAAAGTGGTCCAAGGCAGCCCATTGCATTAAAACCACATGGGAATTGATTAGACGGTACAATCCTAGAACCCGTATGGGGTCATGAGTCCCCCGATTGGCTATTCTACCGCATATGGGTGGTTAGACAAAACTAAATGTTAAGGAGGAAATTGCGCATAGGATGTTTATCTACGGATCTCCATGCATCCGAATCCAATGCGCCTCAAAAACATTAACCCTTAATAAGGAAGAATTGGTATTTGATAATGAGAAAGTTCATTTCCAAAATCTTGAGATTATCCTTCCAAAAATAAAGGAGAATTGGTCTTTGATAAGGAACAAAAGATCTCATCACCAAAATCACGAGATTATTTTTCTTAAAATCAAAGAAAAATTCGAGTATAAAACAAGAACTCCCCAACGAGGGAAAGGTATGTAACCCTAACTGTCAAACTTCCTCTTTCTTCCTCTCCATCCTTTTGCTGACTTAAGCCTCGGAGAGGCGGCCAACACACTGCTGTTGGACCCCTTTTTTTTGTAGGTTTATATCATGCCGTTAATGCCCCGGAGGACAGATGAACCAGGTACCGACAATTGGTGTTGTTTGTGGGAATCGAACAAAAAGTCTCATTGACGACGTGCAAGAGCTTGGCTTCAACGACTTTCTAATAGCCCTTCACCACCCGCAGTCTCGACTCGCCTCTCACCACGCCCGTTAGCTCGACACGCTTGCAATGTCGAGCACCGTGATTCACCGCCCGAGGACCACCCCGCATTGGAGTTAAGATATGGAGAAGAAGCAAGAGGAAAAGGCAAGGCAGATGAGAGAACTGTAGGATCGCGCTGAGCACCTGCAACGTGAAAGCAATTGCTTGCGAGCCCAGGTAGAGAAAAGACACAACCTTGGTGAAGGAGGCGCGCAAGATGGTGGGCAAGTAAAGCATCTGACTGTACGCGACAAGGGAAAGAAGCCCATTGTCCTTGATGATGCAGATGACCCAGCGGATGACGAGTTATCCTCTGGTAGCTCACCAAACCCCTCCCCGACAAAAAGCTACCAGGCCATATCGCACCAGAGACACTAGCACCAACCCGCAGTCAACAACATCGATAATGGCCTACTTCGCCGAGAATGGAGATAAAAAGGCCGAGGGCAAGTAAGCCACCCCGTCTCAAACTCAGATGACACCACTCGTGAGCCGATCACGCCTCGCATATCCCACTTTCGTGCAAAGGCCCAACCCTACATGCCACATGTAGCAACAATTTGAAGTCCCAACGACATGCTCTCCTCCCCCATAGGGCGACACATCCTCAATTATGAGCTGCCCCGCTGGTTTGTCATTCCAACTTTCACTATGTTTGACGATTTTACTGACCCCTATGATCACATGCTCCATTATAACTAGGCAAATGACTTTGAATGCTGGCAATGACCTTCTATTATGTGAAGTTTTCCCCGTCTAGCCTGAGCGGCCCTGCGCTAGCCGGGTTTAACAAGCTCCCTTGAAACACAATAAACACGTTCAATGAACTTTGGAGAGTGTTTATCTCGCAACACATGTGCTTAGTGCGCTAGAAAAGAAACCTTAGTTCCTTGCAAACAATATTGAAGCATGAATACGAGTCCATACGGGATTTTATGAGGAGGTTCGGGCAGGCCGTCCAACAAATAGAATTTTACAGCATGGATGCGGTCCTTCGTAACTTCAGAGAAGCTAGCCTGACGACACCCCTTTTTCCACTGCCATCTCTAGACCCCGTCGCAACAATAGAAGAGTTGTGGCGAGGTGGCGCATTGCACTCAACTTGGAAGACAACATCCACAAAGAATCTCGTATGTTAATGATCACAAACCAGCCGATCGAGAAAGATAAGTTGACAGGGAAAAAGCCATTCAAGTCCAACAAGGGCTAGAACGAAGACCGAAAGCGACCTTGAAATCAGTCTCAAAAAAGAAGAGAGCCCCCACAGTTCGACTCCCTTGAACATCTCATATGAAAGACTATTGTCCCTTATTCGCGACCTGCCAGATTTCAAATGGCTTGCGCTTATCCAGGCAGACCCCGCTCAGGGAAATAAATCCTTGCGATGCGATTATCACAAGGACCATGGACACGAAACCGACCAATGCCGGAGTCTAAAGTTCATAGTGTAAAAGCTAATCAAGGTAGGACACCTCTAAAGGTACCTCAAGGGTGTAGAACAGATCAGCGTACTCTATAAAGCGCATCACGCCAAATTTCTACTTACATGATCTAGACAATCAAAGCGCCAAGAAAAGAAACTGGCCGTGCGCCACGTGTTAAGGCCAAGGTGAATGCCGTCCATACAGAAAGCGACCAAGAAGTACAGCCCATAGATGGCCCCATATCCTTTTCTCCAATTAACCCGAACAAGGTCATTGTACCTCATTATGATGCACTGGTAGTCACCCTCTGTATTAATGGTTTTGATGTGCATAGGTGCTGGGCGGATCCAGTAAAGGCGTAGACTAGAAGGTAACTCTCACTTTTACACGTGATGAAGCCTTCTCCTAGCACGCTAAATTCAGTCGGGTGAATCCTCTATGGCTTCAACGGGGCAACTACAACCACTGATGAGCTTAAAAGTCATCTATTTTTAGTCCATTTTTCTGTTGATTTTAATGTAAAAAGGAATAATTAAGATGCAGAGATATGAAGAAACTCACCAAATTTGTTATTTAAGGTGAAAGTGATAAAAGAAAGAGGAAAATGCAAAGTGAAAAATGCAAGAATCATGAGTAAAAATGCGTAAAATAGTGGCGTAAATGAAAGCAATCGCCAACTATCGCTGGGTAGCTAGTTTACATGTTGCAGCTTACGAGGTCGCGACATCGTGAAATCAAGGAAATCTCGATGCGTGTCGTGACATGGATCACAAGATATCGAGGTCGGCTATTGAGACTTGCTCACGAGAACGCCGTAAAGAAATGAGCCGAGGTCGCGACGCGGATATCGAGGTCGCGACATCGTGAAACTACGTCAAAAGCGCAGAGTCGCGAAGTGAAGTCGCGACAAGATAATGATGTCGCGGACATGTGAACGAAATGCTTGAGACCTCGGAGGCACAGAAATGAGGTCGCGACATTAGGAACCACGCCTGCCGGCAGAGTCATGAAGTGAAGTCGCGACAAGATAATGATGTCGTACATCGTGAAATCCAACGCTTGAGACCTGTGGAGGTATGAAGTGATGTCGCGACAAGGGATCGGCGTCGCGATGCCAAATGAATCAAAGAAGAAACAAGTGGCGATAAGATCAAGCATGCAAGCACCGCCTGATGTCACGACAACATATTGATGTCGAGACATCATGAGAAACCAGTTGAAACCTGCAGATCCTTAAGCTGAGGTCGCGACAAGAGATTGATGTCGCGACATCCGAAGACAAGTTGAATGCTGCAGAAGACATGAGCTGAGGTCGCGACGTGAGATCGAGGTCGCGACATCAGGAGAGACCAGTTGAAATCTTCAAAGGGATGTCGCGACAAGAGATTGTTGTCACGACACCAAGAGCAACCAGTTGAAGGCCCCAGAGAACTAAGTCGATGTCGCGACAAGAGATCGATGTCGCTACATCGTGAACCATCGATGGAAAGCCGAAAAGAAAATGGAACCCGCCGTCACGACTAAGGGACAGAGGTCGCGACATCAAGATTCCAGTCGAATTTCATTTAGTTGATGTCACGACAAGAGGCTGAAGTCACTTGCCACCAAAGCCATCAAGTGAAGATCGCAGTTATAAGTCGATGTCGCGACAAGATCAAGTCGCGACACGAGACCTCGCCGCCTGAAGGTTGAAGCCCATGTGCGATGTCGCGGGACAAGATATCATGTCGCGACATTAGGAACGATCAGATCAAATCTACAGAGCCATAAAGAGATGTCGCGACAAGAGACCGAGATCGCGACATCAGAAGATATCAGTTGAAAGATGCATTTCATTTAGTTGATGTCACGACAAGATAATGACGTCGCGACATCATTAATGATCAGTTCAAGGCTGCATAGACAAGAAGTTGAGGTCGCAACGTGAGATCGAGGTCATGAAGATGGATGATGTCGCGACAAGGAATTGAGGCTGATTGAACTGCACATGGGCCAACTAACTTCGAATCCACAAAGATCGCATTGGAATTAGGACCCAATTGAAAAACCCTATAAATACGCCAATTATCCGTATGAGGAACGTAGCTTGGCGCTACGCATTTGAGAGGTCCGGATAGCTGAAGGCTCATTTTCTTTATTTTTCTTTCCTTTTCTTTTCTTTTATTTTGTTGATAGTTAGAGATTAGATTAGATTTATCGTTCTAAGTTTTCTTTTATTTTCTGGAATTGGATGTTATCGTTTGGAGCTAAAGCCGACGCGTAATTCAATTTTTTCAAATTACTACCCGGAATGTTGAATTACCACTTCGAATTCGGATTTTCCAGCTTCGAAATGCGCTATTCTTATGATCGAGGAATGTCAGAAGGTGTACTGGCACCGAGGAACCTACTTCCATCGAGTAAATGTTATAGCTCGAAATTATCTTTCCTGTGAGTCGCCTCAAAGAAATTATGAATTTCAGCTTAGAATTTACTCGGTTTGGTTTAATGTTTTGATCCGAATATCGTTTCTTATACTGCTTAAGATTTGTTTAATTGCTCTGATTTCAAGGAGGTCATCTGAGTGGCACAGAGAAGACATTCCTGGGAGTTATGAACATCTCTTTGAAGGTATATTAACCCGCATTTGAGATCTCGCTGAGCTTGTAAGCTACTAGATAAATCCTCTTCTCACTTGAAATCAAGAACGAAAGGAACGAAAGACAATCTAAACAAGCAAGGAGTTCACCTCAATCTCTGGATAGTGAGGCCAATCCCGTTAGCTGAGACCAATCATGAGAGGGTGATCTATTCTAATTTTGAGGAAGAGTAACCTGAAGTTGTATATCCTTGTTTGACCGATAATCATTGGGGAGCTAAGGTTTACAAATGGTATGAAGTGTCATAAAAGAAAATACCCGCATTAAGGAAATCCATTTTTAAAGAAGATCTCATTCCCCAGATTCATGAGAATCAAATAAAATGACAATGAAACGCGGAGTGTGGAGAGATCCACCAAGACCGCTAAATGCCTTGACAGATTTTCAAACCTCGAAATGATTAAGAAATTTTATCAGTTAACTACAGGAATTGATACTTCACTATAACAAAAGATTCTTGATACCCAAAAGATAACTATCTCTGCTTCCATTTATTTTCTTTTATATTAATTATTCTTTATTCTTTATCTTCCAAATTTTTATTGTCTGCTCAGTTATTTTCCTTTGTTCGTTTAATTTTCCAAAGACCTTAATGCTGGATCCTACTATCATTTTGTGGTCCAAATAGTATGGAAATTCGAATAGTCAGTAGTTGATTTAAAAATTCCTCAGATCTCTCGTGGATCGACACCGACTTAACCATTTTATTACTTGTCGAATTGCGTACTTGCGTATCACCAAAACCAAACTTTGAAAATGATTTACTCTGACTTTGGTTTATATAGTATAACGTCAATAAGTTTTACGGCAAGGTTGCCGGATTAGATAATAGTTCTTCGTAATCTTGTTATAAACTTATATGTTACTCGTCTCACGCAACAAGTTTCTTTATGGTATCGTTGTCGTGGATTAGTTAATAGTCCTTGGACACTGATGTGATATATTAGCATATGTGTTTTGGTTCGATCAACAAGTTTTATGGCGCCGTTGCCGGGGATTAGATAATAGTCCTTGGTAATAGTGTCATAAATTTGTATATGTCTTTTGGTCACATAACAAGTTTTATGGACGCTGGGAGATGTCACACTCCCTATGAAAGCCGGGCCAGTCACTCAGTGGGTTTTGTTCTCAATCATCAAAGACTTAGGGCCTTATAATGCCATAGTAGGCCGTGATCCGGGCTACACTATGAAGGCCATATGTCGCCGACATACCACCAAATGGTGTTATTTGAAAATAAGAGGTAGGTCGATCTTAGAGTAGCTGGCTGATCGCATGGCAATGCTATCACCGACCCCGAGACAAAACAGTAGCGGAAGTGCGATTTCGAATAGCCTCCCTCAGACAATCTTATACCCGCATAGCAATCACAAAGATGCGCCCAACCAGC
This sequence comes from Tetrastigma voinierianum, assembly GCA_016808115.1. Lineage (NCBI taxonomy): Eukaryota > Viridiplantae > Streptophyta > Magnoliopsida > Vitales > Vitaceae > Tetrastigma > Tetrastigma voinierianum. The sequence goes on from JAEQBH010000967.1 coordinate 162,474, forward strand.
ATAAGAAAGACCGACCGCCGCGGACCCATCGGATGAAGTCGAGTCGACAAAGCCGAAATTTACCTATATCGCTCCCTCCCCGACTATCGAAGGAAGACAACAGCCATTTACTTCATGCCACTATGCAACATTGATGTATTCGCCTAAAGACACTCCGATATGGTCGGGATAAGCCTAATGGTGGCTTCTCATAGATTAAATGTCCCCTCCCCACGCCAAAGCTAGTAAGGCAGCGGTGAGGCCTTACCCGACCAGACATCAAAGTTATTCAAATAGAAGTGGACAATCTTCTAACAGTAGGGTTTATAAGGGAGGTGAAGTATCTCGAATGGTTTGCCAATGTGGTAGTGGTACGAGAAAAGGATGGTAAGTGGCGCGTGTGTTTAGACTACGATTCAACTAAGCATGTCTCATGACAAACTTTATCGTGAATAGATCGGGATTGCGGACTAATCGCATGGCGTTCTATCATTTCTGGATGCCTTCTCTGAATATCATCAGATTCCGATGCACCCGCCTGACGTAGAGAAAATAGCTTTCATCACACCCCATGGGTTGTACTACTACAACGTAATGCCATTTGGCCTTAAAAACGCAGGGACAACTTATCAAAGGATGGTGACCAGGGTATTTCGACCCCTAATAGGTAAATCTATGGAGGTTATATCGATGATATGCTCATAAAATCCAAAGAATGCCTCTATCACACAATGCATTTGGTAAAGAAACTTTCGAATCAAGTATGTAAGACAAGACATGCAACTTAACCCTTTCAGAATGAGCATCTTCTGGTCGCCTGTGGCAAATTCTCGGGGTTTTATGGCAAATACAAAGGGGGATAAAGGCTAATCCCATCCAGCTCAAGGCCATACGGAGTCCTAGGCCTCACTTCTGATAAGGGGTACACAACCCATCGCGCCTAGCCGCCTCTAGGAGGTTCATATCTCGATTCACATATCGTTTGAAGTTGTTCTTTGCCACCCTAAAGGGAGCCCAGGGGGTTGGCTGAAATCAAGATTGTGACCATGCACTTGCAACGATCAAGTGGCATCTCATCGAACCACCAATTCTGGCTAGCCTCGAGACAAGTGAGACACTCTATCTTTACATAGTTGTTTCCGACATATTAGTAAGTTTAGCTTTATTCAAAGAAGACAAACAACGAAAGCAAAGACCCATATTCTTTATAAGAAAGTCCTTATCCAAGTGAAACCGACATACCTATCTCGAACAAGCAAAGACTGCCCAGAGTCGTTAAAAACTCGCCCCTACTTCCAAAAATAACCTATCATCAGACTCACTAACCTTCCTCTATGAGCACTATACATAAGCTCGACTGGTCGGGGCGGGATGGCTCACTGGCATTGCCGAGCGAAGTTCGCATCCAATATAAAACCCCGGCTCCGCTGAAAGGGCAAACATCGCCGATTTTTGAGCGGAGGTTCTCGTGAAATGAAGTCAAAACAACTCCGACTGGTGGATCCTAAATGTAGATGGCGCCTAACACACGGAGACCGACCGGCCGCAACTCAAGCCCTTAATCGTAAATGAAATGGGGATGAAACGGGTTCTTCGATGACTCTAATAGTCAGCTATTTGAGTTCCGGAGAACTATCGGACCAACGAGCCTAAGCCCCTGAAGATCCAAGTCTAAACCCTTCGGTTCTCCTCCTTAACAATCAGTTGTATAGCGGTCCTTGGCGGGCCCCTTATCTTAAGTAAACACTCTGGCGAGCCGCAGTATATATATTAGCGGAACTCCACGATGGAATATGCGGAAACCATCCGGGCGGCAGGACGCTGGGGCATAGAGCTCATACCCCGAGGCTACTTTGTGGCCAGAGCCATGCGTGTGGGCTGTCTTCACCGTGTTAAAAAGTGTGGTACTTTACCAACGACAAGCCAGATGTCAAAGCTCAGGCCAAAAATTTAACAATCATAACGAAGCCCTGACCCTTCGGCTTAGTGAGGTATTGATATGAATTGGGCCACTACCCCTCTGCCTCGGCCCAAAATTTGTTATTGGTGCCCTTAATTACTTGAGAAAATGGATAGAGGTAGAAGCCTTTGCATCCATCAAAGACAAAAGATTAATTGAGTTCTCATCGGAAAAACATTGTGTGCAGATTTGGAATACCACCAATCGATTATGCAGACAATGGGCCCGCAGGATAGCCAGTATGCATGGTGCCTCACAGCCAATTAAAGATCAAAAACTTGTACTTGACCCCGGTACCCGTAGAGCATCGGTGAGGCGGAAAGTATCTAATAAGACTCTCATCGGCCCTCTCGACAAGCGTCATTCAACGAAAGTGGGTAGAGGCTAACGGGAGTTATAGGCTTATAGACAACCCGGCCCGAGAAAGGCGACGAGGGAATGCCGTTTCCCTACATACGGGATGGAGCTATCAGCCTCCTGGAAATGGGATGCCATCATTCGGACATAAATTTATGAGAAGCAAATCTTAGAAATGATAACGAAGCCAGAGACATAACAGAGACGAACCGGGAAGCGTGGTACGTCTCATAGCATCATACGTGAAGGTTGGCAAACTACAACCAGCGTGTGAAGCGCGTACGGTGAAATTGGTGAGTTAGTCTTAAGAAGGGTCTTTAAAGCACGGCCAACTGCGGATGGAAGTTCGGGCCCATTTGGGAAGGATCTCCTGATAGTTCGGTAAGGGACAGTCGGGTCTTATGTGTTGAGCAAGCCAGACAGGATTGCTGTTCCCAGAATATAGAATGCCATGCATCTTAAGAAGTGCTACCAGTAGTGTATTCTTATAGGATATTACCATCAATAAAAGATTATTCTTTGCACATTTCCTCTTACGACCTTCAATTGCTTCTTCCCCAAAAGTCCAGATATGGTTGTTGTCCTGTTGGAAAATTTAAAAAATCCATATATGGTTGTTGTCCTGTTAGCAAATTTAAAAAGTCCGGATATGGTTGTTGTCCTGCTGGAAAATTTAAAAAGTCTAGATATGGTTGTTATCCTATTGGCATATTTAAAAAATCCAGATATGGTTAATGTCTACTAATGCAATAAGAAGTCGGATATGGTTGTTGTACTCTGGGGTATATTTAAAGATCAGATGTAGTTGATATCTGCTTTGTGCATAAAGAACCGGACATGGTTATTGACTGTTAGCATTTCAAATAAAGGAAAGACGAGAAAATGGTTATGTGAAAAGTTTTTCATTCGCATGATCAATACAATGCGCTAAAAAGCATGAGGGTTTAAAGGGATGATATGTATCTTAGAGTGGAAGCAGTTCATGTTACAAAATCTCGAAAAAAAAAAAAAAAGGCCCAAACTAATGTCGACAAAGAAATCCACATTGCTCACTGCAGCAATGATACCCTCAGACGGATCATATTTGTTTTCAGCGGGTGAACCCCATAGCTTTGACCTCGATGGATGTTGGGGCCAGGAGGCACCGGTCAAAACTTCGGAGGAGTGGGTCGTGATCAAGCATACCATCAGGAATCCTTGGTTAGTCATAGCGGATGCCATTGAATACATAACATCCGTAGCTATAGGAAAAGTTTTACTCTAAGGCTTTCTGGTAATCTTCCACCATGGATTCTTCATCCTTGATCGCCTAAGAATGGAGAGATGACACTTCATCTATGGATTCCTAGAGTTCCAGTATAAGCGATATCCGCTCAACCGTCGGTGACGACCTCGACCTCTAGCCCTCTCCATACCTTCCTTCCCCAACCACAGGCATCTCATTCCTAGCTAGAGTCATCCTCAGCCCACAGCGCTAACCTTGTGCTTATAAGTGCCAGACGGAAACCACCTTAACCTCCTGTTTAGCCTGCGTCCCTCTCTTTTTGGCACCCTTTTGCTCGATCTTCTCACTTTTGAAGCAGGCTTCTGGCTTCCGATATTTAGCGCGGACTCTGCCTTGGCCATAGAAGCATCCAAGGCTTGATGCTTGGAAAAAGCTGATTGGGCTTAAAGCGGTAATCTCTCAGTATCGTCTAGTTGGAATTTGAAACTCCTATCTTCAGTGAACCGTGTTTGGATGGTCGTCATGCTGAAAGCGAAGTATAATGAAATTAAGAGAAGCTCAAAGATAGCAGCCAAGCAAAGCATCACCTTGATTAAGGCGATCGGTAAAGTCATGGTTACGGATGAACGCACATCTTGTCGCCAGCCGCGGTGATAACGCGAGGAAGGTAGGAAGAATGGAATCGTTTTTCGCGAATGCACTACCGGTATTGAATAATTAAGGTAGAGGTGGGTGGCAGCTATACGCTGGCACGGCGCTCCGCTGGATTAAGAATCCGGCCATGGATGATCTCAGAGCCCCCTCCCAAGTGGGGGGTAACCATGCTCGCGGAGGAAGCGATCCTCTCATGAGGAGAAACGTCATTAACTCGGCGACTTGCAGGTAGAAGCGACTTGCACTTTTGAAGTACAGCCATGCGGGCTTGGAGGGATAGCGAACAGCATTTACCACGAAGAAGCCCTCACCAATTTTGCGTCCGCCATGTGGACTCGATGGGACTCCCTTCTCGGGGTGCGACGACCCTCGTTGGGGCACCTTCGAAACAGTGATCATTTGGGAGCGGTGGGAAGTGCATTTGGGATTTATTGCGCTGAGTGGCTACTCGACCTCTTAGCCATGGAAAGATCTCTTAGAGGCAGCTTTCCCATCAGAGCCATGGGGACAGGCCATCCTCCAGTCGCGTCAGTTTTACTTTATTGTCTGCGGCGAACGGTTGCAAGCGCCCGGTTATTTCCTTTCCTCGGTGAACTATTTGCCCAGTCGTCCGCTACATTCCGCGAGCTTCTATTGGCGTCGACTACTTTGGTGCAGGGCCGCTTCCTATCGTCATTTCTTTTTAGGCCGGAGCGGCCCGCGAGCGTCGGGGTTGTACTGATCGGACGGGACCACGATGGGCCCTGGCCGTCTCGGTTGGATCCTTCTTAGTGCGCCTTCACCCTAGACAAGTTGCCGTGTTGGACTTGCTAAGGTCGATGAAGCGAGTGCTCCCACCGGCCAGGCTAGCGGGCAATGAGCGGGCTGCGGGAATAATGAAGGCGCAAGCGATGACTACAAGTAAGTTCCTCACCAGTGTGAAGCTCATGATTGCACTCTACCTCTGCTATCTCTAATAGCCGCCTAATGTTATCCAAGCCATCCTCCTCTATCCAGTTGACCAGCCGGCCTCGCCTTTGCTTACCTGAATAACACCAAGAAGAGCAATGTATGTCAGAATATGAATCATCTTACAGGACATGAACTGCAACCAAACTCAAACCAACTTGGAAATACGAGGGTCGATTCCGCGTTCAGGCGGAAGTCTGGGGAGGCCGGGCGTCTTGTACCCGCGGACCTGGCGGGAACAATTCCTGTTTGGGAGTCGGGAGACGGTTACTAATTGGGGATGTGGCCGAACATGGACGGCCAGACCACCGGTCCACTAGCTGGCGTATAGACAAAACATATCTGGAAGCCACAGTGAAATATCCGGTCGATGAAAGTTAAGAACACTTCAACCCATTAAAATCCAAAATACATTCGGATGAATAAGCGTAGGAGGAGCCCAAGTGATGTGTAAGAACTGCTTCACCAATGACAAAACCGGGAAGCGAAGTCCGACTATGAATTGCTCCTGGGTGAAGTAAACGACGTTATCGCATCTACTGATAGAAAGCGGCTCGTCGAAGGTCTACATATCTTGGTCGGGGGACAGTGAAGGACTCAGTTCACGCTCCCACGCATGAGCTTTATAGACATGAGACTACTCATAGTGGCGACTCGAGGTGGACCTTCTGCGCTCTAACTTTTGGTGAGTCTCATACAAAGCGACGCAAGCGGACGACACCACAGGCGAAGAGCTCCCACGAAGGAGGCAATGAAGGGCAGCATCCGAATGGGTGTCCCAAAACACTAATAATATACGGAGTTCCGTCATTAGGACGCGTGGCAATGCGCATTCAAAACGACCATTACAAATGAAAACAAAGAAAAAAAACAACCGGGAGAGAATGGTTCGAAATCTTTGAAGGATCGCTGGCCAAATCTTCAAGAAGATAGCAAGGGCTTAAATAATACTTAGGCCAAAAGTTTCTAATGACAAAGAAAGTAACGCCTATACCCCTACCCCTATATAGGGCAAGGCATGAACAGGCACATTAACTGCAATGACAGGTCAGCCGTAATATCGGGAGACGTGCTCCTCTCCTCCTACACTTGGTATTCATAAGGTGTTTTATCTGCTAGGGCATATAAAAAACAAATGATTCGTGGCGTCCTTTTGTGCTAAATCTATCAACCACAAGACCCTCAACCCCTATGCTCGGCCTAGGTCATTTAATTGGTGGGCTAGTTGCCCAGAAATTATTGTGCATTAATTATGTAGAGCGAAAAGAGTAATCCCACCTGAAAAACTAAACCCCGTCCACACAAAAAGCGATAGAGGCTTCTTAAGCCGGAATTCGGATCTAGAGCTCCCCTAGTTGGCATACAGAAAAAAAAAATTGAAAAACATAAAGCTCGACATACAAGTATGTCAAAAACCAAATCTTATTAAAATACGCCAACTTGTGCCAGTAGTTACATAAAACAAGGACAAACATATCCAAGTGATCTAGATAGATCCATAACGAATAATGCAAAAATGGCCCACGGCAGGACTAAATTGCCAAAAAAACAAAGGGAAGGGTGGTAAAGGAAGAAGAAAAGGAAGAGGTGAAAGGAAGAAGAAAGGAAGTGGAAAAGTCAAAGAAAAGGGCGAAGGTATTTATTCAGAGAGCCATTATCGACACTGCACTGATGGCTGCACCTGCAGGAGCACCGACCTGGGGGAACCCCAGCCTTATAGAACCACGAAGAAGGCCAGCTGCATAATCAGGCCCTTATCAATGTGCCTCGAGACGCCAACACAGTACAGGACTAACAAAGAACCTTGAAAAAAAGAGTTGGCATAACAGGCCTCTGCGTCCGAACATCGATGGGTCTCAACACAGAATATCATCTTGAGCTACCTGATATCAGTATAGCAAATAGCCATAGAGACATCTGAAGGCCTCCCTCCATAACCTCCCTACCTTTTTTAGCCTACGAACGGGGGTGAGGGATGAAATCTGTATGTGAAGAAAGGAACTTGTGTGAAGAAGAGGAATCCATTGGCCTTCTGTGGCAACTTTTAAGGTTCGGGCTTATATATGGGAGGTGGAACCTCGGGAGGCGCATTAAATACTACCATTCGGGACATCACATGTCATTAGCGCATTTGAACATATGTGCATTAATAGTTTTCAATCCCCGCCTCCATCTACGAGGGAAGTCTTGAAGCTATAGTATTTCTCCTAAACAAAGAACTTGATCACTCTAGTTGAGAGAAAAGGGGGCATTGATGCTAGGTGGCCTTTGGGCATTTAGACATGGTCGATAGGCACAGTGCCCGAGTAGACCCAACGCCTGGCCCCTGCCCTGAAAAGCTGCCGTCGGCCATTGTTAAAACCACATGGAACCGACTAGATGGTCTGATCACAAATTTGTTTGGGGTCCACACGAGGTCCCTCACGATCGTGCGTTTTTACGCGTATGAGTGGTTATGCAAAAATAAATATGTTAAGGAGGAAGTGCCATGGGATGTTTCTACGGATCTCCCGACATCCGAATCAATGCTTTAAAAACACATTAACCTAACAAGGAAAGATTGGTCTTTGATAAGGAGAAAGTTTATTTCCAAATCTTGAGATTAACCCTTCCAAAAATCAAGAATTGGCGGTGCTTTGATAAGGAGAAGAGATCTCATCACCAAAATCATGAGATTATATTTCCTAAAATCAAGAACAAGTCGAGTATAAAAATAGAACTCCCAACTGAGGGAAAGGTATGTGATGCTAATGAAGTAGCTTTTCCTGCTTTCTTCCTCTCCTCAAATCATTTCTTGACTTACTAAGCATTGGAGAGGCATGACTTGACACCTGTACTGAATCAGGAGTTCGTTGACTACCACCGAATCAATATGTGGAAGCTACTCGTGAATGTTGGGTGACCCAACATCTCGAGAAAATCGAGAGTCTCTTCTTTGTGCCGGGAGGCTCACTTTGAATACAATATGTCCCAAACAATCCAATATAACATTTATAGTAATTGAAAGCGACCACTTGAGCTGATGACATACTCTATTAAACAAATCCCAACTATATACAATAGTTTCAAGAGTTAACAATAGAAATTATTCTTATACATCATAAATCAAACTTAGAGAGTTCTAATACATGTGTGTACATAACAAAACCAAAGCCCACAATAACTTTCTTTTCAAAACGGCTTCTAGGATGAGTGGATCTCTTCGGCAAGCTCCTATTTTTGAAAATAATATCTCTCGACGAGGGCCTTTATCGCTAATGAATTGGAATCACCACTAAATGGGTTACTTCCCCACCTGAATTCACTTATGCAATGCTCCAAAGTAAACACACATTCAACAGTCGGTGATCTGCTTGAATGTGCAAATGACTTCTTGACCCACGTCTAGGAGTCCTCACCCAGGCTCCCTCACACTTGCCTAAGCCATGTATGAAAACATGCTTTTCAAAACAATTCTTGTTGTTTTTCGAAACCTCTTCTCCAGTATCAGTCAAAATATGGGACACCCTCCCGGCGAATGTGTTGGAGGCCTTCGAAAGCAGTCATGGTTCTCATTAATGATACGTTGGACCAGCTCAAACCCACTCTGGAATTCATCATGTGAAATTCCTTTTAAAAAAAACGTTTTCGTTTTCTTTTGAAATTTTTCATGTCATGCTCACCCAATTTCTAGGCTACTCTGGTGCATATGAGATGCATTATGCCATTTCACACAATATATACAACATGCAAATATACCATCATGCATATATTTACATAATTTACAGTACGCCACGTGTAATTGACGATATCATGAAATCGCCCCGAGGCTCAGCGAGCTAAACCTGATCTCATCTCGATGGCCCGTACACAATTATATTTATATAATTAGGGCAAATCACAATTTCATCTCCAATGACCTATACACACCATATTCCATATAGTGTGACATCTAATAACCACAGAAGTTCATGCATTAACCTATCCATTTCCACACTAATCAGAAGCCATTCATATTCAGCACAATTTATACCATATACCTAATATGCATATTCTCGATTACACAATTACACGCGTGCAATTGATAATATCAACCGTCACCCAAATTTAAACACTTGAGGCTAAGCACAATCTCATCTCCAATGAGCCCATACACAATTATATTCCATATAATTGAGCAAATCTAATTTCATCTCGATGGCCTATACGCACAATTATATTCCATATAATTGTGACATCGTATTAATCTGAAGTTCATGCAACATCCATTTCCACACAAATCAAGCCATTCATATTTCCAACACAATACATACCAATATACCTGCAATATGCATATATTCTGAATTCTACAATTACACCACATGGAAATCAACAATATCAACCATCACCCAAATTAGCTCACTTGAGCAAATCACAATCTCATCTCCAATGGCCTACACCCACAATTATATTTCATATAATTGTGACATCGACTAACATCAAGCATTAACCTATTAATTTATTTGATCAAACCAACTCAAACCACTCCCATCAAACAATTCCAATGCGAAACACATGGACATTTATGATTCCATTTCATACAAACAGGACTGTTTTGGTCCAACGAGCAGTGGTGTCACCGCAGGCGTATTACTCATCTATTGGTTACTCTTGGTGGAACGGTATTCCTACCGTTTCGTCTCTTATAAAAACAGAATTTAATGCATATTCCAACATAAACAACCCAATATCAGTTTCTGGGCCGTTCCGCAGATGTCCAAAATGTCTAAAATTTCCGCCGGTTCCAGATTTGGGACCGATCGAGGCAGCACTCACGACTCTGACCCAACACAAGCATCAACAAAGCACTTAAATAAGGGTTAAAACAAGTAGGATAAAACTCCTACCTTACGGAGTTTGTTGAAAACTCCCAAAACCGGAGCCCACGCGTAAGCCTCGATGCATAGAACGACTTTCCTTCTTGCTCCGAAGAAACAGGCGGTCCGGATTGCTAGAAAATCTAGAGAGAAGGGCTTTTCTTCTCTATTAAAATTAAAAATCTTCTACTGCATCTCACACTTCTCCCTGCTGCACGTTTTTGTCTCTCCCAATGTAGGAGATGATCACTATTCCTCTTTTTGTCCTTATTATCATTTAAAATTCTAAAATGACATCTATGTCCCTTTTCAAAATTTTGACGTGGCGCGATCTCGGTAGTCCTTCTCATAATTCTCTGCTCTAACATGTCACATGGTACATGTTATATGTGAGCTTTTGCATCACATCGATTATCGTTTCTGGCCGTCTTGTCTTGCCGAAAAACGTGAAATTAAGCTTGTCTGCCGAGATTCGACGAGAGATGGCAGTGGTAGCTAGATTTCGCTAGGCGATTCAACGGTGAAATGGATTTAAGGTCATCGAGATCAAAAGAATAAATTTCAAAGATTTTGACCAAATGCGATTTTACCCTTTTGAGAAAGGGTAGCTTTCTGGTCTTTGCGCTGCGGATCCCTTTTTTTGCGGGTTTATATCACTTGTTGATGCCCAGGAAAGCAGACGAACCGAACCGACAACACACAACCCTAACTTTGGATTAAGGATAAATCCAACACTATGACAAGTTTGGAAATTTCATAAATGGTTATTATAAATGACAAGAAGGAGAAATATCAAGAATGATGGTGACCAAGATCATGGTCCATTATAAGGCATGCACATGATACTTTGATATGAAAATTTCATTCATAGGTCATCCTAGGTCATTTATCATGTCTTGTTGGTATCAATATTCATAAGGGCTCCTGCTTATGCTAAATCTTGTACTAGGTAGGAGCTTTAGCCTTCTAATTAAATGCTTATTTTATTCATTGAAGCTTCCTTTGCTCTTTTGTTTGGGGGTGTGAGGTGATACAAATGGAAGCTTTGAGGAATTATAAAAAACATTGTAATAACATTAAGTCGTACAATTACCTTTTCGATCTCATTAAAGAAAGCTTTTCACTAGTTGGCGAATTAATCTTTCATTGAAAGTAAATAAGGTGTAAACGAGTCAAGCTATCTATGAGTTAAGAGCGACTCATAGAATACTGAATTCGATTGATTGTCGAGGTTGAGGCACCGAACTCGAGGGTAGTTTGTTAGGTGACCGGTATCCTCATAATACTCGGCCAGGCTACTCGCGGACTTTAATTGAGGTTGCAATATTTTATTATTTATTAAATTACATTTATACCCTCGCACTATAATTAGCCTAAAAACCTTAGATCTCTTAAAAGTTTAAATTTATTCGAACTTAATCGAGTCGATCTCAAGTTGATTTCGAGTCGAGTTGGAGTATAATTATTTATTAATTTTTAATTGATTTGAGATTTGTCGAATTGAGTTCAAGTAGCTCGACTATTTTTCAGGATTAAGTTTTGAGCATGCGGAAAAAATTGGATTAATTTGGGGCTACAAGTTTTTAATAGTCGAGTTCGAAATCGACTTCCCAGATCAGCTTCAGATGACTCGATTACCCCTCTTTCCGTCATTCTTAGTGTACTTACATTATATACTCTTACCTAGTCTTCACTTTATACTTCATTTAATGAGTTAGGGTTGATTAAAGTTAAACCTTCATTTCTTTGGGAAAAATTGTATTAGCTTATGTTTGGTTTCAAAAACTTGAGGAAAAATGTAAGAGAAAGAACATAGAGAGAAAAAGTAGAAGAAAAATAAGAATAAAATTAAATCTAATATATTATTTTTATTTGCTACTTTATACTTATTTTATTATTTTAACATAATTATCAATATAAATATTAAAAGGAAAAGGTGAAAAATACCCCTTCGTGTTTTTTCAAATATCCCATTTACACCTTAAATTTTTTTTGGTCTAAAAAGGCCAATAAGGTTTATTCTTGTAGCTCACTTTAGTTCATGCTGTGACATAATCATTAGATTGACTGTTAAATGAGACGAGAGTGCCAGCGGAACTGGGCCCGAGCACTCCCGGCTCGGAGAAATGAGCTTGAGAAATTTGATCGGGCCCGGGGTTTGGGATTTTAGGCTTGTGTGGCTCGGTCCACGAGCACGGCGCACTAAATGGGCTTTGTGACGGGCCCAAGGCGGAGATGAGCTGCATGGACGAGAGGGTGAGACCTGTGACGGGCCAAGGTGGAAGGGTCTGGCGGGCCCAACGTGGGGGAGCCTGGAGGGCCCACCCCTTCCTTCCCCCCTCCCCACTTCCCAACGTGGGTGACTTGGTAAAAACCGATCACTCCCGATTGAGTAGCATTCTCCCAGCCTCTACTTTTCTTTATTTGTTACATTTATTTTGATTCATTATTTTATTTTATTTAGTATAATATTTTATTAATAATTTCAATATATGGATAGTGTGTGCATCTTAACTGGATTCTGTGCGTCATCAAGCTAAAATTTAGTTCAAATATATGGAATTTTTTGCATAGAATAGAAATAATTTGAAAATAATAAAAGAAATAAGCAAATGTAAAATTTGTAGCAAACTTCTTAGTAGTGAATCAGAATTCGAGCACAAGTCATCAAAAGGGTATATGGCTCAGTGCAATGCAAAGCTAAGCATAATGTAGATATTAGAAATTGTATGCGATTAGGTAAAGATGAATGTGGAAATTTAAAAACAATCACTGCAGTGGAACTCACTAACGTAGGCATGAAGAATTGGTCTTTATAATAAGAGAATTTGAACAAACTTTTAATATGATGAAACTCATGATTATTAGAAACAATTCAAGAAGTGATTAATCTCAATTGAGTTTGAAGATAGAAATATTGTTAAAGAGGTATTATGAAAAATTTCAAAGCAAGAAGAAAATTTTAAAATAATTTTCAAATTTTGAAGGAAAAAAATTAGAGACATTGCATATAGTATTAATAGTTCATAAACAAAACATGAATTATTTTTTTATTGTTGCAAAATTGCAAATATGAAAAGAAAAATATAAGTTTAGATATACCAATTAGATTCTACTTATAAGCACACAAAATATTTACAAAAATATAAAAAGGTATAGTACAATTATACAGAGAATGCAGATATCTGAAGTAACTCAGCATAGTGATAATAGATGTTGATGTATTAAATGATTATGGATTGACGCTGGAACACCACCAAGATCTTTTTTAATTTTTATGCTTGACAAATGTTTTTTGTCTTGTGTATTGTTAACTTCACATCGGGTCATGTAAATAACTATTATTTATATGGTACTAAAAATTATTTAAGTTATGAAATTTTTAATATTTTTTAATGATAGAAAAATTTAAAAACTATGTGGGAAAATACCTTTGATTTATTATATTCTTGGTTTTAATTATTGGATACTAGATTAAGAATTGATGTTTAGATGAATGGTTGCAAGTTATTTACAAATTTTGGGTATGGCATTCAGAGGGGTTTCCTTGATGCGGATCCATTGGATCCATCTATCAGGTATTGCAAAAGGACAGGTCCCGCAAATGAATGGAGCTGATCACGTATTATTTCGGTTGTACCATGTAATTTATATAATCGTTATAAACTTGCTTTCTTGATTACTTATAGTTCACAGGAAGTACTCCACCTCGCCCGGCGAGGATGAAAACTATCGGTATGTGGAGGATGGATCCATATTTTCGTCCATACGTGATCTATGTAGGATTCTATGGTATATACCGCTTGGGCCACATCATGATCGATTAGCCACTTATCACTTGTCTCGTCGAGAGATGCGCGACTGGGAGCCACTCACGTTTCATGCCCGGAGTCGGAGATGACGATCAGCATTCACGGGATGTTCTGTCAGTAGCCAACACACTCGAGTAATTGACGGACCCCGGCGATCCAGCGGGACATGTGTATTTTCGATGTGTGGGTTGTGCGGGGAGTTTGCTCGGTGGCACCACTGCATTGATGCTCGGGAGGATCCAGCATATCTCCGATGGTCGGTTATGTAACCACCTTAGCATGATGCGAATGAGGTCGGCAAAGCGGTGTGTGTGGTTTCATCTCTTGTAGTTGATAAAATCCTTCTTGTTCTGAACAAGAAGGAGTGCTGCAGACTAAATACGTGCTTTCTTATCGCTATTATGAAGTTGACACATATTGCAACTTATAGTTGGAGATTGATTGCGATACTAGCACATACATATCGCGAGTTGCACCGAGCCGGCAGATCGTAGCAGGCTGAAGTCGCCACAACGGTTGTATTACAGTGATCTGGGTATATAATTTTTTTATTACATACAAGTTCATATACCACTGACGCCGTTAGGTTGCTTACTTTTACGTTTTATTTTATAAATTCAACGCTATGGTCTTGGGAGAGACTTCACGTGGGGTGACGATTTTGGGCGATTAGCGACATATCCCGACACCACCGGTCCACTATGCCTTGCATGATGGCGGTCGTGATGTTGTCGATGGAGACACTTGAGGCCTCGGCGATGAATTACCGGTTAGGCTTTGTCGTTGAGCCAAAGCGAGAGCCAACTCTTCCATGGGGTGTAGATTGGAAGTACTTTGCGACACAAGTACATAACCTATCGATTGTACTCCTCTATGCTTCGAAGATCGACTAGATGCACAAAACCTTGACCAATGATACTTGTAAAAGTATATGGTTCCTATAGCTAAAATTCCGTTTCATATTCATATACAAAGTTTTGGCGTCAAAGTGTAAATGTAGGTCTTATGAAGCCACTCCGATCGGAGAAGTTGTTGATACGCTTCCGGAATATGCGATCGGGAGATCGGCGAGCGATGTCACGCTTATATGTTTGAAGGCGTTAAGTGGCATCATCTAGAGCGAGTCTTGCTCCAGTTTGGGCTACAGCTAGAGATACCTCCATCTTGCTCTTATGAGCAACAACTACCTCATTTGGAATTTTTACGCGTGGACGACACCCAGAGAGATTGAGCGACAAATCATGCTCATACATTTACCTTATGGGATACAGGCTAGTGCAGGATCATCAGTACCACCCTTATGGTTTGTGGTATGATGGACTTCACGTGATCCATATATCTTTGTTAAGCATGTCATTACCGGCATTTTAAGACTTTTTCCTCCATAGGGATGATATGGGGTTCTCTACAGCCTGCAGATTTTCACTTTTGGGTTTTGGTAAGTTAGAGTCTTGTGTTTCTGAAGTGTTTTCCAAATTTCAATCAATAGGTTATGTATTTATAATTCTTTTGTTGATTCATTTAGATCTCATAGCTAGTCGCTCGCGATATGCTACCACTAGTTTGGTGTACGACTTACATCATATTTCTAGATCAGTGTTACACCAGATCGGAGAAGAGCATCACATCGTCGACTACGATTAGGAGGCATCTACATCACATGGACCATCCATTAGACCTCGATTGTCATCACTCCCGTCGTATCTGATTGATGGGGAGAGGGAGAAGGGAAGTGATCGCGCGAGGTAAGGTGGTGGAGTGGTGGGTGGTCATGGTAGGCTATGGTGAGGCGATAGGTAATTTTTGGTGCGACATTGCCTACGCCGATAGTAGTGATATCTGCCTTCATCCCACCCTTTATCATCCCTTACATTGCCTCCCATCGGTGACACAATCCTCGACCTTGTATCAGAGTTGGGTCCACTTCCAGCTAGGCGACCTCGTGCTCCACGTATACGTTGAGTACTTCATCCATCAGCTTCCTCAAGCTGTGACCCCCGCCGACTCCATCAGCTTCCGCCGACTTAAATCAAACGTTTGATTGCATGGGACCCTATTGATCAACAAGTTGTGTATTCTGAAGCCATCTGAGAAATATAAAACGTCATCTTGTGGGACTCTACGTTAGTATATGTTGATATTTTAAATGCCTTGAAATGTTTGTATCTGATGCTTTAATATATTTATATGATTTAGTTTATACATGGAATTTGCCCCAATCAACCTTTAGTGTTCTCGATTCTGTGGTTGTTATTTATGATTCTTTACAAATAATCGAAGCCCAGACATCTTTGCAATCTTGATTTATAGTGCTTGTGTTTTTGTTTCTTTTGTATGAGTCTTGGAGCACCTATTGTATACATCCTGGCTTCTGTTTAGGATGCTTTCAAGCTCTACCATTGACTCCTTTAAACATCGGAGTATGTAAAAAAACAAATCAATGAGCTATGACACAATTTCTAGACATATATTTGTCTTCTTTTGTTTTAGCAAATGCATAATGACTAGTCCCTTTTCAAAATAAAAATGAGGCTTTTTTTTTTTGGGGTCGATTACTAAAAGTAATAAGCGATACGAGGAAGGATAAGTTGAACAAACCAATACAGCTATGAATTATATAGTTGAAAATGGTATTAGTATTATAAATTCAAAAGATTTAGTTATAAAGCTACTCTAAAAAGATTTTAAAAATATTATTGTGGATATTATCAATCACCTTTTGCAAAGAATATAAAAGAAATATTAAATAATCCATCATGTAGCTCCCTGCAGACCTCATATCTTAAGGGATGTTCTTTACACTTGTTCGATAAGTTAATATTACATCAAATACTTATAGTGATACAGTTGATAAAAATTATACCCAATTTATTATATCTAGTACTCAAAATATGTAATACAATTTATATAGGTTATTAAACCAAAGTATGAAGAGAAGAATGGTATCAAATATAAAATAATGAAATTAAAGCTCAATTTCCGTTGTTATGGTTAACAACATTTGAATTGAAAATTTTAATAGCAATGTAAGGTGCTATAGCAACGCATTTGAAAATTTTCAAGGCAGTACTATATCGTAGTAGCGACTTTTAGCAATTATGAGGATCGAATTATCGTTAATGAAAATGGGCGGCGGCGTTATATTCCACTTTGGTCATTATTTTAACTTTGAAACTAATTTAATGATTTTTTTTTCAAACACATTATTTTCGTCTAAAACTCAATGAATTGTGTGATGAGTTAGTGAGCATCGGAAGTACTACCTCAGGGACTCTCTTTTTCCATGGGGTACATGCACCGTTGGATTGGACCACAGCTTTCATCTCCACCGTTAATCAATCAAGTAGTAGGTGAACACAATTTATACCCATCTTATTAGCATGCACCCAATAAATGGATCCGTTCCTCCTTTGGGTACATTTTCTTCTGTATTGAACCAGCTTTAACCTCTGCCACCTTTCATCTTCATCCTCTTTCTGCAAACCCCATTAATTCTTCCTTGAATATTTTCAGAAATTTCTGGCCGACTTCTTTATTTTTAGCCACCTTGATGTTTCTTTTTATCCATTTATTGTTCTTCTAGCTTGATATTGATGTTAAGAGAATAGGTGGATGACAGATTCCGAACTTAAAGAGCATGACTTAAGTCGTAAATGAGTGGAGTGGGGTGTGGGAGATTCCAAGCTCCAATCCTTAGAAGAACTAAATTGTAGAACATAATATGTAAAATGAATAAAAGTAAAAAAAAAACTTAAAGAATAATTTTTTTGACTTATATTCACTTTGTATTACATTATTGTAATACTTTGTTTTTGGATTCGAATGTGAGATCTCTTATAAACTCATATAACATTTTTACCACTTGAGTCCGATTTCAATGACTAATTAATTTAAAGAATAATTTCTAAAAATTTATTTTAAAAAGTTTATTTCTTATAACCACTTTCAGATATTTTTAATTAATTTCATTGGGTATTATTCGATAGTAAATAAAAGGTTAAAATACTTTAAACTACAAAGAACGCAAATTTTAATTCTTTCAATATAAAACATAGAGAAAAATGGGATAATCCTTTTAAAGGGACAAATTCAAAATATATTTTCAAAACTAACTTATTTTTTTGGGGAAAATTGCATAAATGCCTCCAACGTTTGGCTGTATGTCCAATATGACCCTTAACGTTTTTTTTTTATCGAACTATGCCCCCACCATTTCTATTGTGACACACTTATACTCCTGTTGTTAATGGAATTCACATACAGGTAAATGGGGCATTAACGTTGCTGACAGAGCACCCCTCATGTGCGCTTTAACTGATGTGGTAGCTTTGCATGTGATTCATTAAACCTAAACATTATCTTGACAAAAATGCCTTCATCCCTATCGATTTGCAACCTGTTTCTATAAATTCTTTTCCTCTCGTTTCTCTCTAACCAAATAGAAAACCAAAAACGAAATTCAGAAAGCTTAAATGGAAAGAGAACTTACATGGAAGAAGAGGACTAAGATGAGAATTTAGAAAACTTCTCTCTTTCAACTTGGAGCCATGATCGTGGATTAAAAGCATTGAACTGTGTTTCTTTACATGATTCAAAAGGAAAAAGGTTTTTCATGGGGCATAAGAGATGAAACAATTCCTAGATCTCCACAATAGTTAGATGCAATAATAAAAAATAAAAAAAAAACTAAAAAATATAAAAAAAATTTTAAAAAGAAGCTCGTCTCAAAAATTGCAGGGCACCCTTTCTCTCTGTAATTAGGTTGGGCTCCCCCATTTTCGAAGACAAATCCAAAAACACAAAAAACCTCAAAAACCCAATATGCCTAGAAAACAAAATCAAAAAGAAAAATCCAACAAATTTTGTTCAAATTCAAACCCTAAAATCCAACAAAATCTCTACTGATTGAATCCTGAAACAACAACTTGAACAAACTTAGGAGAACACAAAACTTGCAAAAAATTTAGACCTAGAAAGGATTTGGAAAAGAAAGCAACCAAGCTTGAAACAAGGTGAGGGACTAAAGGGACGGAGGGAATAATTTTCACCTGTAATATACTGAATATAACAGTACAAAAGGAGATCGTAGATGTCGACGGATTCTTGAGAAAAAACTAAAAAAAAAAAAAAGCAACGTTGAGATGATGGAGTAAGGATAAATTTTTTATTATTATATTAATGATTGGGTTTAATAAATCTCATGCAAAGGTGCCACATAAGCAAAAAAAAGCACATGAGCATCGTTAATGCCCCATTTGTCCACCTAGAATTTTCATTAATGGCAAGAGTATAAGTATGTCACGGCATAAATGTTAGGGGCACGGTTGAACAAAAAAAAAACGTTAATGTCCAGATTGGACATATTGTCCAAACGTTAGGGCGTTTGTCTGCCCTTTTGTATTACGAAGCTCTGAGGTGCAGAAAGGTATGGACAAAGGAAATCGATGAGAATTTGATTATGTGATGAGGATGAGTTCATTGCCGTGAGCTTTTAGTTATGTGTGAGGGTTGTCTGCTGCCTTTTGGATATCCTGGAAGTTTTGTTGGAAATCGGGTGTTGGCATTCGTTTCATGGGATCAGATGTTGATGATCGTGATGTTTGGTGTATGTTGCTCAGCTCTTTCTGGGTCAATGTTATGCCCATGTTTGTTCGTGCCTCACACGAACTATCTTCCCGTGATACGACAAAGTATTTATTTTAATAAAAAATAAATAATTTGAAAATTAATTTTAATTTGATTTAATATTTATCAGATCCTTGCAATTTTCTGGGACCACTTACCTTATCAACTTTATACCATATAGTAAAAAGAATATCTATCTGAAGACTTCATGTGTGCATATTTCGTATACAACATGCATCCTCCATTTCTTATAACCTCGCTCTCAAGACCCAATCTCTTTTAGTCATTCTCTGGTGAAGTTACTTTGATGGGTTGAAACTTTTTCAAGAAAACTTCAGTCATTGAACTGAAAGCCGTGCAAAAATCTTCTCATGTTCACAACGAAGAACAGAGCAACATGGTTTGCTGGCGCACTAAACATCGAGTAGCACTTCGTTGTGGAAGAGAAAGAACACTGGCTTCGTCCGTTGCCAAAGCCTTGAAAATGATAGAGCTTTGATGCAACAATGGAAGAAGACTCAAGAAGTTCGAGCTTTGAAAGAAATGGCGGTTTCCACCACCACCACCATTACGGATACTTCCATCTCTAATGGTAATGGAATTCTTCAGTTCCTCTCAGGAAAGACCTATTTTATAACTGGTGCAACTGGTTTCCTTGCCAAAGGTATGGCTCATTCTTCATCAGGCTGTATTTTCTTCTTCTTCTTTTTTTTTTTTTTTGATAATCGAGAGCATGAAGACCGGATTGTGTGCTGCACGCGACTAACAGTACAAGGACATGTTTTCCATGCGGTTTGTTTCACCTTACGGGGGATAAGGTGCTTGTGAGCTCTTGTAGGTTTTACGCATATATCGCGTTTTGTTTGCTAAAGCTTCCGGTCGAAGATGCTCGTTACGCTTTATTTTGTAGCTCAGTATGCATTACGTATTGAAAGGACAAATGTCATTAAAACTCAAACGCTCCATATGTTGTCCAGTTTCAACCTAGTTATGACTTTTTTTTAACAGTATGGATATGGGTGACTACGGAAGGAAACATCATAAATATTTTGGATTGAAAAAAGGTTGAGCGAAGTGGAGTGCACGCTGAGACCTGTATCCCCACCTTACATCCACTTTTGAGTTTGGAATGTGACAAGCCAAGAAAGAGCAATGGTTGTCTTAAAAGTTGATAAGAACCCCAGCTATTGCATGGCTTACTCTTGTGACCCGGACTGATTCAGCTGGGGTTAGACTTAGGTGGAGAGACATGGAGAGCTCATTGCAAATGATTTACACTATGTTTGGTTGGTAGAAAATTTGAGGGAAAATAGAGTAAAAAATTAAAAGAAAAGAAAAAAAAAAAGAAATCTAACATATTGTTTTATTTATCGCTTCAAACTCAGTTTTATTTATTTTAACACATTAACAAGAAGATGAAATAATTTATAAATATATAAGTTTCTCAGCGACTTATTTATATTTACTTTTTTAAAGATTTTTCATCGGACAATCAAACATAATTAGACAATCATTTTCATTAACATTTTTTTTCTCAGTAAATTTCCGAGAACCAAACACTATTTTAGTTCAATATTTATAATATCAGACCAAACATCACCTTAAAGGAAAAAGGCTTCTTTATGTCATGCATATGAATGGCATTAGGAATCTCGATTGATCTTTCTTTATTCTTTTTCATTCTTGATTCGCTGTTGTGGTTGAGAAGATACTACGAACAGCACCTGATGTCAGTAAGATCTGCGTCTTGATCAAGGCAAACAGCCAAGAAGCAGCAGTGGACAGATTGAAAACTGAGGTAACTTTCTTCAGTGAATTTTTTTTTTTTTTTTTTTAATTTCTGGTGGTGTTTTTAACAAGATCTACTTTTCTTTTTGTCTAGATCATAGACTCAGACCTTTTTCAGTGCTTGAAACAAAGGCATGGGAAGTATTATCAAGATTTCATGCTAAGAAAACTGGTTCCTGTCGTTGGGAGTTTGTGTGAGTCTGATCTTGGCATGGATGCAAATTTGATTTCTGAGATTGCAGAGGACGTTGATGTTATAATAAATTCAGCAGCCAATACAAATTTTATGGAGAGGTCAATTCTACTTCATTCATCAATAATTGAATTCAAGTACATGCTAGGGAAACTTGTGTTTCAATCCATTGATTTGAGAATAATTGCAAAGAAGGTATAAAGAAGGTGGAATACATAGTTCAATACGGCTTCATGGAAAATAATTGTGTTTCAAGTATGATCATTCCTAAGTACTACTTTAATAAATTGTAAAATAATTGTGTTTTAGGTATGGTTGTGCCTAAGTACTACCTTAATAAAGTGTATGTACTACCTTGCTTCGCTGCTTCTTTATGTGGTAGTACTGAGACGTTATATGATGATCTGCTACCTTTTGATAAGGTGAGTGCTGTACGATAAATGCGAAGCGTGGTTGTTTTACGTGAGTAAATATAATCATTTATTTTTTGCGTGCTTTTATGCGCTAACTGTTCTACAGCGAATCAATGGTGAAAGCATACACATGTTTCATCATACAAGTAGGCTATGGTTTAAGTAGGCTATGGTTGGTTTATTTGACGATCAGAATGAAGTCATATTTTCTGGGTTTGATGTTTCTCATACAAACACATCAGGAACTCATCGGCAGCTCCTTAGGCTTTTCGCAGACAAGTACTGCAAGAATCTTAGAGTTTTCCTTCGTTTATCAACGGGTAATTGAGTAAAGAGGCCTTGATCTTGAACATGTAGCCTCAACACCACTTAAATTGTTATAAAGTAACAACATGAAGTAAGACATTATAGAGCTGGCTTTGTTTCTCTCATGCAGCTTATGGTAGTGAGGTGAAAAGGGAAGGGATGATCATGGAGAAGCCCTTCCAGCATGGGAAACACTTGTGAGAAAGAGCCTCTGAATTCCCACCATTATCATACCCTGTATTGAATATTGATGACAGTAGAAAGCAGGAACAGCTTTAGATTCAAGATGTGGCTTTTGAAAACTTAGAGATCTAGACCTGAAAAAGTGGCACTGGAAGATGAGAGACCAAAGCCTTTTCCTCGGTCTTCAATTTCATATCATTTTATGGCTACAAGTTGTACAAAAACTACATTAATTCTCTATAGGGCAGAATTCGCCGGATGGCATAACACATATGAGTTCAGCTTTAGAGTATGGTGAGTGATTATGCGGCATGAGGAGGAGACATACCTCTGGTCATTGTTCATTACCGCCATACCAACCTCCTTTCTGGATGAAACATGAACATTGGCTTTTTGTAATATACACTTAAAGTCCTTATAAACCTGTCAAGTTTTGTGTTTCGTGCATTAATATCTATTACTGTTTGATAAAAAACAACAGAATGGCAGACCTAATGATTTTATCCATGGAAAAGGCAAGTAACCTCCCCAGTTTTTACTGAATCCTGAAGACCATTGATGTGGTTATGACTTCTTTTCCTCTTAATCCATCCCACCCCAATGGATTAATTTGAACTAATTCATGAGATAACTATATATTAATGGATACAGATTTTACCACTGATATGGCTTTTCGTGAATGCAATCATAGCAGCAATGGCAAAACATGGGATTGCAAGGAAAACAGGCATCAAAGTCTACCATGTTGCTTCTTCTGCTGTAAATCCCCTGCTGTGTGGTGACTTGTTCAAGTACTCCCATAAACACTTCAATTCTTCCCCTATTATTAGTATGCGCACAGAAGGGAATACAGAGGGCATTAAGGAAATGGAGTTCTTCAGCTCAATGGATGACTTCTCCTCTAATATACAAACCCAGGTAGCTGAGCAAAGGAGGTTTACTATTTCAGGTAGCAACACATCTCAAAGGCTCCAAAGAAGGTGCAAAGTGATAGTGGAACATGCTATGGACTTGGCTAGGGTATACCAGCCCTATATGTTCTTTAAAGGAAGGTAAGATGAGATATTATTAACCTTTAGCACACACAATCATACGCTTCGTAAATGTTTACTGGGTTAAGTATACAAAATGGAAATACTTGTAGGTTTGATATCATAACACCTATAATCTAATGGAAGGCATGTCTGAAGAAGAGATGAAGTGACTTCACCTAGACGCGGAGCCGCGTGGACTGGGAAGCACTATACTACCAACACTCACATTCCGGGCCCAAAGAAGCATGCTATCATGTGAGGGAATGCCTAAACAAGTGCAGATTTAATCTACTTGGTAGTTTGCATCTTTAATCTGCTTCAGTAGTAAAACACCTAACTCAATAGAATTCTGCTGTTTGAGAATTTTGACGTTCAATCTTGAATTAGCCCTAATAATACATATTCTCCACTGAATTTACCCCAAATGCTGAAACTTTTTCATACATCCAACAAGTTCTGTAGTGAAAGCAAATATAGAAAAAAGACTGTATTGCTCTGCAAGCACTTTTCATAAATCAACATTTAAGAAACTTTGCCACTTCA
The DNA here is from genome assembly GCA_016808115.1 of Tetrastigma voinierianum. Taxonomy (NCBI): domain Eukaryota; kingdom Viridiplantae; phylum Streptophyta; class Magnoliopsida; order Vitales; family Vitaceae; genus Tetrastigma; species Tetrastigma voinierianum. The sequence continues at coordinate 186,329 of JAEQBH010000967.1, forward strand.
AACAGCATAGGCCACAGCTCCTAAAATGAAGTTATTTGATAGAAAAACTTCAATTCTCAGACTGCTTAAAATATCGGCCTGCAATTGTCACTAGAATGTTCAGCATTACAACCTCATCATCTAGTTCAGATTTTTCAGCCCTCAAGCTTGCACACTTTCTGACCAGAGACTGAAAAGCAGCGCACATAAAGTAGTATTGGCAGAGTCCATGCCTAGAATCACTGACAACAGAGGGTAGTCCGGCCAGAATTTTCACTAATAATTGTTCTTGGAGTGGAATTTTCATGAGACAGTGAGTTATCATCTTCATTTATGGTTGACAAAGGTAAAAATGGTCATCTGAGTTTTTGGGGTTGGAACAATCAAGTGGCTGTGAATCAATTGTAAGGTTATCAGAATTTTCAGGTAATGAACTCTCCAGAACTTGACATGAATAATCTTGGAAACTAAATACTAGGTGTTGTCTTTGAGAATTTTCTACTCTGGACTCCTCAAGACATGACAGAGCCCGAGACCGAGGAAAAAGAAAACATAGTATTCTTCCAAAACAAATAACTATGAATCAACATATTCTACTTGATTCCAATTGTTAGATTATAAAATATGGCAAGTTAGATTATTATATATGGCAATTGTATATTTTCCATTTTTAGGTTTGTATAGCTTAGCTTATATAAGGCCTCATCTTGTACATGTAATATCTGGGGCTTTTGAAATACAAAGACTCAAGTCTTTCTTCATGGTATCGTATGTCTTCAAAAAAATTTAATTGCTCACGGTCTAGGCATTATAGCCAATGTATAACTTATTTTTCCGGCGAACACCACCATTTGCTCTTTATTTCCTACATTGGCAAGCCTAAAACTGAAGTTACAGGCCATTCAGAGGTAGATCTTGTCGAGACGATCAAGCACCGGGTGTGCGTAGGTAGCCTAAAAGCTCCCATGCCCATTACGTGCCGCCCGGAAGTTCAGGGTGTCAGTCCCACGCGCCGCCGCACTGCAGCGCTGCTAGGATCCACACGCACTCACGCCTTCAACCCATGTGGCTTACGTCGCACCACGCGCCCCCTAAGTTCGACCTACGCCCGCATTCGCTTCCACGATCCGCGCCTCGCCGATCGCACCGTCACCGCTGGATCGCACCACACGCCAACTCATCGACCGCTTACCGAAAATTCACTTTGTGTGCATTTTGACTTATTTTCGTCCCAACCTTACTTTGTTGTCTCTGCTTTTTGATTTGGAATTAAGATATGTTAGGTGATGAGATTTCTCGTCCGATTCATGTTATTTTTTATGGAGATAATTTTTCCTAGTGGTACAAGCCATGCTAGCTATCTCAAGGGCCGTGTCGTGGGCTTTATGTCTCCGCAGACCGTCCTATTCCAAAAAAGGATTTAAGAAATCGATTCCGCTTATGCTATCTTGATTGAGGGATCGGGAAAGTGCTAATCATCAGATCATCACTTGGTTTTGTAATACATCTATTTCATCCATTGTTGATGAGTTTGGCAACATTGATATTACTAAAGAAGTTTGGGACTTACTTGTTACTCGGTATGCTAGACCGAGTGGTTCTTACAACTTCAAACTTTATCAGATTCGTCAGGAACCGGGTGAGCGGATTACTATATATCACAGCCGGCTGAAATCCATTTGGGATCAACTAATTGCTTCTGAACCAATTCTCTCCAATTTTGCTGACACCAAATTGCTTTATGTTCACCGTGAACAAGGACGACTGTTTAAGTTTCTAATGGGGCTTCGTGATGAGTTTGAATCAGCCAGAAGTCATATTCTATATCAGGATCCATTACCACAAATAATAAGCTATCTATAAGTTAGTCGATGATGATATATCGCCTTCAGATCGATCCCATTTCTCATCCGCATTTCATGGTTCTCGCTTACTCTAGAAGTTGTTCCGTAGACTGCTACTTCTATTTTTCCCTCTGCAAGTTCATCTACCTGTGTTTCCAAAGGCAAAAGGAATAATGCCAGATGACATAACAATAAGAAGTCTCTTCTTATCTGCAGTTTCTATAAGAATAAAGGTCATTCCATTGAAACTTGTTACACTCATCGCCGTATTCTTAACACTACCGCTTGACCTAGTCCGAATCTACGCCATGGACTCTCATTCCAAGTCTGGTCCTACCTCATCTCTCTCTATAGCAGATCTACAGGATATGGTTAATCAAGTTCATCTTCAATCTTCCAGTGCATCCAACACTGCTTTTTCTTCGATATCAGGTTATTTAGAATCTAAAGCACTTTCTTGGTCGTCAATTTGAAATGAAAGATCTCGGCCATGTTAATTACTTTCTTGGTCTAGAAGTTTCTTCTTCTATAGATGGTTATTATCTTACTCAGGCCAAGTATATCTGAGCATGATTTCGAGACAAAGATCACCGAGTAGCAAGATACGATACACCTATTGAGTATAACTCCGTCGCCCTCACCCTGGGCGATGGCGAATCACTATCCGATGCCAATCTCACAAACAACTTGTCAAGGCCGACCTATCTCACTGTTACTCGCCTCGATATTTTGTGGCGCAGCCTATGTAGTCGGCCGCCTTTATGGTCGCCCCTAAGATCTCCCTCATTATGCCGCCGATCTCGAGATTCTTCGATATCCGAAGGCAATCTATATATTTGATGACTTCATTTTTCTTCCCATTCTTCATTAACTCTCTGCTTATTCAAACATGCATTGAAAGTAGTGATCTCACCGATCAAAGCCGATCTACCATGTGATATTGTTTTCTTCTCGGTGATTCTTATCTCTCGAGAAGCAAGAAACAAATAAATTTGTTGCTCGTCAAGTAATCAAATGGTAATATAGAGTACTCAGCAGCCTACTACAACTGAACTTATTTGGTTATGTTGGTTATTACAGGATCTTGGTGTTGATTGTTTCACTGCAACTAAACTTCATTGTGATAATCAAAGTGCTATTCAAATTGCTCATAATGATGTCTTCCATGAACGTACTAAACATATTGAGATTGATTGTCACTCATCTCACATCATCCCGCTCTCTTGGCACACTCCACACTCGCATGTTTCCTCCTCGTGATTAGTTAACCCGATATCTTCACCAAATCCTTCCTCCGTGAACTTCTTTTCGAAGCTTTGATGCATTCAAACTCATAATGGTTTCTTAAAACTACCAAGGAAAAGTGAGGATGTTGTGATTATTATATATGGCAAGTTAGATTATTATATATGACAATTGTATATTTTCCATTTTTAGGTTTGTATAGCTTAGCTTATATAAGGCCTCATCTTGTACATGTAATATTCAGTTTTTGATATACAAAGACTCAAGTCTTTCTTCACCAATTATTAGTGCATGTATGTAAAAGGAAAAATAAACTAACCAATAAATAAATAGAATGAATGCATTTTTTCAATAAGATTTTGTGTGTATCTATACATCTATCTTTTGGGATAAGGTGCACAAATTCCCTTGAGTTTTGTGCGTATGTCATACTTTGCCCATGAACTTTTTTTCAGTCGCAAGATATTCTTGACGTTTACTTACGTAGTCACTCATGCCCATTCCGTAAAAAAAAAGTCACAACCAGATTAGACATATTGAGCTACAAAAGTAAACGTCCAAGGAATCTTGAGATCGGAAAAAAGTTCAGGGGCAAAGTAGGACATACTCGCAAAACTTGGCGGCATTTGTGTAACTTATCCCTCTATCTTTCGATAATTATGGGTGAAATTTCATCATTCATTCAAGACATGCACTAGTAAAAGTTAAAGCCTGAATATAGCTTCCTTAATAACTTTGAGCGTCTCATGATTAATGCCTAAACTTTCACATGTTTGGTCCAAACATCACATCTTCCAAATATGAAAATGGCAAGGAGATAAGGCAATACACAAATAGAATCACCAAAAAAAAGGACCGCTAGAATAAAATAAATAAAAAGACTGTGACGATAGAAACCTACAGCCAAATAGCATTAGAATTTAGAAGCATCCCAAACCTTGTAAATATTACAGAAAATACAATAAATGAATAAGTTATTTGGTCGGATACATCAACTGGTTATCATGTTGCATGATCATTACCAGAATCTCTTTTATCTCTTCTAAAGTGAATACAAGCTGCAAGCCATTATTTAGGCCCAAAATTTCCTCGAAACATACCACATTATCTTATTAGTGAAGATTCCCCCATGGCCAATTCTTTCAGGTACTTTGTCTATACTCAATTAAAATAGAGTATTTAGAGGGTATCCAAGATTTGAAATACAATTTCTAAAACATCTAAATCCATTTTCTTTCCCTACAAGAACTACAAAATCAAGGAAGCAACATCTTTATGAAAGAAATAAGTAATTGTGAAGGCCTACCTTAGAAACCCCTTCTTCTTCTTCGTCCCAGAAATTGCAAAAACTCTTGAGAGACTCTTCCTCTTTCTGTATTCCTATCTCTCATTGTTTATGCTTAATCAATACTATATGCCACTACCTTCCACAAAGGATCTCTGTTCTATTTAACTTACCATCTTTTCAACTATGTTCTCTTGAAGTTCTGACTGGAAAAAAGTTCAGCCTTTGACTTTTTTCTGTTTTGCTCATCTTCTCTCTCCATCATCTGCTCAAATAGTCATGGTTTTCCTCTCCCTATATTCTCATCTGCTTTTTCTCCTAAATACCCTCATGGAAGGCCTTCAAATGTAAGTTTTGGGTCAAAATAGCCTTGATTTTGAAAAAAAAAAACTTTTTTTTTTTAACTTTTCTACAAACATATGTTCCGTGGCTCTTAAAATCATAATTGCCAATTACAATATCTGTTTTTTTTACTAAAGTAGTAGTTGTACTACGGTTTTATTTTTATATTAAAATCATAGTTGTTAATTACAATTTTAGTTTAAAAATGAAACTGTAATTTGCAACTACTACTTCTAACTTTGATTAAAAAAAAAAAAAGAAATTGGGCATCTCTCTTAGATAGCATCAAAAAGGTTTGATTGAATAATAGTTTAAAATGAGGACTAAAATCAATATCTGTTTTTAAAAAAGGGGGCATTTTGACCCCAAACTCTTCAAATGCTGAGGGGTCTATTAGGGCAAAAAATTGGATCTCAAAGGTAAAGTTTGAGAATATCTTGATTAAAAGACCTTTTGAAAATCTAATTTTAAGGCCCTGTTTAGTAGGTAGAAAATTTTCTGCTTTTCTATCTAAACTTTTCGAAAAACAAGGAAAAACGTGTTTAGTTACGGTAGGAATAAAGATTTAAAACAAATTTTGCAGAAAACAAAGAAAATGAATTCACTATTTTCACATTTTATATATAAATCGAAACAAATTGTCGCTTTTCCTTGTTTCGAATTCATAAGAATTCAAAAAAGTGTAAAGCAAACCAAATTATAAGTGAAAAAAAAGTGTAAAGCAATAGCAAAAATCAAATGGCAAAAAATGAATAGTAACCTGCATTTTAAACACATTTTCATTGTTTTCATTAACTTCATTTTCAAGAAAATTGTTTTATAAAACGGATTTTCTTATTCTTTATTTTCAACCAAATTCAAGTACGAAACGTATTTTCTGAAAATGAAAACTAAAGATTAGAATACATTGAAAATTTTCATATTCTGAATTTTGGATAGAGTTGAAAATTTTCGTGAACTAAACGGGGCCTAAAATTTTGACATTTTATCAATTTTTGCCTTGATATAGATAAATATGTCCTTATTTTCTTATAAGTTTTTTTTTAAAGAGAATGTAAATACGTGAAATGGAGGACATTTTTACCAATATGAATTATTTTTAAGAAAAAACATGGAAAATGTTAGATTCCTAAATTTAGGATTGTTTGATATCTTTGAACCAAATATTTATATCTTGAAATTAAAAAATAAAGCTACATGCAACATAATGGATTATGACTCCCTAAAAAAGTGCCCATGTTTGCATATTATTGCAATGACGTTCAAAATAAGCTTCAAGGTTAACTTTGGGAATAGTTTTTTTTTAAAAGGGTTAACTTTAGTACTTATTTTATACTTCAATCCCATAGTTTTAAAATGAGGGTTAAGGCTCAAGACATAATCACTCCATCACCCAACATCTCACTATCCAAAACATGTGCTTTATATTTAAAATGGGCATCTTACATATTTTAATTTCATTTCTAAACACTTTTATCCTTGAAATTTCTAATCATATATTGAAACTTATATAATTTCTTTACTTTTTATTGAATATTTCTTTTAAATGTCATGATTGTTAAATTATTTATTAATTTAATTATATTTTGAATCATACTTTATAAAATTAACATACTTCACAAGTCATATTTGACTTCACTCAGGTGTGCACCTTGTATTACGCCTTACACCTAAGCTCTAAGAGGTTTTTTTGCCTTCATGTGCTTTTTAAACTATGATCTAACCATGATGCTTCTAAGAGCATCTCGATGCCAAACCTTTGATTATGCCGTTTATGGGTGAAAAGTGAAATATTATGCTCGATGCATCGACCTTTTCTTTCGACAAATTTTTGGGTGAGCAAAACCTAGCCAAATATGAAGGACTACGGCTAAGCAAAATGGCCACCTCGGCTATGTTCCCTCAAATCTCACATTCCCCTCTAAGTGCTCCAACCAAGCTCTTTATGCTTGGATAGGATCGCACAATCAAACTCAATCTTGTGATAGAAAACTCATCAAAAATTCATTTCATCACTTAAAAATTACATTTATTATTCATTATATCACACAAAAAAATTTACAAGTTTTATTACAAAATTTAATTTAAAAAAATCACAAATTTCATGAACCGAATATATTTTCTTTCCCGTATTTTCGGGGAACCAAACGGGGTAAAAACCCCCATGTGTGAGAATCTGCAAGAAAGAAAAGAAGGGAGAAGGCGTACCCACTCGAAGTCCTCGTAAATCGCGCTCGGGGCCGCGCCCTTTGTCTGTGATGACTCATACATCTCCTTAGGCATCAACGGAAGCAACAGTGGAGGATGAGAGGCAACAATCATCACTTATGACCGAATCCATCAAGAAATCCAAGGGTTTGGGTGGAAAGCTTGGTAGGATGAGCCACATATGTGAGTTTGGGGGTAAGGTTTAGGGGGTTTGAGAGGGAAAGAAGAAGTGAAGAGAAGAAGGAGAGTGAAGGAGGAGGTGTGGTATTTACGTAGGTATGACGTGAGAGAAAATGGAGGTGTAGCTAGGGTGGGTTTGGGAAGAGGGTATGGGGTTGATGGTGATAGGGTATGGGATAGATATGACTACCCGTCAGTTTTATTTTTATTTTTTTCAAATCATAATAATCCAACGGTAATATTAAAACGGCTCTTTTTTAAAACTCTATATATACACATATTTTTCATTCTTCCTCACATTTCATTCTCTCTCACATTTCTTTATTTTTATTTAGTTTCATGCTACTTTAAATTTCTTCATTCTCTCTCATTTCATTCTCTCTCTCTCTCCACATTTCTTTATTTAGTGGTTTTATTTACACTTTATTTTTAAAAAAATTATGGCATTTTCTCAACGAGCAAAGCGGGGAAAGTCATTTCAAAGGTGGAGGATGAGAGATTATGTATCAGCTTGGCTATGTATTAGTGAGGTGGTGAGCGGAAAAGGCTAAATTTTGGAATCGAATATTTACTAATTTATGAGCGACACGAGTGGGAAGAATGACGGGCTTTATGTTAGCTCAAAACCGGTGGAGACAAATCGAGGCTATGTTGTAACAAATATCGTGAGTGCCTCGCACAGATACAGAATCGCCGTCAAAGTGGAACCACACAAGCTGACAGATATAGAAAATTGTTGATGAATTTATCTATTCATCAACAATTTTCAAGAAAACTTTTACACTTATCAATGAAGAGAATCTCTCTTTTTTCATGTAATAATGCAGCTTTTGCATTTCTGCATATATCTATTCATTCATTAACATTTTTTTAGAAATATATCAAAAAAGAGAGAATCTTTCTTATTTATCATTTTTATTTAATTTTTTTATTTAAACTTTTTAATAAATATTTTTTTGTTATTTATTTATTATTATTATTTTTAAATATTAAATTTTAAATGGCAGTTGGTGAATAAAAATGGATAGTAGTTAGTTGGAAGAATGAAATGGTAGTTGGTTGGAATGAGGGAAAAAGTGGTTAGCCAAAAATATAGAGGATCATGCATTGGAGCAGCTTTAGCCAAATGGTTAGCCAAAAACACTGTAGCGAGCCAAAAAATGGCTTTGGAGGAGAAAATGGAGGATGGTGCATTGGAGATGCTCTAAGAGGTGCAAGTAAAAAAATACGCATCTTCAAAGCGTCAAGAAATGAAGCCCACCCTTCACCATCTAATTGGGAACTTCCACATTTTGTGTATGCTATTGTTATGAAGATAGGTGATTTGATTAAAAAACCATTTGAAAACCAAATTTCAGAAATCTAACATATTATCAATTTTTGTCACAATTTTAACAAAATATCTTCATCGTTCTCTTATAAAAATAAAATTATTTCCTTATCAAACATATATGTAAATATATAAGATGATTAAGGATATTTTGTCAAAGGATATTTTCAAGAAAAATAATAGAAGTTAGTTTACAAAATGTTATTTGGCAAGTATTTCTCTAAAGATTTGGCCGCAGTTCCATTCCAACTCTCCATATTGGCTTCGTTCACTGACCCAAACAAATAATTGATCTCGTAATCATCCGATTTTACCAAACGGATTTCTTCAGCATCACACAGGCCCAAGAAAAAAATTCTCTTGATTTTCATGAACCTAAACCGATCGAAGAAGACGAGTCTTGAACTTGAACATCGGATGAATGATTCTTTTCACCGCCATTTACATTCCAAGAATTATTCTCAAGACTTTCCAAGATTCTTTCATTTTGATTAAAGCTACATCAACCTCAGTTTCGTTTCCTGCTGTTCTTTGGAAAGGAAGAAAAACTCAAAAAGTCGAAAATTCATTCTACTGTTAGTGCTCAATTTCGCCATGAAAATCAAGAATTGAAGCTTACTGAAAGCAAAAGAGATGATATTTCTAGGGCCGGTGGGCGATGCAAAAGAAATCTATCTCGTCAGACCGGCTGGTCGTGGGAGTTTTTGGGTAGGCTATATGTATATATAATTTTTGTGATCCCAATTTGGTTTTGGGCTTATGTTAGACTCGAAGAATTGCGGTGCCGACTTTTGTAAAAAGTAATAGTTGAGAAAAATATAGAGATCTGTTACGATAGCAACTGGGCTGTTAGGCCCTAAATAATATTAGGATAATTTCTATTTCCCATTTTCAAAGCTTTATAAATAATATTTTATAGGATAATTCATATTTGTTATATTATTGTAATATTAGGTTTCTTGTAGAATAAAGAAAGCTTTTGTTACGAGAGGAAAAAATTATGAGAGAGATTTGATGTGTGCGGAGATTTAAGGGTTTGAGAGACTTGTTAAGATCAATGACACAATAAAGAAACACAAAAATAAAGAAAAACACTAGATTTACGTGAAAACCCTTCACTATGAATCTGAGAGGAATTACAAAGTACAACTGATAAGGAATAAACCCTAATGTGTTTATATAACAAAAATACCCGAACAAAAGGTCCATACTAATAGCTTACCCCCGCACCCCTTTGGGATAAGTTGTGGGCTGCGGGCCTAGGCCTAATGGCCTAGCTTGCTACTACAACAGATCCCTATTTTTCCCTCAACTTTTACTTTTCACAAAAGTCGCACCACGGGCCTTCGGGTGGAATATAAGCCCAAAACCAAATTCGGGTCACAAAAATCAATAATCTCTCCACCTTGACACGAATTCCCATCATGAGCATAAATCAACTGATCCATATTATATTGATTTCTTTATCTTTGTGTTCTTGAATTCATATTCTTGTCCATGAAAGCTTCCGTGATTCTTAACAAATGGTATCAGAGCTTCAGAATCAAAGATCTTTGGAATAACAAAATATTACAAAGCATACAAGATGAAGATAAAAAGAATTTCAGTCAAGGAGGAGTCGATTACTCTCTTATCAAGATATAATGGAATTTGATCAAAGATGGAGATTGTTAGAATATGTCTCATATTCCTATTTAATATTAATTCATTTTTTGTAAAGAATATTTTATAGGATAATTCATAGTTGTTATATTATTGTATTATTAGGTTTCCTTATAGTATAAGGAAACTTTTCGGAATATCCCTATAAATATTATGGGTTGCGAGGGGAAAAAGTTATAAGAGAGATTCGGTGTGTACACAGATTTAAGGGTTTTAGGGATTGTGAGTTTGTGAGGTATTTTCTCGATAATATGGACATCCTAGGGTTTTGTGATTTTGTAATTTTTCATTATTATCACAATACTTTGATACTTCAATCTTGTTCTCTATGTTTTCAAGAATAGTGAAAATATTCTCTCTCATCTGTGGATGTAGGCATAATTGGTCGAACCAAGTTAAAACCTCTCATGCATTTTTATGTTAATTTCTTTATCTTTGTCTTCTTGAATTCATATTTTTATCCATCAAAGCTTCTGTGATTCTTAACATATATATATATATATATATATATATATGGCAATGGATAGGTAGGGAGTAGGATTTTGGGCGATATGGCAATGGATAGGTAGGGAGTAGGATTTTGGCCCATTCCATGTTGGGCTAAATTATGTCTCTTGCTAGTCCATTTAAGCACCAAAACTCAATTAGTTGGGAAAACTATGTTATGGATCCCAATTCAATTTATTTGAAATATATATTTGGATATGGCAATGGATAGGTAGGAGTTGGATTTTGGCTGCATTCCATGTTGGGTGTTAAATTATGTCTCTTGCTAGTCATTGACACCAAAACTCAGTTGGATTGGAAAAAGCTATGTTATGGATCGATTGATTTATTTGAAAAATTAGGATATGTCCGTTATTTAAAAAAAAATTGATTAAAGGGGTAAAATATTTATTAAAAGATCAATAAATTTTAGGTACGATCTTAGTAAATCTTGGACAATACCATATCTGTTAGGTACGACCTTGAGGTTTATTGAGGTTGTATATAAGATTTGTTGAATTCTTTATCAAATATTTTATCCGTATTGTGAAATATTTTTTAAATCAAGGGACTTGACCTTGGTTTCAAGTCTTCTTATCATAATTTTTCAAATAAAATGAAATGGAGACCCCGTAACATAAGTTTCCCTAATTGTATTTGTCTAATGATGTTTTCTCCACCTTGAAATGCTCCAAACCTATTTTTTAGCATGAGAAAAAATAACACTATGTTTTGTTCAATCTAATATATTATTTTTATTTGTAAATTCAAATCCACTGGCGAAGCCATCACGTGCTCAGGTATTTGAAAATTCTAATGTCAAGATATATAGTTTAGATGTAGCTTAATGATGTCTATTTTAAAGGTATCAATCATATTCATATAAACTTAATGATGATTATCAAGTTGATTTTCAACATGATTGTAAGAAGTTGTTGTAAGAAAATTGCCTCCATCTGGAACACAAAACTTGGTTAAGAATAAACAAAATACCTGCAAGATTCACCATAAAATGTTAGAAAAATGAAATTAGACAAAAAAAAAAAAAAAAAAAAAAGAGGCAAGAGGGTAATACAAAGCAAATGAAAAACAAGCCTACTCTCATGTAAATCCACAATCTCTCCTTAATTGTGTTTGAACTCTACCACCAAACAACGGAACACGGACAATACCATAATTCAAGACTGCAACCTAGAACTTTACACCCAAATTTCTACACACAACATATATGAGAGAAGAATCTCCTTTTATAGAATAAGAACAATTTTTAAAAATCGCATCGATAAATGAATCAGAAAAAGGATTCTTGGATTGTGATTTAGTGAGTCGGTCGTTGATCAAACCAGTGAATTGGTGATGTCATAAATATATAATTTATATAATATTAAAATATAAAATAATTAATATATATATATATATACCTATATATATATACTATATATATATATATATATATATATATATATATATATATATATAATTTTATATTTATTTTTATAATAGATTTTCATTTAAAGAATATATTCTTTATTTAGTATTATAAATATTTTGAGAAACAAAATGGATGCTTTATTATGAAAAATAATATTACATTCGTGTGCATAGGCTATTTTATTTTATATTATCAAAGATTAAAATATAAACATAAATACAATATAATGATATTTTAATTTTATTAAAAATATTTTATATTTTATATATTTTAAAATTTTAAAATAAAATTTATTTAATATTATAAATATTATTGAGATGAATTGTTTATTATAAAAAATTAATAGAAAATCACGTGGTAGGGGGCTGCTTCCTCTCTTCCGGCGAGCTCCAAGTTGACTTTGTATCTTTTTTCTTAAGGGAGAAAAACAATCCCACGGCCCAGAGTGTGAAAAATAGAGGGTTCATATACGGGTTTTTTTTTTTTTTTTTTTCAGATTTACCGTAATTAGAATTTTTAAAAAAATATATAAAATATATATATTTTTGTTACAAATATTGTATAAATATTGGATTTTGAATGACCATAATGGCATACTTGATTCTGATATCGTTCGTTTATGTAGAGCTTTTAGCCTTCATTATTAATGATCGTTTATGTAAGGCTTTTGATACCATTTATAAACCTAAATAGGCCCTAATCGACATGAAATAGAAATCGTAGAATTCATATGAATTTCTCTTTGTCTCTTCATATCTCTCTCTAATTCTTTTGATTTACAACACGTTATCAGCACGAAAGCTCAGACAGAAAAAGGCAGAAAACCAGAAAAGGTATATTTCTCTTAATTTTATTTTATTTTATTTATTTTTGGATCAATCTTCCATAGCCTAAAGTATGATGAAACCCTCTGGCGATGGCTTGAAACCATCTTTAAGATTAATCGGCAGTCGATAATGGCCAAATCTTGTGGAAAGTATCGATATTATTCCTTCTTAGCTGGCCAATATTCAAGCTGAGCTTGAGAGACAAAAAAAAAAAAAAAAAAAAAAAAAAAATTCATTTGGTGAAACTTGGAGAAGAAAGAAGGCTATTGCGATCTGAAATACTCAAGCACGAGCTTGAAGATAAATAAAATAAAATATTTATATATATATTGAAGCACAGGCGCGAAAACGAAAAGAAAAATCCTATCGGCAAAATTTGAAGCAAATAATAATAATAATAATAATAATAATATTTCTGATATTTTATTTGAATATATATATATACATATGTAATATTATTATTATTTTATAACAGGATAGTTATATACAGAATCTCGTTTTATCTTTGAATAAAATAATAATCAAATTTTTAGGAGATTCGAACCTTGGATCTAAATTTTGATCTCAAAATGCTACCACTTGAGCTCAATTACTTTGTTAATAAACTTTGCTTGTAATTCTCTTATATTCTTTTTACTTTATTAATATATTAATTATTTGAGAAATGTCAACATTGCCAAGCTTGAATTCTTTGCCCTTGACATTTCGGGCAAAATTATTATCTTGGATTACGGATCACTGAAATCCACTTGGATCTTTATGAATTTGGGAAATCTTATCGAAAGAAGGAAATGTTGCATCACGACGAGGATCGCGCGAGGCCTTAATTTTCATTCGCCATCATATTGATGCAAGTTTGAAAAGTGAATATCTTACGGTTAAAGATCCATTGATCCTCTGGAATAATTTGAAGAAACGATATGACCATCAAAGGCTAGTAATACTTAAAAGCCCGTTATGATTGGCTTCATTTAAGATTACAAGATTTTAAGTCGATCGGTGACTCTGGCTTCAGCTATTTTCAAAATTAGCTCGGTTGCAATTATGTGGAGAAAAGATCAGCGACCAGGGACATGCTCGAGAAAACTTATACACCTTTCGTGCCTCTAACATGCTCCTGCGGCTGACAATATAGGCGTCGTTTTGCAGGATATTCGAGTTAATTGCATGCCTCCTTGTAAATTTGAGCAAAATAACGGTTGTTATTAAAAAAATCATCAATCTCGTCCCTCTTTGGGTCGGTATCATTACTGGCTTGATGCTACATCAATTTCTATTCATAAACATGGACGAGGCGTGGATAGTATGGCGAGTGAGGCAGTGGTCGTGGCCGTAGTCGTGGTCGTGGTCGACATAACTCTTGGAATCGAGGAAATTTTAATCCAATCTCGAAATAAGAAAAACAATACAACAGCCGAAGTTGGCTCATTCGAGACATTAAATGGAAAGACACCGGAATACATAACAAGCAAGCATATAGAGCGGAATGCTATAGATGTGGAATGAAAGGTCACTAGTCACGTACTTGTCGTACGGCCAAACATTGGTTGATCTTTATCGGGCCTTCATTAAAGGAAAGAACAAACAAATTGAGACAAATTTTATTGATGTGATGACATAATGAATTTTAACCTCATCAAGTCTCTCCCAAAGAAGATGACAACCAGAGTAATGCAAAATTCTTTGATGATGAGGGTGCAGTGCCTTTAACTAATTTTGATATTTCTGATTTCTTTGAGGATCAAGTGAAAATCTAGACCATTTGATTGGTGGTGGCAATGTTTGCTATGATTGACGATAAGACTATTATATTACTTTTCTTATGTTATTTATCTAATGCAAACTTTGATTTTATATCTACATTTTGTTTTTCTTTGAAGATATATGGATTTCTCTTCCTTGATCAATTATATATCATCTCTTTAGTATCTTGTTGAAGCGTACCTGACCCTGATCCTACGGAATAAAAATATTTTCAAACTTAACATTAATTTCATCTAATGTCCAAACTATCTCCGGAGTGCAGTGACCTAATTAAGGAGCTCAGGAAGAGCTACAATCGTCTTACTAATGGTACCAAGTTCCAAATTAATAATGTCCTTTATTACAATAAATCTAATGAAATTTACTTAGTTTGAGGATGTTCGCGAAATGGATATCACATTGAAACTATGCATCGTGATGGAAATGATGTTACTCATTACTTCTATTTTTGGGCAAAAATAAATCTTGGAACAAATGGCTTCTTTTATCATGTGGGTTATATCAAACAACTATAAGGCCTATCAATCCTATGCTATAATAAAACCAGAAGTTCAATGACTTAAAGCATTTATATTATGGCATGAACGGCTTGGACATCCAGGATTCTCCATGATGCTGCTGAGTAGTTACAAATTTAATGGCATCCATTAACAAGTGTACAAATTTTAATACATCTCATGATTTTAATTGTGCTGTTTGTTCTCAAGGCAAATTGATTGTTGTAATTACCTTTACTAAAGCTGTGTCCTAATTTCGCTTTAGAACGTATTCAAGGGATATTTGTGGGCCTATTCACCCACCCAGCGGGACTCCTTCTCGCTATTTTATGGTCTTAATTGATGCAGCCCACTGATGGTCTCATGTAGCGCCTTCTTTCTCTACCAAAAGAATGTCGCTAGTTTGGGTTGTGATTACTAGCTCAAATAATTCGACTAAGGGCCCACTTCCTGATTTTATCAAGACAATTGCCTTGATAATGCTGTGAATTCTCATCTCAAGCCTTCCTTGAACATTGCATCAATCGAATAGATGTTCAATACCAATCGCCTGGCTGCTCATACCGTAATGGGTTAATAATCCTTTATTAAACGCCTCAGCTTAATTAGACCTTTTACTTTTGAAAAACCAATTCATCTTAATGCAATGGGGCTTGTTATTATTCATGTGGCGAAGTTAATTCGCCTACGACCTACAACAAATCAGGATTTATCGCCATTCCAACTTGTTTTAGGTTACCAACCTAATATTTCACATCTACGTGTTTTTGGTTGTGCCGTTTATGTTCCTATTGCTCCCACACACGACCTAAACTAGGTCCTCAACGCCGCCTCGTATTTATGTTGGTTTTCAATCCTCATCTATTATCACCTATGTCGAGCCTCTCACAGTGAGGTTTTTATCGCTTCGATTTGTAGATTGTCATTTTAATGAAAAATGTTTTCCATTAGGGGGAGGAAAGCCAATCTCCAGAAGAATGGCTTAAAATTACATGGAATGAATCATCTTTATCTCATTTTGACCTCCCACAAAGCAATCTCGAACTAGAGGTTCAAAAGATAATTCATTTACAAGATCTGCAAATCGATTAATTCGATGCATTTATTGATTCAACAAAAGCTACAAAATCACATATACCACCGTAAATATCCCAAAGACGAATTGAAATCTAATGGAAAATTGAAATATAGCATGGCTAATGAGCCTAAGCCACAATTAAAACGTGGGCGACCTCTTGGCTCAAAAGACACAATTCCTAGAAAAAGAAAAAATGTTAAATTTAATACTCCTGAAGAGGACGCTCCTGAAGAGCATACAAATGAAAAAGGATTGACAAATATAAATAATGAACTAATAGCCCCTGCAGAGGCATCAATTGGATTAGTTATCTCATGAGTTTGTGACCGTACATAAATAATGAAGAAATTTATCAATTATATACATAAGGGTAAAATCCGAACTTAATACTACCCCTTTATGATGATGCTTTTTTCTTTTCCAAGTGGCTGCATCATAAATAATGATGAAGATCAAGAGCCACAAATATAGATGAATGTCGACGTCAAAATGATTGGTTAAAATGGAAAGGAAACAATTCAAACAGAAGAAGTCCTCAAGTTAAACGAGGTATTTGGACCCAAGAGTTCAAACACCCAAAGACATAAAACCCATTGGATATAGATGGTCTTGCCTCTGTGTTTAAATGAGCAAAAATAAAAATAGTGCGATATAAAGCACGCCTTGTGGCCCAAGGTTTCTCAAAGACCTTGGAATTGATTAAGGAGGAGACATATTCTCCCGTAATGGATGCAACCACATTTCGCTATTTAATATATTTAGCGCCTCTCGAAGGGACTTGATATGCGGCTGATGGATGTAGTCACAGCCTATTTATATGGATCTCTAGATACTAATGTATATATGAAAATCCCTGAAGGATTCAAATTGACTGAAGTAATGAATTCAAAACCACAAAGCATATATTCAATCAAGTTACAGCGATCTTTATATGGATTGAAACAGTCTGGTTTAATGGTATAATTGCTAGTTTTCATATTATTTACTAAAGAAGGATATGTGAATAATCAATTTGTCCACAGCGTTTTATCAAGAAAGTAGCAACCGAATTTGCAATTATTATGTATATGATGATTTGAATTTAATTGGGACTCTGGAAGAGCTCATCAAAACAAAGACTACTTAAAGAAGGAATTTGAATGAATGATCTTGGGAAAACAAAAATATTGTCTCGCCTCGTAGATCGAGTATTGTCTAAATGGTGTATTAATCCATCAATCAACATATACGTAAAAAGTCTTGAAGCGCTTTATATGGATAAATCACATCCCTTAGTCTCTATGGTTGTTAGGTCATCTTGAAGTGACTAAAGATCCGTTCCTACTAAAGAAGAAAATGAAGAATTACTTGGTCCCTAAGTACTATATCTTAGTAATCGGGGCACTAATGTATCTTGCAAATTATACTCGACCTCGCATATTGCTTTTTTAGTTAATTTACTAGCAAGATACAGTTCAACTCCAACTAAAAGGCACTGGAATGAAATTAAACATGTATTAAGATATCTCCGTGGAACAAGTGACATGGGATTATTTTATTCTAAGACATTGGAACCACAATTGCTCAAGGTAGATGTGCTATCTTTCGGGATCTCTCACAAAGCCTGATCACGCACAGATATATATTTACTTATGGAAATACCGCCATATCCCGAGGATCAAGAAACAAACTATGGTGGCCACCTCCTCCAATCATTCGTAAATACTTGCCATGCATGAAGCTAGCCGAGAACAAGCCAATGATCCGCGATACAACACATCGTATAATCATGCATTATCTTCTATTGCTAATGAAACCACGTATTATATGAAGATAATGCCGCATGTATTGCGCAAGTCAAAGGAGGATATGGCTAAAGGTGATCGAATCTAAGCATATTTCACCAAAATTCTTCTATAATGCGAACTTCAAAGTAGCCGTGAGATCAATGTGCAATGCATAAGGTCCAATGATAATCTAGCAGATTATTTACAAAAGACCGCCACCGTAACGCTCAAGAAACCCGCGGCGCCGATTGGTATGCGCCAACTGAAAGATCTCCATAATGAAGTATCATGTCACTATCAGGGGGAGCATTGTTAAAGATATTAGTATACTGTACTCTTTTTCCTTCGTCTAGGTTTTATCCCATTGGGTTTTACTGGCAAGGTTTTAATGAGGCAGTACTAATAATCTTGTGATGGTCATTCAAGGGGTATGTTATGGGCCATTACAATATTGGATTTTGAACAGACCATAATGACACACTGATTACAATGTCATTCATTTATGAAGGCTTTTGGCCTTCTCACCATTAATGTATCATTTATGTAAAGGCTTTTGCCTTTCTCACTATAAGCCTATAAATAGGCCTAATCAATATGAAAATAGAAATCACGAATTTCCTTTGAATTCTCTCTTTGTCTCTTCCTTATCTCTCTCTAATTCTTTTGATTTACAACAATTTTTTGAAATTTATGGCAGTTATTGCCAATTAGGTACCACATCGATATCATATCTTTCAAAATGCGATTTCAGTATAAAAATCTGAAATTATGTTTTGAAGATACGATTTTAATGTTAAAATATGAAATCATGAAATCATGTTTTGAAAACACGATTTTAGTGTAAAACCGTGAAATCATGTTTTGAAAACACGACTTTAGTATTAAATTATGAAGTCGTGTTTTCAAAACACGATTTATGTGTTAAATTTTGAAGTCATGTTTTTCAAGACATAATTACATGATCACTTAAATGACAAAACAACCCTAATTCCCTAAATATTCTTTCACCTCTATTGGTTCCTCAATTATCTTTTTATTTATAATATTTTTAAAAAGAATCCGTTCATATTCTCATTTCTCTGATAACTTCAAAGAATACACGTGGAAGAGAGTGAGGAATCCTCTTTGAATTGCATTGAAGATGGGAGGTGTGGAGAGGGCTAATCAATAAAGGTAAGGTTTGTGGACCAAAAGTTGAAACAGATTAAAGAGGGGCACTTGGACCGGCCGGTTTAAGTAAAACCGTCTGTTCACATGGGTTACCGGTTCAACTATCGGTTTAGACTATTTGGATCTGATTTAACTCATAATCGGCTTAATAGACTAAATCGGATCGAAAAAGTCATATCGACTAATCCAATCCCATTTTTAAAACATTGGACACAAAGAATTGTTGGCCTTTGGAGCAAGGCAAACTTGAGGCCTAACGTAATTACTAACAACTTTATTTTTTAATAATTATTTTATAATAAATAAAATATATCTTTGAAGATTATTTTTTTATAAATGCCTTAAAAACTTTTTCACTAGTGTTTTATTTTTAATAGTTTTATATTTATAGATTTTTTTTCAAATAGAATCTTAAAAAATAAATGAAAATCGGTAAAAGATATACTTTTTAAAATAGGGTACGTACATATTCTGCTGAACTGAACCAGCTTTCATATCTCTACCATGCCTCTATTCTTCAATGTCCTGAGACTCCATCTGCAACCCATTATATTTCCTTTAAATATTTTCATGTTCTGACCAACTTTAATTTTAGCCAACTGGATGTTGCTTTTATTCAATTATTTTGCTTCTAGCTTTATAGTATAATTTCTATTTCTATTATATACAAAAATCCAGTGACCTTTGCACCTCACTGTCATATAGCTCTTCTTTCCTAACGCCTTCCTGACTTAATGGTACTGAGCATAAGTAGTATCAGAGACACTCATCGTATAGATTCTCACACTGTAAGATAAGAGCATAAGCAGGATTGAAAGGAAATATTCAAACTTTCATTAAAACACTCTTATCTTACAAAGATAGCTTCTCTAAAGAAAGCTTAAAAAGTCATTATAATACCTTGATACAAAGAGAGATATGATTTTTTGATATCTTTCAAGGAGAGTTTATTCTCATTATATAAAGCTTTTCTCCTTGGATTTTTCTTTTGACTGTTTATTAAAGTAAGATTCGTGGTTATCTTATCTTCCAACTATCTTCTTCTAGTTGTTGTCATGTGATCTTATTTTTCAACTCTCATTTATTTGTGAACTTATCTTTTTCTGACAAGCAAATTCGACATTATCTTTAGTTTGCTGTCATTATCACCAGTTGTGTTATCTTCTTTATCACTTCTTTTAGTCAGTTGTTATTACAATTATAGTGTGAGGACGGGCAGGATACCCCTCCCGGGGTTCCACTGGGTGAGGTCTAGCCTAGTGGAGTTCAATTTATGCAATCTAGGGGATGCACAAGGGATCCCCACCTAAAGAGAAGTAAACACATACGTTTTAATACATCAATTATATAGAAAATCCACGACCGACCTATCAAATGTAGGTGCATAGCACAACATACATAATAACGACTCTATATGAGTTCAATACTAATATCGAGAAACATTCTAAGAGTATTTGCAATTTAGGGGTTACAAAATGAAAATAAATAAGAGTCCAACAAAACAAAGGCAGATGGATGGGGTAGGAAATCTTTGCGTGTCGCGAAAACAGATAATTGGTCGGCGCGAGGTAGGCCTACGAACTGCCGGGACCTAGGAACATATTTAAAACAATAAATGAGGAATTAAATCTCGTGAGTGGCATAATTTATAAGAAAATAATGTTTTGTTTTTAACATTTCCATTTCCTCGAACCTCCACGTTCACTCCTTTGTAAGGTTCCCCGTTTAGCAAGCGTTCATAAAACCAAGCTTTTAAAACCAAACAATATGAAAGTCATGCTCGATAAGTTAACCCTTCATTATCAAAGACATATAAACACGAATTATTCACCATAAAAATTAAATGCAAAACATATGAACATCATGTGGTACAATTAATCATGAAATACAATAGTCATAACTATTAAAAGTTATACCTTATCGAAACCAACAATGTACACATTACCATAATCAACTATGTATCATACCATATATCAACGATGTACCATACCTTATACGCTAACGATGTACCGCTTCATGTACCCATCTAAACCATTAGGACACCCCACCTCACGAAAACCAACATCGGGAAATATTTGTAAGTAAAACTAATGATGATAAACCGTCAGTAGAAGCCCGACTTCACGACGTGGAAATAACATATAACTTGTGGATGAAATAACCTCACGTCAAGTGGCAAAACCCGAATACCAAGCGTCGGGTAAACCCGACCTCACGACACGTGGAAATAATATATAACCGTTGAATGCAGCCAACCTTATACCACCGTGGCAAGCAGAATACCAAGCAGTGGGTAAACTTGAGCCTACGGCGTGGAAATAATATATATAACCGTTGGATGTAACCAGCCTCACGACAAGTGGCTATCTCGATATACTAAGCGATCGGGTAGCGTATCACGATTAGTGGAAATATATGGCCGTTGGATGCTGCCAACCTCACGACCGCGTGGCAATCCCGTGCACTATAATATAATTCTTAGACGATCTCGGTACAATATGGTACATCACCTTATAACCTCGACTCAATGTCGACCTCGAGCCCTGATATCGCCACTGCATTCTTCTTTCCAACGTCATTGTATCTTAGGTTAGAATTTGTGGACTTACTTTCCACAACTCGTCAAGCTGTGAAGATCTTTAGTTTCTCGATTCAAGCGAAATTTGAGACATACCTCAATGACCCGATTCATAACCAATTATTAAACACATATATTTCAAAAATCCATTTCATAAAATAATAATTTCTCGAGGGGTTTAAACCCAATCTACATGCTAAAATGTCTAAATACAGACTCATCCATGAAATCGGTACAACTTCCAAACGGTGAAAATGTTGACAAAATTCCCGTGAAATAAATAACTTGTTTTATATAGGGCGATAATACATTGTATGCAACGATCATTTGATCAAACAGAATATATATAAAATATTTAATCACAATAGATATATCAATATAATACCCCAATCATTTAAAAACATATAAACCACTCACTTGACTCTGAAGCTCGGTCTTGTTAACTATGAGATCGTCTCTAGGCTCGCGTGAATCGCATAATATAAATAAAATACGGCAGGCTCAAATGGTGAACCAACGACATTGGATATCTAGACATAGAATAACTTTTAGAACTATATGAGACCATTCAAATTGAACGTGAGGTCAATTATATAGTGTGCCCTATAGGCCCGATACCTAAAATTGGGGCTTTTCACCTGGGAGCTAATTTCTCGAAATTGAACAGCCCAATAATTCCTAAAAACATCCAATTTCACTAATACAACTTCAATTTTGCCAAATTTGACCAATTGGTACTCTATTTTGTCAGACTTCTCGGTAATTGCAGCTTGACATAAAATGGAAAACTAACCAAGCGATGTCCAAATTTTACAAACCACATATCAATGGAAAGCCAGAGACCCGGGGAACTCATCGGTACCATTACGGTCACGGCCCATGGTTGGCGAGGAAAACTCGATCCAACCGTTGGTCAACTTTGTTTTCGTCGTAACTTCCAAACGGTGAGGAATCTGCAAAAAGGGACCACGTAAATGAATTTAGGGGGTCTAAAAATGGTGGAAATGATCCATGGGGTGGCCTGAAGTGGCCGAAAAATCGATAAATTCGACGACAAACCAAGCGACGGCCGTCGTCTTCTCGGATTAGATCCGGGAGCGTGAAGCGTCGTTGGCGTGAAATTTCAGCTGTAGGCTTCTAAATGCGGTGTGACGCACCACATTTGGCGGCGCAGTGTGGTGGCAGTGAGCCTCTTTGTCCAGTCCCACGGCTCCCCCGTGGTCAAAAATGATGACTCGGATCCACAGTTTGGAGAGGGAACCTCTCTGGGTTTTGGAGTTCAAGATGGTGTTTTGGGGGCTAGGAGTTTTATTTGGCATCAAAGTTATGTTTATATAGGGCTTAGGGTCGCTTTCGGGTAAAAATTTGAAGACGGAGTTTGGACATTGTTTAAAACTTCTTGGATTTAAAAATTACGGGGTTATAACTTTTTATCCGTAGGTCGGATTTTGATGTTCAACCCATCTATGAACTCGTGTCGACGAGGCCTACGAAATGGTGTCTTAGTCAACCCAAAATTATTCATCCTTGAAAAAGTCAACTTTGGTTAACTCTACTTAAGTGTTAATTGAAGCTGGTCAAAATTGTGGTCAAACTTAATCAAACTTGGTCAAGCCCAGCGTTGCAAACTTGTATTATTTAGTGGGTCATTACAATCTACCCCCTTAAAAGAAAAAATTTTGTCCACGAAATTAGTACAGCCATCTGAAAGAGATGAGATGCGGCTCACATTTGGTCCTCTCGCTCCCAAGTCGCCTCTTCAACTAAGTGGTTCCTCTAAAGGACTGTCACTAAGGATATGGTCTTGTTGCGAAGCTCCTTCTCTTCCCTACCCAAAATCTGCACTGGTTGTTCTTCATAGGATAAATTAGTCCCTGTTTCGATCTGGTGCCTCCGATGCAATGTGGGGATCTAGAATATGCTATTAGCATGAGGATGTGGAAAACATTATGGACTCAGTTTCCTTCGGTAAGTCACAATCTATAAGCCCTTTGGACCTACCATCTCAACAATCTCAAAAGGTCCCATGTAGCGAGGACTTAGCTTACCTCGCTTTCCCAAAGCGTGCCACGCCCTTCCCGAGGAGAGGCTTGAGAACACTCGATCTTCCCGGCCTCAAACTCAAGATCCTTTCTTAAACATCCGCATAGCTCTTTTGCCTATCTGAAAGCTGCTTTCAACGCACGATATAAACATTAACCTTGTAAAGTCGCTGTACAATCTCGGGACTGTGCTTTCTTTCGCCTTGAGTCTCATTCGACATAAAGGGTGCGACATTGTTTCCCTGTCTGAGAGCCTCATAAGGTGACATCTCAATGCTTGAGTGATAGTTGTTGTTATAAGTGAACTCTGCCAAAGGTAGATATTCATTCCAATGTCCTCTGAATTGTAGTACGCATGACCTCAACATATCTTCTAAAGTTTGAATAATCCTCTCGGATTGTCCATCGGTCTGAGGGTGAAAAGCAGTACTCAAATTCAACTTTACACCTAGTTCCTTCATCAATCTCTTCCAAAAGCTCGAAATTAGATGTCGTGGATCTCTATCGAGATGATCGACACGGCACCCAATACAAACTCACTATATGACTTTCGAAAGAGTTCCCTTTAGTTTACGAGGAAAACTTCTCACGAATAGGTAGGAATGCAGCGGACTTGGTGAGTCGATCAACTCTTATCAAATCTTAGTCATGTCTACGAAATTTGTGGGAGGGAGCTTGAATACAAAATCCATTGTGATGTGTTCCCATTTCCATTCTGGAATGGGTAAGGGCTGCAGAAGTCCAGAAGGCTTTTGTCTCTCTGCCTTCACTTGTTGACAGATGAGGCACTTGGATACATACTCCGCAACTTCTCTTTTCATCCCTGACCTGTGTATTCCTTCAGGTGTCTGACATCTTGTTTCACCGGGGTGCATAGCAGCGGAACTATGGGCTTCCTCCGATTATACGCCTTTGCTCTTGATTGCTAGAACACAAAGTCTAGAACCCATCACAGGCTCCGTCGTCTCCTATGACAAAATCCGACTATTCCCTTCCCTCGACTTTCTTTCTCATGCTCATCAAATAAGAGGGATCTTCTAGTTGTGCCTCGAATTTGATCTGCAAGTATCGGTGTGGTTGGAAACTAGAAAAAGTGCTTAAGAACATGCCCCTAACTCGACACGACTCATGACTCGATCATCAGTGGGAGTTGTATTGTCTGCATATAAGCCAAAGAGCCTGTAGACTTCCTACTCAAAGCATCCGCCACCACATTTACCTTACTTGGATGGTAGTTAATAGTGCAATCATAGTCATAAGTAGTTATCCACCTCCTTTGCCTTAAGTTTAGCTCCTTCTGGGTAAACAAATATTTAAGGCTCTTATGGTCGGTAAATATCTGGCAAGTCGCCCCGTACAAGTAATGCCTCCAAGTCTTCAATGCGAAAATTACCGCAGCAAGTTCCAAGTCATGGGTAGGATAATTTAGCTCGTGCTTCTTTAACTGTCTGGAAGCATACGCCACAACTCTCTTATGTTGCATCAACACACAACCTAAACCTTGGTATGAGCTTGTCGTTGTAAACCTCGAACCCTCTCGTTGCCCTGCAGCGATGTCAAAAGCAGGGGTTGATGTCAACTTTCCTTCGGTGTTTGGGCTTCCTACACTTGTCGAGTCCACTCAAATTTTACCCTTCCTAGTCAAGCGGTGAAGTGGTCACGCTGTTTTGAGAACCCTTCTATGAACCTGCGGTAATACCACGCTAATCCTAGAAACTCATCCATGTAGTGATTTTGGTTGCTCCAGTTTACTTGCCTCTACTTTCTGAGGGTCCACATAAATGCCATCGGCGAAACCACGTGTCGAAATCCTGGCTCAACGAAACTCACATTTGCTAAACATGGCACTGGCGATGCTTTGCCTCAAGTGCAACACCAAACCCAAATGTCTCTCATGCTCCAACTCGCTTCTCGAGTACACCAAGATGTCATCAATGAAGACAATGACAAATCGATCTAAGTATGGACGGAAAACCCGGTTCATCAGGTCCATGAAAACTTATGGGGCATTGGTGAGTCTGAAAGACATCACTAGAAACTCATAATGTCCATATCTCGTCACGAATCTTGAGTCTTGGGAATGTCCGATTCCTGTCTCTTAACTTATGGTACCACGACCTCAAGTCAATCTTGGAACACTTTCGCTTATTTGGAGTTGATCAAATAAATCATCAATCCAGGCAAAGGATATTTATTCACGAATGGTGACCTTATTCAAGCGCACGTAGTCTATACCTGACCTCCAAGTACCATCCTTCTTCTTCTAAATAACACCGGCGCTCCCAATTGAAATGCGGGCCTAATAAATCCCCCATCCACCGGCTCTTGTAGGCGGGCCTTCAATTCTTTCGACTCGGCGGGTGCATTCTATAAGGTGGTAAAAGAAATAGGGTAGGTACCCGGGGACCGATCGATGGAAAAAATCTACCTCTCGTTTTGGATGTGGACCTGGAAGATTGTCAAGGAACACATCCAGAAAGTCCCTCACTACTGGTACGTCCTCTAATCTCGCTTCGTCGCTACGAGTGTCAACTATATGAAATTTAGAAACCTGGGAACAACCCTTTCGAGAGAAAACATCTAGCATAAATGGTAAATCAAACACGAAGGTGTCGCCTCTGCTCTCCATAGAGACTACTCTTGGCGGTAGTCCCGGTGCGATCTAAATATTACTTCCTTGGAAGCGATCCATTGAAGCATAGTTTGAAGCAAGCGATCCATCCCAAGAATCACATCCAACCCTTTGAGATCTATTACTATCAAATCTGCTTCCATATCTTGGCCCTCGATAGGAAGCAAGCTGTAGCATCGACTAAGCCGTAGAGACTCTCACATTGAGCGTGGCAATCTCCAAACCACACATCCCACGAGGAGCAAGAGTCATCTGAGCTACGTGCAACATACTCACGTGAAATAAAGGAGTGTGTGGCTCACGGGTCGATGAGTACACGCGCATCGTCACGAAAATGAGTAATGTACATCACGAGCGTGGGGTGGCTGTGCCTCCTGACTGGTCATAGCATAGACTCTGCCTCTAGTAGGTGGTCGTCCTCTCTGTCCTCTGCCTCTAGCCGCTGGTGCAGACTGTTGTCCCATGCTAAAGGAACCACTCAGAAGTGCGCCTGTCTGCGCGTGTCAGGTCCTCCATGCCTTAGCGTGGGGCGGGCACGATCTTGGAACTCTATTCTGTTGGATCCTCGATAAGAAATGGAGTCCTCCACGAAGGAAATGTCTGTGCTTTGTGATAGCATGTATTATCCCACTGGCATGGCCCATCATGAATCTTGCCGCAAACATCACAAGCCGAACGGAAACTGCCTCGGCCTGCAGACCCCTGAAAATAGCTGTATACCATACGATCGAATCCAGAACCACCGTGTGTGTCCACCTCTGAAACCACATGGCCGTAGCACCTTTGTCCCACTAGATCCTGTAGCTCTAAGATCCGGAGAATTTGAAACTACCTCTTGGATGATCCCTTTGGTAGGGTTCCCGAAGACAATCCATCGTTATGATTGGCGGCTTGATGCAGCGTATCGGGGTGCTGTCTCTCTACCTCTAGGCGGCGTCTCTCATCGATTGAGTAAAGTAGGATGATCGGGACCACTATAAGGGCTCAGCTATCGTCTCAACCAACTTGAGTCGAAGCCTTCTCTTCTTGTTGACTTCATCCGCGAGCTTCAAATTTGGGTAAATCGAGTAACTCTACGAACCTGCGCTCGTACTCGAAGCGTCATACTACCGCAGTGAGTGTCTCGAGACTCCGGCCTCTTGGTCTCGACAAAGGCATTTTGATGGCTTCGGTGTGGCGATATGGCGTGCCCGGGTGTGGCGTTTCCTAGTCCTCTCATATGCCCACCACTTCCTTTTATTACCCCAGAGCAAAAACCCGGCTATCTTTGTTTCTGTTATAATGGACGCTTTAATCCGAGAATCTTCTCTGTGTCATCTAGCCAGGATAGGGCCACCATAGGATCATTAAAGCCATCGAAACCCCTTTGCTCCAAGTCTAGAGCACGATCCAACGGTACTATTAGTGAACCCACTCCTCTCCACCGATCGAGCCAGGCGCTCGACAAGATTTTCCTCATAAGTAGGTGCCGCGGGCTTTCTGAAACACCAGTGGAATATGGCATACATACAGGAAAGCCAATAGGAAGAGGCGACTCAAGTCAGCGGGAGATGGGATTGGTGGAGTTAGGAAGGTATACAAAACATTGGATTGAGTCTCACGGCAATGTACAACCCAAGGAATTCGAAACCTAGTGCTCGATACCAGTTTGTGAGGACCCGAGCCGGGATACCCCTCAGGAGTTCACAAGGTGGATCCGCCTAGTGGGATTCCATTATGCAATCCCTGGGGATGCCTGAGGACCCGCCTAAAAGAGAAGTAAACACGTGTTGATACCACAATACCTCAATTATATAGAAAATTCACGTAGACTATCCAAATGTAGGTCATAACCCTGACATACATAATAACGACTCATATGAGTTCAATACTAATATCAGAGCATTCTAAGAGTATTTGCGAATTTAGGGTTATAAAATGAAAATAAATAGGTCGACAAACAAAGACGGATGGATGGGGTAGAGTACTACATTTGTCATGAAAACGGTGTTGGATGCAGCGAGGAGTAGGCCACATATTTGCGGACCTAGGAACGATTGAAACAATAAGCGTGAGGAATTAAATCTCGGTGGTAACATAATTTATAAGGAAAATAATGTTTTAATTTTGTGTTTCATTCTCAAGACCTCCACGTTCACTCCTTTGTAAGGTTCCTCGTTTAGCAAGCGTTTCCACAAAGCCAACTTTACCAAAACCAGGCAATATGAAAGTCATGCTTTCGATAAGTTAACCCACTTCTGTGCTCGAGAACCTTATAACGAATTTAATTACCACATAAAAATTAAATATAAAACATGCGAACATCATGTCGTACAATTAATCAATAGATACAATAGTCATAACTATTAAAAAGTTATGCCTTGCTCGAAACCAACAATGTGCCATTCTCATACTCGTCAACTATGTACCATGCCATATACACCAACGATGTACCATACCTTATACGCTAACGATGCATTACCATGTACCCATCTAAACAATTGGGACCACCCACCTCCACTGGCCAACATGCGGGAAATGTTGTAGTAAAACTAATGATGATAAACCGTGCGGTAAGCTTGGAGCCTCACGACGTGGAAATAACATATAGCGTTGGATGAAACCAGCCTCACGTCACGTGGCAAAACCGAATACCCAATGGCAAGTCAGAATTAGCGACCTCACGTAGTGGAAATAATATATAACCGTTGGATGTAACCAACCTCACGTCAAGTGGCAAAACTGAAATCTGCGAGTCGAACCCGACCTCTGACGTGGAAATAATATATAAGCGTTGGATGTAACCCGACCTCAGTCGCGAAGTGGCAAGGCTTCGAGAATACCAAGCGAGTCGGGTAAACCCGACCTGTGGCGATGAAATAATATATATATCCGTTGGATGTAACCAACCTCATGACACCGTGACAATCTCGATTATCACTAAGTAGTCGAATTATTGGGCCTCGCGTTGTTTAAATAATATATGACGTTGGATGTAACCCGACCTCGCGACAGGTAGAGTCCCGGTGCACTACGATACGATTCGCATTGATCTGGAATTGCAATATGTTTTCTTGCAACATCAGGCTGGGTGTCTGACCTTGACTCAATGTCCTTACTCACGTGTTTTCTTTCAAGCGTCCTTGTATCTTAGGTTAAGAATTTATGGACTTACTTTCCACAACTTCGATCAAGCTACATTGAGAAGATCTTTTAGTTTCTCGATTCAAGCCAAAATTTGGACATACCTCAATGACCATATTCATAACTTGATTATTAAACACATATATTTCAAAATCCATTTCATAAAACAATAATTTCTCAAGGGGGTTAAACCCCATCTACATACTTAAAATGTCTAAATACCACAGACTCATCCATGAAACCAGTACAACTTCCAAACAGTGAAAATGTTGACAAAATTCACATGAAATGATAACTTGTTTTATATAAGACCGATAATCACATTTGTATGCAACCAATTATTTGATCAAAACAGAATATATATAAAATATTTAATCACAATAGATATATCAATATAATACCCCAATCATTTAAAAACATATAAACGACTCGCGATTCACGAAGCTTCAGTCTTGTCCTTAAGCGAGATCGTCTCCCAGGCTTCGGCGTAGATACGTAATATAAATAAAATACCACTTAGGCTCCAATAATTAGACAGCGACATTGGGATATTCCTAAGAGCCTTAGAATAACTTTTAGAACTATGAGACATAATTGAACTTAACCAGTTAAATTACACAGTGCATCTATGGGCAGATACTAAGAGTAGGGCTTTTCACCGAGAGCTAATTTCTCGAAAATTAAACAATCAATAATTCTAAAAACATCGATTTCACTAATACAACTTCAATTTTTCCAAATTTGACCAATTGGTACTCTATTTGATCCGGACTTCTGTTGTGTACACACGAAACAACACAAAATGGAAAAACTAACCAAACGACGTCCAAAATTTACAAACCACATATCAATGGAAAGACCAAGAGACCAGGAACTCATCAGTACCATTACCTTGGTCCAATAGCTGTTGTGGTAGCTGGAAAACTCGATCCAACCGTCGGTCAACTTTGTTTTCGTCGTAACTTCCAAACGGTGAGGAATCTGCAAAAAGGGACCACAGAAATGAGTTCAGGGGGTCCAAAAATGGTGGAAAGGAGCAATGGTGTGGCCTGAAGTGGCCGAAAAATCGAAAAATCCGGCAACAAACCGAAGCAGCCGCCGTCATCTTCTCCGGCCAGATCCCGGTGCGTCCGGCTTCTGTTGGCCGTGAAATTTCAAAACCGGCTTCCGTTTGAGTACTTGGCGCTTCCTACATGCGGCGCGTGTAGATGTGGGCGGCCGGTGGTGCCTCACATCCCGTCTCACGAAACCCAATGGTGAAATGACTGACTGGGAATATAAGTTTGGAGAACCTCACAGGGTTTGGAGTTCAGATGGTGTTTTGGGGGCTAGGGTTTTATTTGGCATCCAAAGTTATGTTTATATAGGGCCTAGGGTCGCTTTCGGGTAAAAATTTAAAGACAGTTTGGACACTATTAAAACACTGCCGTTTGAAATTACCAGGGTTATAACTTTTTATCCGTAGGTCGGATTTTGACGTTCAACGTCACCTGAGCTGGAGTAATCGACGAGGCTGCGAAATGATGTCTTAGTCAACCCAAAAATTATTCATCCTTGAAAAAAGTCAAACTTTGGTCAGCCTACTACGTGTTGGTCAAATAAGTCATTGATTAAACTTAATCAAACTTGGTCAAACGCGTTGCAAACTTTTATTATTTGGTACGGGTCATTACATATAGTGATAGACATTTATTGTTAAATCACTTTATTATTTACATTTATAGTGGTAGACATGTCCTATTAGGGCACTTTAAAATAGACCATTACATCTTTTTCCAAATAGTAATCCACCTTAATTATTTTTCTTTGTCTTTTTCATTATTTTACATTCTATACATTCATAGCGACTATTTGGGAGAAAATTAACTAGTCTTACTTTGTTATTTTCATTCATCATTAAACAACCTCTTACACTTTCCCATCTCCAATAAGTATCATCCAGTTGTTGGTGGTATAGTGGATTGAACAGTTCTTTTTCCTTAAGTTTGTCATTCTTCCAAGCACTGCTTTCAGTCTTAGTGCTCTTTTTGTTTTTATCCATTGTCTATTTAGTTGGCCAATTTTCTTGGGTTTGTTGTCATTTATTTGAACTCTGGTTTCTTCACTAGAGTTAAGTGACATTACGTGACCTTAATGACTATTCATTTGTCTTCATTATGTGGGGTGATACTAAAAACTTAGCATAACAGTTCTGGTTTTGTGTTAGGTTACACAATTGAGATTTTAAAGTGTCATATGGGATTTCATTGTAGTCTTTACTCAGGTAGATTCGGTCAACAAAACCGTAATCTATTGCATTTTGGATGACAATAGCATTTGATTGGTCTGTTATCATTATCCTGAGATAAATGGATTCAATTGAAGTCTGGTTGTGACGCCCCAAAATCCGAGGGTCCGTTGATTATCCATCAACCCACGAAAAGCCTGTGGAGATTGTGTAACTCGACACCACACGGTTGTGTCCCATTTACCGGGATCTATAATTTAACAAAAATGGGACAGATTCTCCCTTGTACGGGGAGCCTAATCCAAAACCCAACCTGTACAATAATACAATCACGCGACCACGTCAAGACTGATATAACCTGATGATCATCACCCAGGTCCATTTATTAGTAAGCGACCACCACCACGATATCTATCACGATATATAAAAACATGTAAGACTATGCCTTGAAGATATGGTGCCACTGCCTATACGATGAAACGGAGTTTGAGGAATTGTATTCGGACCACAAAGTCGAGGTACATCTTCACGTGTGGGACCTCATGCAAGGCAGCAGCAGTGGATGGGTTCTTAGAGGATTACAACTTCACTTTGCATTACCACCTGGTAAGGCAAATAATTAGTGATGCACTGGAATTGAAATTCGAAGGTATTGGCTGATATGAGCTGCATAGAAGTGTGGTATATGCTCAAGATTGTGGGCGGGTTTGGATTTATAGTATATAGCCAGAGCAGGCTCGTAGTACTTTGGGAGTTGGTAGCTCGAGTCCCTGACGAGTGATCGGTCGAGTGGGGCGCTGGGGAATGGTGTCCATGGGGTAGGAGTACGATCGGTATAGGTGTGAAATTTGGACCATCCACATAGTTTGTAATATTTGGTTATGAAGAGGACGGGTAATGGTTCCCCGGTTGACAGATCTGAGAGAGGAGATCCTTAGGGAGTTCCATTGCTCCCGATTTGCTGTGCATCCAGGTGGCACGAAGATGTACCGTGATCTTCATCGCCAGTACTACTGGAGTGGGATGAAGAGACACGTCGGAGACTTTGTTCGACGATCCCTCACATGTTAACGGGTTAAGAACACTGAAATCCACGGGGCTACTCCGGCCATTGGAGGTGTATTTGCAGTGGAAGTAGGAGCATGTCATGATGGATTTTGTGACCAGCACCCGCGGACTGCGGGCATGATGCGATATAGGTGATAGTGGACCGGCTGACGAAGTCGGCACACTTTCTAGCCGTGCAGATGACTTTCACACTAAAGGAATTCTGTCGGTTACATATCCGAGAGATTATCCGGCTACATGGAGTGCCAGTGTCCATAGTGTCGGATAGAGATCCCAAATTTACGACACACTTTTGGAAGGGCTTCCAAAAGGCCATGGGGGCACAGTTGACTATGAGCACTGCATTCTATCCTCAGACAGATGGTCAGTCGGAGAGGACCATACAGATTTTAGAGGACATGTTGCGAGCATGCGTCCTGGATCATAAGGGTAGCTGGGAGGAGCACTTACCCTTAGTGGAATTCGCCTACAACAACAGTTATCAAGCGAGTATACAGATGGCACCCTATGAGGCTTTGTATGGGAGGCCATGCCGATCACCTATTTATTGGACAGAGGTGGGAGAGAGCTCCATCACTGGTCCGGATCTGATTAGAGACACCTCGGAGAAGGTGAGTTTGATAAGGCAACATCTTCTCACTGCTCAGAGTTTGCAGAAGAGCTACGCCGACAAGCGACGTCGACCTCTAGAGTTCGATGTGGGTGATCATGTCTTCTTGAAGGTGGTACTGAGAGAGTGGTCAAGTTTGGATAACGAGGAAGCTTTCAGAGGTACATCGGACCCTTCAAGATATTCGAGAGGGTGGGCGCAGTTGCGTATCTGTTGGCTCTACCGCCGAGCTTATCCAGTGTTCATGAGGTGTTCCACTTCTTCATGCTTCGGAAGTATACTCTAGATCCAGCTCATATAGTGGATTGGGGAGAGATTACTGTTGACACAGATGGTACCTTCAAGGAGGGACCAGTGCGCATCATAGATAGCCCGGGATCAGGTTTTGCAACGCAAGACCATGTGGCTAGTGAAAGTGATGTGGCAACACCGTGGAGTGGAGGAGGCAACGTGGGAGCGCGAGGACACGATGTGGGCCACCTATCCCTTTTTGTTTAGGGATGAAGGTACGCAGTTTAGTCGTTTAGTAATTAAATGACTAGTTTCCATGCATGAGATAGTGCACATTGCATATGCATGTGAGTGATGTGAATGTGTATGGAATTTCGGGACGAAATTCTTTTAAGGGGGGAAGAATGTAAAACTCGAGAAAATTCAATTTTACGAAGGAGTAAAGCGATAATTTCGCATTTTCGAGACGCAGGGTAGTATGGGGCACTGGCGATGAGGCTGAGTGGTTAAGGGTGCTGTATTGTGTATTGTCAGAAGTGCGAAGTAAGTCAAATAAAAAAGGCTCAAGTGGGACTATAAGGCATGTGGCAACTTACATGGAGAGAAATCAGATAAGATGGATAAGGTGATAAGAGGGTAATCCGAGGGCAGGGGTATTGACATGTACAGCAAAGTACTCTCAAACTTAATACATCTTGGAGTATGGAGTGGGATGGAGGAGGGGAGGAGGAGAAGAAAGAGGCTTAGAGAGAGAAGCTCCACCTTATCTCTAAGTTTCCCGGCGATCGGACCGGCGGTTCCCGGCGGAGCAAGAAAAAAAGTGCTTCCCCGCCCAAAGAGTTTTAAGTAGAGACTAGAAACGGGGAGTTTCGACAAACTTCAAGAGGTAGGTCTTCTCCTACTTTGGTTATTTTCTACCTTAAGGGCCGTGTGGTTGTGTCTTGCCCCAAGGGGAATGTTTGGTTGCATTTTTTAACCATGGGAAGCTGCTCTAGTTTGATCTACGCATTAGCTGGACTTTAGGACTGGTTTTCGGGTGGGAAACAAAGGGAATTTGGTAGTAAGTCCTTCAGGTAAATTGTAGCCACATCAATGAACTTGATGTTAGGCTTTTGAATTACCCAAATCGGACCTCTAGCCGAACTTGATGTTTACATGTAGTTAATAGATACGAATTAGAAATAACAATATTTAAAAGCTTTTATTAAAAGAAACGGAAATATAAATCTCTATAAAATGTGTAGCTGGAAATAAAGAAAAGATTACAAAACAAAAAGAAAGTGTGGAAATAATAATCCAGAATAAAACAATAAAAATAGGAAAAGTTTATCAATATGACAATATAGATTGTGATATTATATTAGGAAATGACTTTTTACAACAATTCTCAATATATCAACAAACTATCTATACTATATTTTTTAAAACACCTTGTAATCACTGGATAAGAGTACCTAGAATATTAAAATCTTTTAGAATAAATTATGACCAAAATGCTAAAACATTGAGAACAAAAAAAAAATAAATCACATCTATTCTTTTATAAGTAGCAGTTCATGACACATGTGCAAATTGAAGAAAAATTTTAATAATAACCCATTAACAATTGGGAAAGACAAAAATCTATTGTAAATTAGAAATGATAGATACTGACAAAATCATTAGAGAGTAAGACCAATGCTATATTCACAGAAGATATAGAAAGATTTTAAAATCAAATTAATGAATTAATACAAATGAATCTAATAAGAGAGTAGAAAGCCCCACATAATGTACTGCTTTTATGGTAAGGAAACATAGTGAAATAAAAGAGGAAAAGCAAGGATGATAAATTACAAAGTAAATAAAAACACAAAATTTGATGGATATTATATTCCAAACAAAGAAATCCTAATCAATCTAGCAAAAGGAAAAAATTATTACAGTAAATTTGATTGCAAATCTGGATTTTGGAAAATAAAAATGGAAAAATATAGTATCCCAATAACAACTTTTAGTACCCCTAAGGGTCATTATGAATGGTTAATAATGCCCTTTGGATTAAAAAATGCTCCTCAAAATTTCCAAAGAAAAATGGATAAAATATTCTCTGAATATTCAAGATTTGTAATAGTATACATTGATGACATACTAATTTGCTCTGATAATGAAAGATCATGAAAGAACATTTAAATACTTTCATAACACTCTTATAAAAAAGACATGAGTATAGTTCTCTCGGGAAAGAAAGTTGGCATTAGAAAAAAGAAATAGAATTTCTAGGAATCATAATAGATTACGAAGGAATAAAATTTCTGATCACATATTTAAAGAAATTAAATAAAGGATTTTCTAATGAATTAAGAAATGATACAAAATTTTTTAGGATGTTTAAATTATTCCTTTGATTTTATTAAAGATTTAGTGAGAAAGACATGAATCATTAGTAGTTAACATAGAAAAACCAAACTGGATGGAGTGAAAAACATACAAAAATAGTTAAAAAAAACTAAAGGAAATTTGTTCCAATTTACCAAAACTTGGATTACCCAATGAAAATGACAAGTTAATATTACAATCAGGTGCTTCATATAGGTATTAGGCAGTTATTTTAAATACAGATTTAGGAGAAATATGTCATTATGCAGAGTGGAATATTTAATAATAATCAAATTAATTATGACATCAATGAAAAAGAATTACTTGCAATAATAAAAGGGATTAATAAATTTGAACTATTCTTGTTACCGAAACCTTTTACCATAGAAACTAATAATACTCAAGTTGCAGGATTTATAAGAAATAGCACATGAAAAGGAGTACAGGCTAGATGATTATCTAGATGGAAAACTCTTCTTAGTTATTACAATTTCAAGATTGTTCATATAAAAGGAAATGGTAATTTTCTTGTAGACTTCTTGAGCAAGAATGTCGAATAACATCCAGGAATTGTGAGAAATCGCCATCGATATGGTTGAAGGAATGAATATAATTGCAAAAAATTATAATGCTCTTATATTCGAGAAGAAAAATTAATAAACTTACAAAAAGATATTAATAACATAAGAACCAGTCATATATGTCCCCAAAATCTCCTTGAAAAATGTTTTGAAAGAATGAGAGATAATAGTAAGGATAAAGATGTTTCCTTGAATTATATAAGACTAAAACATCAAGAAGGTAGGCAGATCATGCATCATCGGAAAAGGCGAGACAACAACAATTGCGATAACATTAGGGCGGGAATGTTGTATTTAAAGACAAAAATATCTCCAAAGGTATCCAGGCAATGTCTATCCTTCAAAATGATGAAAACCTGAAAAATAACAGTCTTAAAGAGGACAAACATCTCCCGAATAGAGATAACAATCCCCTAAAGGACAAACTCCTCTTAAAAGGAAAAAATTATGATGAAATCCTTTTTTTTCCCGAGGAAGAAACAAATGCCCATAAATCCCATTGTCATTTTATCTGAGATGGAGAAAGGGTGTTGGCATTTTGAGTCATTTTATAAAAATCTAATGGAAAGGGATATTATTAGTGTAGAACACAGGAGTAAATTTGAATTTTTTCAAATGGCAAAGCGATAAATTGCTTATTCTGATTACATGTTCCCATACAGGAATTTTCTAGATCATAGAGATATTGAAACGAACCTAGGATTGAATTCATCTCCTGAAATCTAGTTACCCAAACCAATTTCGTTGAATTCCGAGATAGTTGGATTTTTCACGATTCTCGGGGCGACAGGTGTTTGGTGAACCCTAAAAACGGGATTTTTGAGAAAATCTTGAAAGTTGGGAAATAATTTAGTTGAAGTTCGTATAAAATAATTTCAACTTATACAGGGACAAAATAAATTGTTTCAAGGCAGAAACATACTCGAATAAGTTGTGGACATGTGGTGCGACGTGAGCCAAGTAACTAAAATGTCAAATAAGGTTAAAAGTGAGGATTTTGGGCAGAAAATATGATTTTTCTGTTGGGGAGAATCGTGGAGAGAAAGAGAGAGAGAATGAGAGAGCCAAGTGCTTATTTCAATGATCTCGAGGAGTTCGCCGGTCAGGGTCGTTGAACGAGAGTGAAAGTTCATCTACTTTTGAAGAGGGCTACATCGTGATACTAAAGCGAGGGGATTTCACCGAAGATCCAAATGAGGAGAGATTTAGGAAATCAAAGTTTTTGAGATTAGGAAGTGTTCTTAAGACCTCCTTCGGTTCTACTATGCTACAAGAGGTATGGATTCTTCTTACTTAGTTTATTTCCAACCTTATGTTGTTTTATGGTAGGATTGTTGTGTTGATGCCTTAAGGGGCTTTGGATTGTGTTAAAACGGTTTAAATGGCTATTTTGCAGCCTGGTTATGGCTGCCTTTGTGAATTGTTTTGTGATAGTGTGTAATATGTCCCAAAAAAGTGTTTAGGGACTGTTTGGATTAAAAAAATAATAATTCTGACTATTTAAAGGTTGCTCGACCGTGTTAAAATGGATTTAATGGTCGCTTTATGTCCTATTGTGGCCAACTTTGTGAATTATTTTGGTGATTGTGTAATATGTCTCAAAGTGTTTAGGGACTGCTCGATTAAATAATAATATGGATCATAATGAGTTGTTTGATTGGTGTTAAAATGAATTTAATAGTCGCTTTTGGCGGTCTCGATCGCGGCCTACAGAATTGTTTTGTGATTTGTGGTAATATGTCATAAAATGTGTTGTTACGCTTGTTCGATTAAAAAAATAATAATCCGAATTGTTGGTATTGTTCGACCGGTTAAAACGACTTTAATGGATTTTTCATCATTCGATCGCGGGTCTACTTGTGAATTATTTTGTGATCGTATGTAATATGTCTCAAAGTGTTTAGGACTCGTTGATGAAAAATAATAATCCCGGATCATAAGGGTTTGTTCGCCATTGGTGGGTCACTTAAGAGTTTGGCCAGGGTCATTGCGTGGGTTTTTTTTTTTTTTTGTGGACATTATATATGCCACAATTGGCCTTGAGGGTTAAAGGTGTTATTACTTTATTGGTGATAACATGCTTGATAATTGTTGTTTGATGAATGTTTATATGGGTATGCTTATATATTGACATTGAAATAAATGTTTGTTTTGAAAATTATATGCATGTGATATAATTATCCATGATACATGGCAAAGTGTATGGTTTATATTGTCCATATGTCATTCATTACATATGTGACATGACATTGACATGCAATGGTGCATCACATTACATATGCACGGGAACATCGCATTTCATGGGTGTAAGTGCATAGTTAGAATCAACACCGCATTTAAGTGGATCGATGGGTGACTCGCACCGCTGACGGTTCAAAAGAGTCACACTACAGGCCGAAAGAAAACCCAGGCTGTGTAATAGCAATAAGGGCTAGACACTCCCTCTGGTGAAAGACCCGATTACTGGTTAATTACATGCAACGGTGAAAGTCCAAAAAGTGTAAAAGGCATGTGGAGTTTGCGGTAAGACTCCAAAATCCGCTCTATAAAAGACACATGGTTTGAATATGAAATGATCATTTGAGGTATAAAATCCAACAAGTTTTGGTTTGTGAACAAATGAATTTTTTTTTTAAAATGATCATTGGATGTAATCCACCAATGACCAATTTTATCACACATTGGCATTGCATTGTGTGATGAGAGTCGGTAAAGACTCGAGGTTATGGTGCATGAGTGAGTCTTATCTCATTTCATAGCATGGCATGTAGAATTCCAAGTTAGAATTGACATATTCTTATTTTTGGAATATTGATGTGAATTGTCAAGTGTAAAAATTGCATGTGCACTTAGGCGGGGAGTAGCCTTTATAGGAATTACTCTATCGCGTGGGCTCACCTTATACGGGAAAAAATTTCAAGTGTTGACTTTCACCGGGATCTGCTTTCATCCGGGGCCAGTGGGGTGAAGAAAGCCAACATATGGCTTTTATAATTACTTTTATAATTTTTTTTTGTAAAATAATATGGAACAAAATATTTTGGCATGTACCAATATTTAAAGAGTTGTAATTGAACCCATATGGATTGTTTTTAATATAGTCTTACATGTTTTTATATGAATGTGGATAAATGGGCCTGGTGTGGTCAATTTTTACTCATAAATGGACCCGATGCCGTCATTGTGTTATATTAGGCCCCGGATGGGTCATGTGATTGTATTATTGTAAAGGTTAAGTTTTGGATAGGGCTCCTCGTAGAAAGGGAGTGGTGTCCGATTAAGTAAATTATGGATCCTTGTAAATGGGACACAACAATGTGGTATCGAGTTACACAATATCCATAGCTTCAAGGCTGATGGATGATCAACTTATCCTCGAATTCTGGGGGGCGTTACAACTTGGTATCAAAGCATGTACGCTGCTTACCTGGGGTGGCTCAATGGGCATGGCCCAGACTCATTGTATTCATTTCGCATTTCATGTTTTGTGCCTTAATATGCTATGCACACATGATCAGGTGTTTTGAGGGCTATGGTGAATTATATACATGGTAAATGTATATGGAAAAAAAAGAGGAACACTAGGTTAGAAAACATAACCTTGGTTCGAAAAAAGAATGAACGGAATGGTTCGGGATATTGAGGTCTATTAGTGGTTGACACATGCACTACTAGTTAGACAATGAGAGAAATCTCAAAGTTTAAACTTGATCTCGGCTTCTACCCGACACGCAAAAACTCGGGAGTTCCTAGAACTGAAACAAGGGACGATGACAGTGCTTGAATAAGTGGCTAAGTTCACTGAATTAGCTCGTTTCGCTGATGATTATGTGGCCGTAGATATGGCCAAAGTGAGAAAGTTTGAGGATGGTCTGAAATTGTCTATCCAGGGTAAAATTGTGGGACTTCTCCTGGAATACTTAGACTTGGTAGTCAAGACAACTATGGCCATTGAGAGGGAGGTGGACGACGCACGGAAGATCGAGGAGGCAGGTGTTAAAGATAAGTGGAAGACTTGGGCTTAGAGGTTGAAACCTTGGAAGATCCATTGCATGTGAGTTCTCCCCTAGGAACTAGGGTGAACGTGTCAAGGCTGTGAGTTAGAGATCTCAGGGATTCTACTCACTGTGGACATTAAGGTCATGGACATGTTGGAGTTTGATGTCATCTTTGGGATGGATCAACACTCAGACATCGAGTCACTAATGATCGCGGATCGAGGAGGTTACCGCCACACATCTGGATGATGTTTGTGCTATGTTTCAGGGGGATAGGCATGATGCTTTACCCTAAGCCTTGTACGACTCTAGATGGCACGGGCAGTTGATGGGTTCGCTAGCAAGCATTACCCTGGAGAACGAGGCAGACAGAGTCGGGCTCACTCTCATGCCATGAGTATGAGGATCGTTCTTCTGACAGAACTACATCGATTACCTCCGCATAGGGATGTAGAAGTCACTATTGAGTTACACCCTGGTACATCTCCTATTTCCATGACTCCGCATAGAATGGTGTCTGCTCAGTTGTAGGAACTCAAAGTCCAATTACAGGAATTGTTGGACATGAGTTTTATTAGACCAAGCACTTCATCTTGGGGCACTCCGGTGCTTTCCAAAACGAAGGACAAGACCTGTAAAACCCAGGTAAATTTGAATTTTTCCAAAAAATGGCAAAACGATAAATTGTCGCTACAATATAGGTTGCAAACCTAGAATTTTTCTAGATCTCGGATGACGGAACTGGGACTCATCAAGTGATTCATCCGCCAAATCTAATTACCCAAACGACTTAGTCAATTCCGAGACGTTTCGATTTTCACGTTTTTCGAGGCAATGGGTGCCAGTGAAACCAAAAAATGGGATTTTTGAGAAAAATCTTGAAAGATGGAAATAATTAAAGTAAATTTCATTTTAAAATAAATTGAACTTGAACCGGGACAAAATAAATTGTTTCGGGGTAGAAATGGACTCGGATAAGTCGTGATTACGTGGCGTCACACGCGGCTAAGTACTTAAGTTGTGATGAGGTTAATAAAAGAATAGATTTTGGGAGAGAGAAGGAGCTCATTTTCTGGTTTGGAAACCGTGGGAGAGAAAGGGAGAAAAGAGAGAACTTCAAGCTTCTCTCTTCGATCTACGGAGTTCCGTCAGTTGGATTTTTTCGGGCTAAGGCTTAAAGTTCATCGGCTCCAAGAGGGCTTTGCGTGGGTACAAAAAGGAGGAATTTCATCGAAGATTCAAAGGAGGAGATTTCGGAAAATCAAAATTTTCGGGATTAGGAGGTATTCTTGAGACCTCCTTTGGTTCTACTATGCTCCAAGAGATAAAGATTCTTCCTACTTTGGTTTATTTCCACCCTAAGGGGCTGATTTTGGGGGGAATGTTGTGTAAAGGTCCTAAGGGTCTGTTTGGCTGATTTAGGAAATGTTTAAATCCGTTTTTATGGCTTATTTGTGGCCGGTTTCATGCTCGATTTGTGAAGTGTCCATGGTATGCTCAAAGCATGGTTTTATGGGCTGTTTTATGGCTCAATTAGACCTGCTTGGGGGGACCTCAGGGTCGCTTTTTATGGCCGATTTTGCGGGTCAGTTTTATGGCATAATTAGGGATTGTTTTGGGACCCTTTTGTAGTTGGTTTGTGGGCTGTTATATTGCTCAATTGGGGACTGTTTTAGGACCCTTTTGTGGTTGTTTTATGGCTGGTTTTATGGTGGGACTTTTTTGGGACCCTTTTTGTGGCTATTTTATGGATGGCTTCATAGCCGCTTTTACGGCTCAATTAGATCGTTGGGACCCTTTTCGCGGTTATTTTATAAGTGTCTTGTGGGTTCTTTATGCCCAATTGAGAACTATTTCTGGGGACTTCTTTATGGTCGCTTTAGTCGGTTATGGGCCAAGTAATGGCTTATTTGTGGTATGGTTTGTCGTACTTTGGTAAGAACCAAAGATGTGAAAATGATATGTAGCGGTTAAGGGAAAATTCTGCCAAAATTTCCCTAGACCCATGCCCTTGTTTTTTCCATAACTTGGCCTAAGAACCTCAAAATTGGATGATTCCAGTTGGAGATGAAACCTAAGAACAAGGGATACAAATGTCAGGAAGAGACCGATGTTTAAATCTAGCTCTAAAAACCCTAAAAATGAGCTTTATAGTAAGATACTGATTCTGTCCCCTCTACAGGAGTAGCATATGTTGTTTGGACCATATATTGGGTTATACTGATTCAAATGATGTGAATCAAAATCCTATTGAAATTAGACACCCAGGAGAGTAACTTTCATGAAGAAAGTATTGCAACATTATGTCTCTATTATTCCCAGAAATTCGTCCAATTGAGAACACAATACTGACCTTGGAAACTGTTTAGGAGCAATCCGGAATGTTTTGGGCATATCTTCTAATTTAAAAGTAAAAATGACCTAATTTGTGAGATTTGGAAACTTAAAACATAGGTGAACATTTTGTTATAAGATCACTTTGTCTAAAAACCTCGTTTACAAGGTCAAAATTGTAGTTGGAGATGGACTTGGGATGTGCCCGTATTAGGGACTGTTTGGCAAGTTTTTGAGCCCGATTTAATAAGGTGGTTGAGCTGTTATTATGGCCACTCTATATGCCACATTTTGCCCTAAGGATTAAGTGTGTTGTTGCTTGTTTGTTATTGTTTGGTGAAATGTTAATGTGTGTGTTCCAAATGTATTAACATTGTTGTGAATGTTTAATTGGAAATTATATGCATGTAATATAATTGTCCATGATACAAGGTAAATTGTATGGTTTATATGGTTCATACGACATTCTTTACTTGTGACATATGGCATTAACATACAATGGTACATTGCATTGCATGATGCATGGGAATATTGCATTTCACGCATGGTGCATGGTTAGAATCTAACACTACAATTGGTGATTTGCAGTAGTTCTGGCTGGTATAAAATGGAAAACTCAGGTCGGGTAATGCTAGCATGGGCTAGACACTCCCTCGAGTGAAAGACTCGAACGTTTACTACACTCCGATGGTGAAAGTCCAAAAAAG
Organism: Tetrastigma voinierianum; assembly: GCA_016808115.1. Taxonomy (NCBI): domain Eukaryota; kingdom Viridiplantae; phylum Streptophyta; class Magnoliopsida; order Vitales; family Vitaceae; genus Tetrastigma; species Tetrastigma voinierianum. Next base: position 229,913 of record JAEQBH010000967.1, read on the forward strand.
TGTAGACAGTGTGAGGAGCCGGCGGTGAGACTCTAGAAATCAACTACCCACAGAAGACACAATGATTTTATAAATGAAATGTTCATTCGAGGAATGACATCCAAAAAGTTTTGGTTTATAAAAATATGACTTTTGTTTTAAAAAGGATCATTGGATGTAATCCATTAATGACGGTTTTTATCACACATGGGCATTGTATTGTGTGGAGGAGTCTGGTGAAGAATCTGCATGGGAGTCAAAAGAAAGACTGCAAGATGCATGAGCCCAGAAAGACTCGGGGCATGGTGCATGAGTGGGTCTCATCTCATTTCATTGCATGACATGTCGAATTCCAACATAGGAGTGCATATTCTTGTTGGATTTATGATATGAATGTGAGGTGAACATTGCATGTGTGTGCTTAGGTGGGGAGTAACCACCGAAGAATTATTCTCTCACTAGCGCCGCTCACCTTATACGGGAAAAACATTTTTGTGTACTCCGGCCTCAAGACGAAGAAAGCTAGCTTGTGCTTATATTTTATATTTTATTTTGTAAATTTTGGGACAAATTAGTTATGGAATGTATTTCATAACTATTTTGTAAACTAAGTAAAGTAAATTAATTTTGGCATGTACTGCTAATGTGTTAAAGAGGTGTAATTGAACTCATAAATGGACTTTATATGTCATTGTGTGTTATATTTCCTGTCTCAAATGGGTCATGTGATCAGATAATGTAATGTGTTTCGGGAATCGGATAGAGTTCTCGCACAAAGGAGACTCTCGTTTCTATTTGTTAAATTATGGATCTCATAGGACAATAATGGCGGTATCAGGTTACATCGATATCCACAACTTTCCACGTTGATGGGGCGATCAACTAATTCCTGGGTTTTAGTGGTGTCACAAGACCCTTCTACCATGACATTCACGTGTAAATGAATAGGGTTACTATCAAGAATAGGCACCCTTTGCCGAGGATTAATGATTTATTCGATCAGCTAAGAGGGGCACGAGTTTACTCCAAGATAGATCTTCATACCGGTTACCATCAGTTGAGGGTTAGGAAAGTAGATATCCCTAAGATGGCGTTTAAGACACAATATGGTAATTTTGAGTTCACAGTAATGCCATTCGGATTGACAAATGCTCTAGCGGCATTCATGGATCTCATGCATAGGGTGTTCCAATCCTACCTAGATAGGTTCATTGTGGTCCTTGTTGACGACATCTTGATCTACTCCAAATCTAAGGAGGAGCATGAGGGTCACTTAAGGATTGTTCTCCGCATCTGACCACACTGTATGCCAAATTCAGTAAGTGTGAATTTTGGCTTACTGAGGTGAGATTCTTAGGGCATGTGGTTCGGATTTGGGTGTATCTCTGGACCCGGATAAAGTTGAGGCAGTTATGAGTTAGGAGAGACCGAAGTCAATCTTCTAGATATGCAGTTTCTTAGGATTGACAGGGTATTACCGGAGGTTCATTGAGGACTTCTCCCAATTAGCTACACCTATGACGAGATTGACCTGGAAGAAGGTCAAGTGTTAGTGGAATGACTCGTGTGAGAAGGGATTCCAAGAGTTGAAGAGGAGGCTTACTTTAACCCCTATTCTGATAGTTCCAAATAGGGGATGTGATACACGCTTATCGCGGATGCATTTAAGGACTTTACTGATGTGTTTTGATGCACCCTGAGGTCGTGGGCTTATGGTTCGACAGTTAAAGAACCACGAGCAGAGTTACCCCACACATGACATGGAGTTGGTGGCCATTGTATTTGCCTTAAAGGTTTGGCGCCACTATCTATACGGTGAGCAGTTCGAGGTGTTTTCGGACCAAAAGAGTCTGAAGTACATTTTTATACAGTGGGACCTCAACATAAGGCAACGTAGGTGGATGGAGTATTTGGAAGACTATGACTTCACTTTGCAGTACCATCCCGATAAGGAAAATGTGGTGGCAGATGCACTCAACCTAAGTCACGCAGGAGGTCACTAGTGCGGCTTCTGGGTGGTAGATGCTCGAGGCTACGACGCTTAGGGCTTACTACAGGGGTCGCCTGTGATACTCGGGGAGTCGAAGGCTACACCTTCCTTTACTACAGAAAGTGATCGAGTTCCGTGACGTAACATAGAGATATTGTCCATCAGGGATCGTGTATGGTAGGATACAAGTGACGAAGGCTGGGCCAATCACACGGATGGTAGTCTTCGGTAAAGGGGAAGGGTTGTGGTTCCCCAGTTGGCAGATCCGAGAGAGGAGATCCTCAAGAGTTCCATTGCTACCGTTGTGTTGTGCATCCAAGTGGCACCTAAAATACCATGATTCGCCGACGCAGACATCGGGCGGGTCAAGAACACGTCGGGGGAGTTTGATTGTGTCGTTGTCTCACTTATCAGAAAGTAAAGCCTGAGCAGCAGAGACCACCAAGATTACTCTAGCCTTTGGAGGTAGCTAAGTGGAAGTGGGAGCATATTACGATGCATTTTGTGACTCACTTGCCACGGACATCGCGAGGGCATAACGCTAAAGGTGGGTGATAAATGACCGCTTACTAAGTCAAAGACACTTTTCGGGTCGCGGCAGATGACCTTCACTTTGGAGGAATTCTATAGGTTGTACATACGGGAGATTGTCCGGTTGCATGGAGTGTCAGTATCCATAGTATCGAATTGGGATCCCAAGTTTACGACTTATTTTTTGAAGAGTTTCCAGAAAGTCATAAGGACACAGTAGATGATGAGCACTCCTTTTCATTCCTGCACTCCGACTGGGTAGTCGAAGAGGACCATCCATACTTTAGAGGACATGCTATGGGCATGCGTTCTAGATCTCAAGGGTAGCTGAGAAGAGCATTTACCCTTAGTGGAGTTCACCTACAACAATAGTTATCAAGCAATAACTATTGGATATGCATGTGATCAGATAGAATAGGTGTGTGAATTTGTGACCGAAATTCTTGCCATGTGTGTGTGGGGCTTGGGAGGGAAGAATGCAAAAACCCGTAAATTTGAATTTTTCTGAAAAGGGAAAAACGATAAATTATCGCTACAATACAGGCTGCTTAATTGAAATTTTCTATATCTCGAATGACAAAACGGACCTCACCGTTGGATTTGTCTCGCGAAATCTAGTTACCTAGACAAATTTCTTTGAATTCCGAGATAGTCAAATTTTTCACGATTTTTGGGGCAACGGGTGTCTGGTGAACCACAAAAACAAGATTTTTGATAAAATCTTGAAATTCGGGAAATAATTTAGTTAAAGTTCATATAAAATAATTTAGCCTTAGACCGAGATGAAATAAATTGTTTCAAGGCAGAAACAAACCCAATTAAGTCATGGACACGTGACGCGCTGTGGGCCAAGTAACTAAAATGTCAAATAAAGTTAAAAGTGAGGGTTTTGGGTAGAAATTCTTATTTTTCTGTTGGGGAGAACCGTGGAGAGAAAAAGAGAGGGGGAGAGAGCCAAGTGCTTATGTCGACGATCTACAGAGTTCCGTCGGTCGGAATTCGTCGAGCCAAGAGTGAAAGTTCATCTACTTGATGAGGGCTACGCCTGGGTACCAAAAGGAAGGGATTTCACCGAAGATCCAACGAATCAGATTTTGGGAAATCAAAGTTTTCGGGATTAGGAAGTGTTCTTGAGACCTCCTTTGGTTCTACTATGCTACAAGAGGTAGGGATTCTTCTTACTTGGTCTATTTCCAACCTTAGGGATGTTTTAAGGTAGGATTGTTGTTTGAGGCCCAATTGTTGCCGGATTTGTGAATTGTTTTTGTGATAGTGTGTAATATGTCCCAAAAAGTGTTTAGGGACTGTTTGGATTAAAAATAATAATAATCTGGACTGTTAAGGGGCTATTTGGACTGTTTTTAAATGACTTTAATGGATGTTTTGCTGCCTAATTATGGCATGCTTTGATAATTGTTTTGTGATTATGTGTAATGTCCCAAAAAGTGTTTAGGAACTGTTTGGATTAAAAATAATAATAATATGGACTTTTGGGCGGTTGTTAGACTGCAGCAAATGCTTTAATGGTTGTTTTGCGTACCCATTGCGGGTCGGGTTTGTGAATTTTTTGTGATTTGCAAAGAATATGTCCCAAAAGTAAGCTTAGGACTACTTGGATTAAAAATAATAATAATCTGGACTGTTAAGGGGTTGTTTGGACTATGTTAAAACAACTTTCATGGCTGTTTTGCAGCCTAGTTGTGGTCGGCTTTGTGAATTGTTTTGTGATTGTGTGTAATATGCCCCAAAAAGTGTTTAAGAAATGTTTGGATAAAAAATAATAATAATCCGGATTGTTAATGGTTTGTTTGGCCGGTTTTGTGGCGAGTTTAAGAGCCAGTTTTGTGGCCGGTCTTGAGGGTTAAAGGTGTTGTTACTTGATTGGTGATAACATGTTTGATAATTGTTGTTTGATGAATGTTGATATGGGTATGCTTATATATTGACATTGAAATAAATGTTTGTTTTGGAAATTATATGCATGTAATATAATTGTCCATGATACATGGCAAAGTGTATGGTTTATATTGTCCATATGACATTCATTACATATGTGAGATGGCATTGACATGCAATGGTGCATCACATTGCATATGCACGGGAACATCGCATTTCATGGGTGTATGTATAGTTATAATCAACACCGCATTTAGTGAATGATGGGTGGGCTCGGTACCATTGGACGAAGTCTAATAGAGTCGCACGGTTGCATGAAACGAAAAACTTGTATTGGGTAATAGCAAGAAGCAGATAATTTCCTTCTGATGGACTGATGATGTTTCGCGATACCTGATCTGAGTCTCAATCCGGCAATGCTGATCGGGACTCAAATTGCTTCGATAGGATTACCAGAGCGTGAAAGGTGAGCTATCGCTTGCGTGACGTCTCATCAAAGTTTTGGCTCAGGAAGAAGTGAATTTTGTTTTAAAAATGATCATTGGATGTAATCCACCAATGATGAATTTTATCACACATTGGCATTGCATTGTGTGATGGGAGTAAGTAAAGGCTCGAGGTTATGGTGCATGAGTGAGTCATATCTCATTTCATAGCATGACATGTAGAATTCCAAGTTAGAATTGGCATATTCTTATTTTTAGAATGTTGATGAGAATTGTCAAGTGTAAACATTGCATATGCACTTAGACGGGAAGTAGCCTCTATAGGAATTACTCTATTGGGCATGGTTCACCCTATACGGGAAAAACATTTCAGGTGCAGGACTGCGCCGGTGACGCTTCTCAAGAAGGGCTATAAAGGACAATGTACGGGGCTTTTATAATTACTTTTGTAATTATTTTTATAAAATAATTTGGAAATAATTATTTTTGGTATGTACTAATATAAAGAGTTGTAATTGAACCCATATGGATTTTTTCCATGTCGTGTGGGGTAGTTCTCGCTTCATGCGATTCTTCAACCGACGGAACTATAATCTACTAATTCTCCCGGGATCGCATCGTAACGCATCCTGGGCCCAAACTGAGGCGTCACAATACACTGTGTACCTTTGCTCCCTCTCTAGGACTATTAGAATAGGAGCTGAAGTAAGCATCCTCTTCAATTTTTCGGGAACGCCCCGCACCTCGGGCCATTCCCAACAATCCTCACCTCCTTCCGGCCGCTCCCATCATGTGTTGCTAGCTCCAGAGAAACTCAATGAACCTCCTTTAGTAATCTGCAATCCCAAGAAACTGCATATCTCGAAGACTGACTTCGGCCTCTCCTAACTCACCACAGCCTCAACCTTCTCGGGGTCCACTAACACGCTTGAAGCTGACACTACGTGCCCCAAGAATCTTACCTTAGTAAGCCAAAACTCATACTTACTGAACTTGGCGTACAGTTGATGGTCTCTCAGAAGCTGTAGGACGACCCTTAAATGATCCTCATTCTCCTCCTCAGACTAGGAGTAGATCAAAATGTCTTCTACAAGGACCACGACGGGCAATCTAGCTAGGTTGGAATACCACGTACATGAGATCCATGAATGCCCTACTTGGCTGCGTTCGTGTCAGGAAGGCGTCATTGTGAACTCAAAGTGCCCATACCGCGTCCTGAACGCTGTCTTAGGGATATCAACCTCCTTAACTCTCAACTAATGGTAACCGGTGCGAAAGTCCATCTTGGAGTAGACTCTCACCCCCCTCAGCTGATCAAATAAGTCATCAATTCTCGGTAATGGATACCGATTCTTGATCATAACCCTGTTCAACTGTCGGTAGTCAATGCACAGTCAAAGGGTCTTGTATTTCTTCTTTGCAAACAAATCCAGAGCTCCCCATGGTAAAGTGCTCGATCTAATGAATCCCTTGTCCAGCAATTCCTGTATTTGAACCTTGAGTTCTTCAGAGCTCAGGTGCCATCTATGCGAGGGTCATAAAGATGGGCGCGTGCGAGGGATCAGCAACTTCGATATGGAAGTCTACATCCCCTCTGCGGAAGTAATCAGTAGCTCATCGGGAAAAGCTGTCTCCTTACCTCGCGGACTACGAGGAGATCTGAGATCTTTGTCTCACCTCATCCTCCAAGGTAAGGCTTACTAGCCCTGACCCAGTCAGCTGTTCGTGCCATCTACGGAATCATACACGGTGCAGGCGGCTGTCGTGCTTGTCCAGCATCGTGTGAGTAACGTCTTTGTGTGTAGGGGGTAACCACTCCTACGCTCTGTCCAATGATGATGACTCGTATGTAGATCAGCAGTCCATCCCAAGATGATGTCGAACTCGACATGTCCATGACCCTCAGGTTCACTGTGAGTAGAATCCCCGAGATCTCTAACTCGCAACCCCCGATATATTAGATCCACACTCACCACTGGTCTTTGAGGAGACTCCCACAATATAAGGGGCTTCTCCCGAGGTCTCGACCTCTAAGCCCAATTCTCGCTGTAGATGCGTGATGAATGAATACGATGCACGAGATCAAATAATACCCTTGCCTAGGCTAGATAACAGGCTATACCTGTATGGGTGGCGATTCTTTGGAGTCAGCCAAGGTGGTGTGATAAGGCGTAGACACACGCCCCCTGAATCACTTGATGTCCGAGTCCACCGCCGCCTCCCCCAAACCCACACTTTGGCCTCTGGCACGCCGGCGGCTAGTAGAAAGGCGCACAGTATAACACCTTGGGACGTCTTGGTTTCTCGAACCGTGGGGGTGAAGGAATAAAGCGTGTCGCTGTCCCACGATGACTGGGACTACCTTTGTTTTGAGCTTGCTGCGGATCACGGCTCTGCGGGGACAGTCTCGCCTCATATGTGGCGGTACGTTAGGCGAAATAACAAATGCGTGCGTGCTGCACGACTCGGGCGAAGCTGACCTTGGCCCTGATGGTTGCGGCTTTGAAACCCTCGCGAACTAGAAGCCTTTGGCTTCTTTCCTGAACTGGAAAAAAACCGACTCTCCTTCCTCTTGCCACTATTTGCGTCTGGGATTGCTGCCAGACATCTCATATACTCCTATGAAGGCGTGGTGGTCTAACAGCGGTCCATATCTTGTATGAGTCCTACGATTTTGCCCCGAATGGACAACTTCAATCCATTCTCAAATTTCCTCACCTTGGCCATATCTATGTACGTGGTCCTTGCTCAGTAAATAGAGCAGCTTTGTGAACTTAGCCACGTACTCCATCACTATCGTCATTCCCTGCTTCAGCTCGAGGAACTCCTAGGCATTTACATGTCTAGCAGTGGCCGAAAAATACTTGCCCAGAAGAGCTCATGGAACTCTGCCCAAGTCATTGTCTCTAAGTCTCTAGAGGTCTTAACCTAGTCCCACCACACTTAGGACTCACCCTCTAGCTGGAATGCAGCTAGTCTGACCTTGGTCGCATCAGAGGTGATCTCCATGGCTTCCAATATCTTCTCGATATGCCGGAACCAATGGTTTGCCACCATCGGATCCCCTCTCCCTGTGAATGTCGGAGGATGATGCGTCTTAAACGCTGGAGGTTACTTGAGACGCCTTTTGACTCTCAGTTGCCTTAACTTTGTCTGCGCTTAAATACGGCGTTCATAGCTGTAAAAGGCTGTGATCGAAAATGGGAGGTGGTCTACTATCGCCCCGTGGATGTCCTCTATGCCCTCGTCCTCAACTTGCCATCTACACATGTCAAATGACAATAAATTTATTAAACTCCTACTATTTTTCGGAGCCCACTAAGGCTATGTTCCTGCAACCTGGTGTTCCATATACATGTGAAAATATACCACCTGATTCATGCCTGAAATCACACACGTCGATTCATCGAAATGCAAAATGAATGCATGATCTAAGCTGTGCCCCATAGGTCCTAGGTATTCGTGTAGCTAAGCTCTATCTGAGTGTGACACCCCAATCGGGGTCTGGTGACAGCTTAGATTAACCGCGGAAACACGTGGATATCGGGGCTCAGATGTCACACATATGTCTCATATATCGAGACCCATTCATGCATATTTAATTCATAATATACAAAAATATATGATAGACTATAATCATAGTCTCTTTACATTCCCTTTGATACTAAAAAGGTGTACATGTTTTGGTTTTGCTCGAATATAATACAAGACAAAAGAAAACAGAAAACAGAATAGATGTGCGGCTCTCATCCCATATGTGGTCCCGTGTATTGGAATTGGCCTTTGTAAGCTTTGTACCTAAAAGGGGATCCCACGGCCGGGGGTGACACGTGCCTAGTAGATAATCTTCTGAGGGTTACTCCCCACCTAAGTGCTCATACGTGATCAAGCGGAGCCCATACATCCAGTGAAAGCGTCACACATGAAGGAATGTCGTATGTCAAGCATGGAATGTCTTTATGCCCATATCTCGAGTCACTCACAGACTCCCTCACACATGCCTATGCCAAGTGTGACGATCGTCACTAGTAGTAGCAATGACTTACCGTATCACCAGGAACCACTTCAGGCTCACCGGTACCTATGAGTGCCAATGGACAACTAATCCGAGTCAATCCCGGCTCTGTCACCGCAGGCTTCCGAAGTTTATGTGTTAATCGTGTGTCTTATTTTAGGCAACAAAACTTTTCGGATTACATCGCGGATCTCTTACACACATACAGAATTTTTCGGATCACACCGCGGGTCTCTTACACCCATGTTCCAGGCTTTTCACCTGAGGGGATTAACGACCCCCTTCTTGCTTTCACACTTGACACATTAATTATATTTCATTTCCTTGCTGAGCGAGTGAGTCATTTATTGGATGTGCGTCAAAAGGAGAGTACAAGCTCGCTACCCATTCATCAACAACGATCATGGATGACCAGCCATACCCATGCACCCCCACACCAATATCTTTGATGTCCTGTGCATATCACGATGCTAATATCCTTTGCCGATTTCTCATGTTCCATGTATGATGCACTAAGTGAACCATTCTTATCGGTTCGCCTTCATATATCAACTACCGTGTAAACATTTGCTCCCTTAAGCATAAGCATCCATCAATCCTTGACTAAACAATTTATGTCATACAACCTTCCTTAGGCTAACTCATGGAAATTCCTACTCAATACAATAGCCTACAACATGCCATGCATTTGTCATGTCAAAACCCGGCTATGTACATTGACACAACCAAGCAACCTGCACACCTGGTGCAAAACATAGGATTTAGCAACATAATGATCACCCACTGTCCTCCACATGCACATGATTGGAATCTGGACTAAATGGGATTTAATGGGGATTGAAAACGGCAAAACGAGTTCGGACAAAGAAGTTATGGTTGTCCGAAGTTGGAGGCCTCATGAAGCCCTTGCCGGTTGATCCTGGCGGGCGACCTAGCTGTGTTGTCTGCGACCTTTACCCTCCACTTAGACTATTCGGAGTAAGCGAACCATAACTTAGGGTTATAGAGGTCCGATTTGGAGTGATTGAAAAGCCTAACATCAACCTCAACGATGTGACTCTGATTTACACGAGGATTTACTACCAAATTCCTTTGTTTCCCACACCCGAACCGGTCTAAAAAGTTCGGTTAATGTATAGATCAAACTGAATTAGCTTCCCATGGTTAAAAATACAACCAACATTCCCTTTGGGGGCAGGAACACAACCACACGACCCTTAGGTAGAAAATAACCAAAGTAGGAGAAGACCTACCTCTTGAAGTTTGTCGAAACTCGTTTCTAGTCTCTACTTGAAACTCTTTGCAGCGAGGGAAAGCACCTTCTTGCTCCCACAGGAACCATGGAGTCGATCGGCGGGGAAACTTAGAGAGAAGGTGGAGAAAGCTTCTCTCTGCAAGCTTTCTCCCTCTTTTTCTCTTTCTCCTTTCCCCACATCCTCCATCCCGGTTAGTCGAATGGTGAATTTTGGAGAAGTACTTTGCCCATGTCGATACCCATTGGCTCCTTGGATTACCCTTATCACCTTATCCATCTACGCTGGATTCTCTCCAATCATGTGTTGCCACGTACTCTTATGGGTCCCACTTGAGCACTTTGTTTGACTTACCCTACACTTGACACGTGGCACTCTGCCAGGGCTCTCATCACGTGCCAAGTGCCTGCGTACCGCTGCCGATAATGCCAGCGTGAAATTTTGATTGTCTTGGAATTTGGCGTGACGCCATTTAAAACTTCGAATTAGTTAATGACCGTCAGCCGCGAATCTTCCATGAATGTCGAATGGCGGCTTCTCATCGGGTAGGAGTCTCCTTTGTACGGGGGCTCTGAAGTGCCTCTTTGTCCCGACCATCCCACACCGACCACACGAGGGTCAACGAGTAAAATAACGGCCCACTTGGGCCACACTCAAATACTCATAAAATAAATATTCCAACCAAATGTATATCTCACATGGTTGAGTTAACACACTACTCTCCATACAAACATATATTAAATTTTAAAATTCTAATACATATCATACGCCAATAACTATCAAAGCCACAGCCCGACTTTCTTCATCGGCCCGATAAGATGAGTTGTCTCCTCGAGCGCTCCTGTGCACGATAATATTCCTCGGCCCGGGGTGAGCTATCGCCAGTAGTGGAATCACCCTAAATGGGTTACTCCCCCACCCTAAGTGCATATGCAATGCTCAATGTAAACACTTTCGAAGTAAATTAGGTGATCCTACTTGAATGTCTAAATGCCCGTTCCCATGTCTTGAGTCCTCAGCGGAAGCTCCCTCACACTTGCCTAAACCATGTGTGAAAAATAATCATTTTCAAAACAAAACTTGTTGTTCTTGAAAATACACTACGGAGGCCCCCGATTAAAAATGAGACTACCCTCCGAGGCGAATGTTTTGGAACCTTCGAAACAATACATGGGCTCCTCAGACGTGTGGTGGACCATCTCCAAATACCATTCTCAGGAAAAATCATCATTGAAATTCCTTTTCGACCATGTTGTTCTCTTTAAATTGTTTAAGTATCATGCTACGCACCTAATTTCTAGGTTACCGTGTATATGAAATGCGTTATGTCAATTCAGCCGCAATTTTATCAACTTACGTACGATACATCATCATCGTATATTGACATAAATTAAATCACGACAACGTATTTACTCATTTTTAATCAATAACATCAAAGTTAACTCACTTGAGGCTAACACAATTTCCACAAATTCATGCACACAACACATGGGCGATTGGTAGAATTTACAAACTTCGGGGCTGTTTTATGATCCCGGAAAATAAACAGTGGGGCTGTCCCGCGATAGCCACGCTCACCCGACATCGGTTCCTTTGTGAACTTAGAAATCCATAACCGTTCAGGCCTCATGCACCTGACATAATTTTATTGAATAAATTATGATCGAGGAATTCCAGCAGTCCACACACTTGTCATGGACTACCACTTTGCCCAAATTTTCACACTTCGGTTCCAAGTTTTGGGAGGGCCGTCGAACGACTCCACGACCTCGAATCAACTCGAGCTTATCACAAAACACTTCGTCAAAGAGTAAAATAAGTAGGATAAAACCCTACCTCATGGGTTGTGAAACTCCTAAAACCCAGTATCCAGCGAAGCCACCCCAGCAACATAGAACCGCTTTGCTTCTTGGCCCGGAGAAATCCGACGGTCTGATCGCCTGGGATCTTAGAGAGAAGTTGCATACTCTCTCTCTAAAAACCTCAAAAACCTAGCCTCTATGAATCCATTCTCCCCTGCACGTTTTTGGTCTCCTTTTTGAAGGAGGAAGATGATCACTATTAATCTTTTTGTCCTATTATCATTTAACTTTCAAAAATGCCATCCATGTCCCTAAAATCTTGGATTTTGACATTTGGCACTATCTTGGCCTTCCATTTCCATCATCTATCTACTCATGCAACATGTTTCACATGAGTACATGTTATAGGTGACTTTGTTTATCCGCGTGTGTCATTTTACGATTGGAGTACTCGATGCCGAAAAAAGCATTTGCAAATTTTATTGTCTTGGAATTCGATGAAATTGATGTGGTAAATTTGCCGTTTCGTGAATGATTCAACTGATGAAATCCGTTTTTTCATCCGAGATCTAGAAAAATTTCGGGTTTTGACCAAAATTACGATTTTGCCCTTTTTCAGAAAATTGGAATTTTCTCGGGTCTTACATGACCTGGTAGCTAGATTTCGCGAGACAATTTCAACGATGAAGTCTGTTTCGTCATCCGAGATCTAGAAAAATTTCAGATTTTCCACTGAAATTACCGTTTTACCCTTTCTCAAAAAATTGAATTTTCTCGGGTTTTACAGAAATAATTACTCAATTTTCCTAGTAATTTTTCATTATATGTAGTTTCTTAGATTTTCATATTCATATTGCTATCAAAGGAATCATAATATCTTTTACTAAATTCACATGTATATTCATATATATTCTTCATTTTACAAATTTGTAATTGTCTTTATTTATTTATAGCTTCTGCTATATGTTTCCTTCTTTGCTTTACTCTTTGTCATCCATTGTTCTCCACAGAATTCATTTACTATATGATGATGCTTTTTTTAACGAGGCGGGTTGGAGCGTGTGAAAGGTCGTTGGGCTGGACCCGGATCGTTTGAGAATTTCAGGATGCGGGCGTGCAGTTGTGGGGTGAGGTGGGATGTTTGCCTTGTTGTTGATCTACGGGCTGGGGACGTGAGCCTCCTCTGCGCAAGCAAAGAGAAGGGGTCGGCGGGTGCGAGTGGCCTCTCAGATGCCTAAGTCGGTTTCTTTTGAGAGAGAAAGAGGCTGCAGAGGGTGAGTCTTATGCGTTAGGAATTGATACATTTCATCGATGGGTGGTCTTATATTTATAGTAGATGTTCAGCCAGTTGGATGATGATTAGGAGTCCTTCCCATTGGATGAGATATTTCTTATTTTAGTCCGTATCGGATTCGGTACATGATATAGAAGGAGCTGTTTGCTTGAGATAATCCTCCTTCCTTGTTAAGGGGGAATCCGATGCGTGTCTACATTATTATTTTCCCTTCCTTATTGGCGAAGAGGTCGGTTTGAATCGACGGGGATAGTATATGGTTAGGGGTTATTCTATTCTCTGTTGCCTATGGGAGTCTTCCATGGTGCTCGGAGCCTACCTTGGTTTTGGTTAGCGGATCATGACTACAAAGAAGCTATCCTCCTAAAGGAATTGGGCCCTCGGCACGGAGCCGTGGTCAGCGTCCCGAATACTGCGGGCTTGCTCAGCGGATCGGGCCTCGGAAAGTCTCTCCCCTTGGGTCTAAGCAGTGAACTGCTTGGCGCTATTTCAAAACTATCAGTTGCCCCCAGCCGCCCGTGTGCGGCGTGGGGCGAGAAGTGCAGTAAATCTTCTCATATCGCTGGCCGGTTTCCGCAGCGTCGTTTGGTACGGGTTAGTTAAGGCCTTATGCCGTCATATGTCTTCAGGTTAATGATGACTCTTAGTTTTTGCGCTCGTTTTCTCACTCCTTCGGCTTCCCTTGTTTCTTTTATGGATATCTTTACGTGCTTATGCGCCCACGCTCACAGGACCCTTTCTTTCTTAGCCTTGATACCGTTGCCTTTTCTTGTGATCTTTCTCCGTTGCTTATCTTTGGTCCGTTGTGTCCGTATCATTTCGGTTTCTTTTTAGGTTGAATGCGGCCAACGTTGGGGTTCAATAGATTGGCTTTTATTTCTTGTAAACGCCTCGAATCATGGTCAGGTCGCTCTTAACTTTGCCCAGTTGGTGGTGATTCTTCGGTTCCTTTGCCCGGTATTGGGGCGGGCCCGAGTGCGACACTTAGGCCAGCTCGGGTACGTGGTCGAACTCAGAGATGCTCTTGGGGGCGCCTCACTCTTTCTCTGAATAGGAAGGGGAGGGGTGAGCTTTGATGACTATCCAGGGATTTGATTAATCTGACCTCGATGGATTCGGCGTACTATAGCAGAGTAGAGACCAGCAAGGTCGGTCCTTCATATGGGGCCACTTTCGCCGAACGCTTCCGACCTCCTTTTGGTGTTCGGGTGTGGTCCCCTGATGTTTTGACTTTTTACGTAGTTCCTGTACCAAAAATGGTGTGCTTCTTCGAAGTCGCCTTTGAGAATGGTCTTCGTTTTCCTTTGCACCCCTTTATAAAAGGGGTTTTACAACATTTCAATGTCTACCCTTCCCAACTCGCACCCAACGGTTGGGGTATTTTGGACCCAACTATTGGTCTTCTTTAGGGATACGAGGACTCGGTGTTCCTAGTGTGAAAACTTTGCTTCTTTATCTTTTACTCGAAGGATACCACTAAGAGCTTCCTTTATTTTTCTGGCGTCTTTGGATCTCCTACGGTGATTTCAGTCTCCCTTAACTCTCATAGGTCATGGAAGGGTCGTTACTTTTTTGTTAGTGGTCGAGGTTGGGAATACGACCTTCTTAACAAAGATGACACACTGGGCGTTCCGATGGCTAGGACCACCCTTGAGTATCTCCATAAGTGTTTGTGTCATTTTTGGTATGACTTGTGCGAGGTTGTCGAATATTTCTGACTACATGTCCTTCTGTTTCCCTAGGTGCTCGGATTGATCTCAGTGCTGAAGATGATGCTGTAGTGTTGAGATTGGCCGAATGTTCTGCTCGCCCCTACGCGGAGCTAATTAAATCGGACATTGCCGGCCCCTCGAATTGGAAGCCTGCTCGCCCTGTTGCTTTGAGGCCCTCGCCTCCTCCTTCCAAGAAAATCTCTCCCGTCGGGCCTTCCGCAGCCACTCCCACCCGGGGAGAGGTTTTGGCTTAGGCTCTTGTCCGGAGCCCAGTGTGAAGCGGAAAAAAGTGGGCTTGGCGATAAGATAGGCCGACTTTGGCGGGTTCGTGGGAGTATCCTCGTCCTCTCTGATGCGTTCTTGCTCAAGGTCGGGCCGGGGTTCAGGTTAATGCCGACGGGGCTCCTGCCCTGGTTTTGAGCTCGCAGCCACTCCGTCTGTTGAGAGGCGGCACCTCTTGGGTGAATCAGTGGCTTGTGGATTGGCGGTTACACCATCACTTGAGTGCGGGTCGTAGACCGGGAGCGTCAGGTCGCCCCCTCGTCGGCGGAAGGGTTGAAGAAAAAGGCCCCGGAATCGAAAACCCGAGGGGAGGGATGGGGACTCACTTGCTTCTTATCTGGGGCTTCGCGGCCGGAGTCTTGTCTCGTCCGTGAGGGGTCGATCTTGGGAGGTCGAAAGCGTTGCCTGTCGACGAGGCTCTGGCTCTGTCTCTTCAAGGTGGTGCCTCGGTGGATTTACGTTATCTCGTTGCGTCTATCTCTAGTGCTAATCTCGTGAAGGATCGACCCCGTGTTTGATGTGCGGGGTAGCCTTTCGTTTGAAGGGGTTTGGGCGAGAGAATGGCGAATGGCAGCATGTGAAAATTACGCCGGTTTATAAAGGCGAAGGCGGCTTCTCTTACTTACGAGGCGGAGCGGAGCTGCAGACGGCGCGACGTGTTCTGCGAAAGGAGTAAGAAGAGAGGCTTAAAGTCAAGGTTAAAGCACACCGTGTCGACTTTACGTGCTTTCGAGGCGGAAAAGTAGAGAGGACGAAGTTCGGAATAGCCTGATGGCGGTTGAGGGCGAGCTTCGAGAGGTTCGTGGCGAGTTGCGGGTTGCGCAAGACGACTTGGCTGAGACCCGGGATGGGCTGCAATCGGCCCAGTATGAGCTTCAAACGGTAAGGGAAGAACTTATCTCATCGAAATTGAGTTGCGGAGTCTCAGGAAGGGCTAACGTCTGCGTCCCGATGGCCCAGGTGATAAGCATGCGATTAGATCTGCATTTCGTCGCGAAACTAAGGCGAGTCTTAGAGGTAGCTCGTCGGGAGGCCTCGAGTGTAGCAGGCGGAGACGGTGAAGGAGGGAGTGTCACGGGTGCATGGGGATCACATCGTGATTTCTTTGGTTTGCTCGGAGGGACCCAGTTATCGAAGATTGAGAGACAAGCCGGCGCTCGGTAGATACGGGTGGCTAAGCCTTTCAGCGAGAAAGCGATTAATGTATCTTGGAGACTTAGACTTTGACCGATCTTCCGGTGGCGAGACGAGAGTCTTTTACTGCCGAATTATTCTCAGATCGGGTGCTCCTACGGGGAAGCCAGGCTTCTCTTCTCCGATGCGTCCCTCCGTGCGCTGGAAATCCTTGTACTCGTCTACCCGATTTCGAGCTTTCATATTTTCCTTCTCATGTATACTTGTTTGTCTTTGTTTGGGCCTGGAGCTCGAGACATATATGGCCTCTACTTCAATAAATATTCATTCATTCTTTATTTATTTATTTATTTATTTATTTTTTTGTTGTTTGTGTTTCTGCCGATGCATTCCACGCTTTCCTTTTTGAACGATTTGAATTGAGAGTTTGGGTTGAGCAAACAAGCTCGTCAGCCGAACAGCTGCGTGAAATTTGTACGTCGGCCGAGATGAGCACTTATCTTGCGCGTGGTGTGTGAATGTTGAGGCGAGATCAAAGAGCGTAGCGTCAGCCAGAGACTTAGTCAAAGCTAATTTGCTGAGTGGCGATGATTCTTGGGGCTGCGTGACTTGCTTTTGGTAGAGCTCGTCGATTATTTGTTGACAGCCATGAAATTTGAATTCTACGAGTTGACTGATTCCTTAGGTTGCGTGTCTGTCTTGGGTAAGAGGTATTATGTGAATGGGCGGCGGGGAGCTAAGATCCTCGTGAAGCGCGAGAGGGAAGAGCTGTGCAGTGGGCCGTTTGAGAGTAAGAGCTCGTCAGGAGTGAGGCGATGGGAAGAGCTTCGTGTCAGTGAGTAGTTGAGTAGAGCTCGCGCAGTGATGCGAGAGGAAAGGCGTGTCAATGTGAATTATTTAGCACGTGGGGCTCGTCAGAATTGAGCCAGGAGGAAGAGCTCGTCGAGGGATAGTCGGTTAGTGGGAAGCTGTCAGGTGATGCGAGGAGGGAGACTCATCAGTGTGAATTGTTTGCGTGGAGGCTGGTGAGGTGAGGCCCGGGGGAGAAGAGCTCGTCGAGTTGAGTGGCTGGCGTGGGGCTCGTCCAGGAGTGGGCCCGAAGGAGGAAGGCTGCGTCGGGGTGAATTGTTGGTGAGCTTCGTCAGGAGTGATCTGAAGGAAGAGCTCGTCAATATGAATTCTTGAGGAGTAGGCCTTGTCCAGGAGTGATGTGAGAGTGGAAGAACTTCGTCGGGAATTGGTCTTTGAGTGGGGCTCGTCCGGCGATGCGAGAGGAAGAGCTCGTCAGTATGAATTGCTGGGTAGAGCTCGTCAGGTGATCACGAGGAGGAAGAGCTTCGTCGGGTGAATGGTTGGTGGGAGGCTGCGTCCAGTCTGATGCGGAAGGAAGAGCTCGTCGATATGAATATTTGGGTAGATTTCGTCCAGTGATCACGAGGAAGAAGAAAAGGAAGAGAAGCTGCGTCGGGGTGAATAGTTGAGTAGAGAGTGATATGAGGAGAAAGAGCACCGTCAATATGAATTGTTGAGTAGAGCTTCGTCAGAGTGATCGGTGGAAGAACACCGTCGGGGGTGAATTCTTTGGGGTAGAGCTGTTCAGAGCGTCTGAAGAAGAAAACTCGTCAATATGGTGCTAGGTGGGAAGCTGCGTCGGTGATGCGAGGAAGGAAGAGCTCGTCGGGGTGAATGGTTGGTGGGGCTCGTCCAGGGTGATGAGGAGGAAGGCTTCCGTCAATATGTGAATGTTTGGGTGGGGCTCGTCAGAGTGATGCGAGGGGGGAAGAGCTCGGTCGATATGGATTGTTGGTGGGGCTCGTCAGAGTGAGGGCGGGGAGGGAAGGAGAGCTCGTCAAGGTCATGGTGGCTGCGTGGAGCTCGTCAGAGTGAACTGAAGAGAAGGGAAGAGCTGGGTAATATGAATTCTTCGAGTAGAGCTTTCGTCACGGGTGAACTGAGAGGGAAAGAGCTGCGTCGGGGTGAATAGTTGGTAGAGCTCGTCCGGGCCGAGAGGAAGAGCTCGTCGGGGTGAATGGATTGAGTAGCAATGTCTCTGATGCGGCGTGGCTGTGCGAGATGGGTGAGGCTCGTCAATGGTGGCGCGTTCAGCGGGAGTGAGCGATGTGGCCAGAATTGGCAATGTAGCTGAGGAGCTCCTCGGATAGCGTGACTGTGCGAGTGACGGGCTTGTCCCGGTTGAAGCGTGGCTCGAATGCGGCGCGCTGGTGGCAATGTGGCACGGCGGTCGACTCCTCGGGTAAGCGTGACGTGCGAAATGTAGATGAGCTCGTCAAATTGAGCAGCGTGGCTCCGGGCGTTGTGGCCTTGGTGGCGATGTAGCTGGCGGATCGACTCCTCGGTGGCGTGACACGTGCGAGTAAGGGCTCTCGGAAGGTGAAGCGGCGTGGCTCAGAACGCGTGGCCTTGGTGGCAATGTAGCATAAGCGGATCTGACTCCTCGAATGGCGTGACACAATGCGAGTAAACCCGGGGCTCGTGAGTGAAGCGGCGTGGCTCCCCGCAGTGGCAATGTAGCTGGCGGATCGACTCCTCGGTGGCGTGACGTGCGGAGTGAGCGGGCTCGTCAAATTGGCTGCGATGACTCGGCTTTGTGGCGCGGTGGCAATGTAGCTTGAGCGGATGACTCCGGGTGGCGGTGACTTATCTCGCGAGTGGACGGGCTCGATCAAAATTGAGCAGCGCGTGGCTCCGGCGGCTGGCAAGCTGTTGGTGGCGATAGCCTTTGGCCGGATCGACTCCTCGGGTAAGCGTGACTGTCTGCAGTAGACGGGCTCGTCAAATTGAAGCGAAGCGTGGCGGCGTATGTCTGCCCTGAGTGGCAATGTAACTTTGAGGGTGTCGACTTCGTTTGCCGGTAACGTGGCTGTCTTTGGTAGATGAACTTCGTCAGCGATCTGCCGGACTCGGAGTCGGGTGGAGTGCTTGGTTAAGCGCTGGCGGCGGGAGGGAGCTGGGTCTATCGCCGAGCGATTGGGCGAGAGCTTTGTCAATGCGTTTGTGACCTCCGCCCGGCTGACTTTGCACGTCGCGAGGAGCTGATTCCTTATTTTGCATGACCTTTATTACGATGGGGCACAAGTGATGCGGTAGTGGTCTGCTGGGCGACTTGCATGTCTGGCCCCGATTCCTTGGTTGCACACGACCTATTTTTGGCTTGTCTTTGAATTGTTGTTGAACTCATCACCGCGAACTATTAAACGGAGCTCGACTATGAGCGTTCGGGGAAAAGAGGGCTTCCGTCTATCTGAATTGATGGGAAGAGCTTGTCAAAGTGAGATGCTTGGATCAGAGGAGGCGTAATCCTTGGTTAGTTGAAGGTTTGATATCGAGAAACCGTGTTGCTAGTTAATTTTCAATTCTTGGAAAGAGGCGAGTGTCTTTAATGCGGATTTATGGAGAATTTGGAACGATTGCACGAACTTTTGAATACTCTGATCTTCTTATAAATAGCGGTTTCGTTGCTGTGAGGCTTGTTCTTTGTATTTTTTGCTTTTTCTGATGCGCCACTGAAATCTGCGTGAGATGAAGAGTCGAAGTTTGATCGTCTTTCGTAGATTCTTCGAGAAAGATTTGGGGGTCGGCCTTCTGTGTACGCATGTGGGAGTTACGTCTTTTCCCTAGTCTCCCGCTTTATGGGAGTCATGTTATTCCTGGCCGTGCTAGGGAATAAAAAACCAGGAAGAGGGTGGCGCATCTCTTGTATTTGCTCTCTCTGTTTTGTCTTCTTCTTCCTCCTCTTTTCTTCCTTTAACGGTCTTTTCTATTTATTTCAATGCGTTTTCTTTTTTTTTTTTTTTTTTTTTTGAGGGAGGCTGCTGTCTTTGGATGCACCTCGAGATGTAATAAAGGATATCGCGATTGTAGCGAATGTAATTCAATTGAAATAAAAGAGAAACTTTTCCTTTATGTCTATATCTTCTTTTCGGTGCCTTTTTCTGTATCTTACATATATATAAACTGTTTAGGGTGTCTAACGAATGTCGATGAACTCTCCGCTCGACACATAAAGATCAGATAAGGCATTATTTAACTTTACTGAGCTGATGCTTTAGCGGTAAAAAAGTTTAAAGTGTTCGCATTCCATGTATCTTAGATTTTTTCCCTCTTACATTTTGAGTTTCATAATTACTTTGATCGGCGACTCGGGATATGATGTAAGGACCTTCCCAGTTGGGGCCTAGTTTTCCATGCGCTGGATTCTTCCTCGCTGGCAGGAGCTTCTTTAAGACTAAGTCGCCCGGCATGTAGCTCCTGGGGTTGACTTTTTGATTATAGTACCTCGCTGTTTTCCTTTGATATTCCTCCGTACGCTTTTGAACTGCTTTCGGCTTTTCGATGCAGAGTTCTAAGTTTAGGCGTGGGAGCCTGGAATCATTATGCTCCTACGATGCTAGCTTTCGATCTGGGAGACTTATTAGAGCCTCCATGGGGGCTATTGCCTCGGTGCGAAAGGCTAGGGGCGAACAGGTTTCAGGGATTCTTCGACCTGTGTTGTCTGTGGAGGCCCATAGTACCTCGGGAAGTGCACCCGATTTCCTTTAAGGTCTTCTAACTTAGTCTTCAAAGAGGCGCTTTAAGGGTCCCGATTATGACTTCCGACTGTCCATTTGATTGCGGATGTCTTTGGGGGCGAGTAATAATTTTTAATTCGGGCTTCGGCCGCAAAATCTCTAAATTTGCGCATTGTCGAGGCGCTCCGTTGTCGATACCGGGGCTGGGGATGCAAACCTGCATATGATGGCTCGCCACACGAAATTGCGTATCTTTTGCTCTGTAATTGTGGCTAAAGGCTCGGCTTCTGCCCACTTGGTGAAGTAATCCACTGCGACGATTATGAATTTGCACTGTCCTTTACCAATGGGCAGGGGTCCCAATATATCCAAACCCCATTGTTGGAAAGGCCAGGGACTTGTGATTGATGTTAAGGGTTCTGACGGGAGGCGTGAGATCTTGGCGTGCTCCTGGCAGATTCTGCATTTCTTGACTAGGTCGGTTGCATCCTTGAGTATGTGGTTGACGATTAAATATCCTGCCTTAAGACTTTCTGCTAATGCGGGAAGATATGATTCCTGCATATACCCTCATGCACCTCTCTTAGCACGTACTTGGTGTCCTCTCCCGCGATGCATTTAAGAAAGGGTGTGAAAAATCCTCGCTTGTAGAGGCTTCCTTTATGATTAGTGAACTGGCTGGCCTCGCCCTTATTTTGGGCACGCTTCTTTCGGGTCGATACGGTAGGCTTCGGAGTCTATTATATAATTCAAATGGGGTCAAATCCAGCTCGGCTTACAGACTCTGGGCGACCGTCATGCTATAAGGATCGATAGAGGGTTCCATGGTATTCAACGAGGGCGTCGACTCTTGAGTCTTCTACGTGGCGTGGTAACCGTAGCTTTATCTGCTTTCGAGAACCTGCCTTTGGGGACATGCTTGACTAAACCAACACAAGAATTTCTTTAATAGTCATTGCGACCTTTTGGAGTATAGAATCATCGTTTCACTTTTTGGCCTCGTAGGTATCTTCTATTTAATCGACCACCACAATTTGGGAATCCCTTTGGCATACCTCTAATTTGATCGACTTCTAATGAATGGCGAGGTTGGGGAGCCACGCTATTCTTGTCTCATACTCGGCTTGAATTGTTGGAAGCTATGGAACCCCAAATCCCAGTGCGTATTCAAAATGCTCCCATCCCTTGGGTGAGGTTAGAGGTGGAGCACCGCTCAGCTTCCCTTTGCGCATTTGAGAGTCCATCTATAGAGAGTTTCCAAATTGGGAGGTCGTCGCTTTTATCGTGAGTGAAGATACGGCAGTTACGTCGAGGAATTGAATTCCATGAAGTTGGCTAGGACACGATCCTTTGCTATGGCATTTTTGGAAGCGTATCGATGTCGAACTCGCTTAGCTCATGGCGCATCGGCCTTCTAGAGGCTTACGGTTTTGTCTGTCACTTGTTTTCATCGATGTGCGTCGAGACTTCCATGGTATGAGCACGGAAACCAAGGGATGTGATTCCATTTGTGGTTACAGTGCCATTATTAATTTCTCCATCCTCGGGTACCTCTCATCCGCTCCTCTAGAGCTCGGCTACAATAGTAAGCGGGGTCTTTGTGCCTGGATTCCTTGTCTTTGATGAGTCTGCGTGGTTGAAAGTCGATCTGACTAAGTATGAAGTGAGAGTTTCCCCCTTCGACCCGGACTTACTAGAATGGTGGAGAACTCAGGTATGTTTTTAATGTTGTAATGCTTGCTTCCACGCTGCGTCGTTTGGAAGGCGCTGCCAAGACTTTTGAAGGGGCTGGCCACTGTCACTAAGCCACGGACTCATCTCGGCAGGGCGCGATCTTTGCTGTGATCGCTAGACTTCCCACTTATTGATGGCGCGATGGCATGTGCAGAGCACGAGCCACCCATTTTGGTGGTTTGCCTCCCGATTCCACCAGTGGTTGACTATGAAGCCCAGAAATTTCCGGGCGACAGAACTTTGTTTAGGCTGGGTTGGCTTCATGTTATATTGCCCGGGATACGGAACGCCTCGAGAGATGTGGCGATGTGGGGTGGTGCGATGGTTGCAGCATGTCGTCTACGTATACCTCCATAGTTCTTCTCACCTTACCGGAACATTGGGTTCACTGGCCTACGGTAGGTCGCTCCTGCGTTCTTGAGTTCGAATGGCATCACACGATAACAATAGAGTTCCTTTTTGAGGTTGCGTGACGAAGGGTCTTTCTTGATCGTGCGGGTCGCGATCGTTGCGCTGAAAAGTAATCTGGCGAGAGAAGTTCGTGGCCAGCGGTGGCGTCCCACAATGGTCGATCCTTGGCGGTGGGAAGGCGTCGCCCGAGGCGCGCGTTTATGTCGGTGAAGTCGATATCATTCGCCCTTGCCATTTGCTTTTTGACAAGTACAACGTGGCGACCACTCGGGATATTCTACCTCTCTAATTGCTCCTGCTTAGAGAAGCTTGCCGACCTCCTCGTTGATGGCTTTCTGCCTTTCTGGCGAGAAGCTCCTACGCTTTTGTTTGACTGGTTTGAAGGACGGATTGGTGTTCAATCTATGAATGATTGCGCCAGGGTGATTCCCTGCATGTGCACTTTGCTTCCATGCGAAACTCTCTATTATGTCTTAAGCGAGTGAGGAGACTTTTGAGGTGCTTACGTCGGTTAGAAGCCGATGTGGCCCAGATGTTCGAGTAAGATCACCCGGTGACACGGGACCAGTTCCTCGGGGGCTCGGGTCGGGTGAGCACCTGGTCGCGCATGTCAAGCTGCCGTCTCCATTCACGTTGTCATTTGCTCTTTTTGTTTCATGGAGGTACGTGGCATTCCACGGCTTTGCATTGATCTCCTCGGACCATCCCCACTCCATGTAAGGTTGGGATTTGATTTATCATGTGATATCTTGGGGATGGCTTTGTCCCGGTGAGAGGTGCGCCTAGCAACATGTTATAAGGCGACGGGCGTCACGATAAGGAACCTTGTAGTCGTGCTTTGTGAAGGGCTCGCCCGAGGTGAGCACCGAGTTGAATCGGCAAACGGTAATACCTTTTCTCCAGCAAGCAGGATGTGTGTTGACGGGTTCCTGGCACTTCTCTCCCAATGCCCATTTGTCAAAGGCTGCGTGAAAGATTGACAAGCTTCGGTTTTTCCAATTTATGGTTGAGCTATGAATCGAAATGATGTAGAAATTGATTATTACTAATTGATCCATGTCCATTTTTGTCTCATTCGGTGAATCCTCAACCCCAATTTTATGAAATTTTACTTTTGTATGTTTAAGATTTCAGTCTAGGACTACATTTTAGTCATTTTATCCTCATATCAGTGGAGTTCAAATAGTAATGATCTTGAGTAGATGGAGTAGTTGGTCTTTTGATTTATCATCTTTCCTCGTGGGAACGATATCTGGACTTTAAATATCCACTTTTATTAGTACGACCTATGCACTTGCAGTGATCAAGACCACACACAAAAATTTTAAATGAGTCATTTTACAAAAAGAACAAATCCATCTTTTCATGTATATAAAAAATTATCGTAACAACTTTTTGGTGACGTTGCGAAAGGGCGAAAAGTTCTTGGTGATACAGAGTTTGGCATACGCGATCATCATACAGTTTGGTCTTAACAAGTTTTTGGAGTTTTTGCCGAGTATTAGGTAATAGTCATTTGGTAATAGTGTCATAAATTTGTATATATCATTTGAAGTGTAACGGTGACGAGGGAGAGGGTGAGGCCGTCTATTCAGCTTCCAGGCGATTATGGAATCTCAGACTCCTACCACTATAGAGGGAGTACATCAACTAAATGGCTGGTTGGCAGCTCTAGGGCGATTCATCTCGTTCTGAGGCCAGATTGAAGCCGTTTTCACCACTCTAAGGGCTAAGTAGGCCAGGCGGGATAAGAAGAATGTGACAGGCCCATATAGAAATCAAGCGATATCGTCGAGCGGCAATTCTTCTTGGCAGGAACGAAGGGTGAAACACTCTATCTTTACATTGTTGTTTATGATGTTTCTGTAAGTGCATCTTTATTCAAAGAAGATGAGCACCGGCAGCAAAAGCCCATATTCTTTATAAGTAAGTCCCTATCCGAGGCAGAAACTCGATATACCCGTCTCGAGCAAGCGGTGTTGGCCTTTAGGATAGCTTCCAAAAAACTCCGCCCCTACTTCCAGGCGCACCCTATTATCGTACTCACCAATCTTCCTTCGAGAAACATACATAAAGCGGTTTGTCAAGGCGAGAATGGCTTAGTGAGCGTCGAATTAAGTGATCTAGCGGTGATTTAAACCACTTTGGCGTTAAAGGGACAGATGTTGGCAGACTTCTTAGCAAAAATTCCTCAATAAGAAATGGAACCAGACAACATCGGCTGGTGGAATCTAAATGTGGATGGTGCTTCACGATAGAGACGGGAGCCCGGCTGAGTACAACAAAAAGCCCACCGGCCGGGAGTCATAGAGCGGGCCATGCGGCAGATTTTCTACTTGGCTGAAGTTGAATATGAAGCAATCATAGTCAGGCTCGATCTCGCAATCTCAGTGTCCTCAGAAAAAATCGTTATAAGAAGTGATTCTCAATTGATAGTAGGGCAGGTAAATGGGGAATATGAAATAAGAGACCAATGTATGGCTAAGTATGTGAGTCTAATCAACCTATGGCTACAGGGGCTTTGTGAAACAGCGGTTGGAGCATGTCTCGAAGCTCGAAATGAAAGAAGCGAGGGCAGCTTTAGCTTCTACGCTAGTCTATTTGACTACAAAGGATACGTATACTCCTGTTTACCTATCAGCGGGGCAGTAGTCAACCTTGACTTGGGTTGATGAAGTAGTGATGGGTATGCTTTAACAGTGGTTCTCACTTTGGTAAACCATACTTAAGATTTGGAAGCATCGGATCAGAGTGGCAAGTGGGTGGCAATCAGTCAGATTCTGGGACCTGCACAATCCAGCGTTGTCGATTATACTGCAGTTGCTTTGGAAGCAGAGCACTATCTTTGCCAATGCCTGCTCTTTAGCTGAAACGTTTATATATTGGTGGAGCTCCACGATGAGATATGCGAAAATCATCCAAACGGTAGGACGTTGGCGCATAGAGCTCATTCTTGATCAATACGTTATGGTGCGAGCTTGATGCGGTAGAAACGAAAAAGGTTTTCCCTTTGGTTTGGTTTCATCTTACACCCACTTCAATTTGAATGACAAATATGAGAAAAAAGGTGCAGTATGCCCAAAAGTTGATAAGAACCTTTAGGTATTGCATGGCTCACTCTTGTGACTGGTGGATCGTAGGAGTTAGGTTTAGGTGAAGAGACTTGGAGAGCACATTGCAAACGATTTAAGCTAGGTTTGGTTCCGAGAAAATTTGAAGGAAAAGTAGAAGAAAATGAAAGAAAAATATAAATAGAACTAAATCTAACTTATTATTTTTATTTACTTCTAACTCATCAATATAACGATTAAATAATTTAAAAATATATAAGTTTCTACGCGATTTATTATTGACATTTAGTTTTCTTAGAGAATTTTCATCCCACAATCAAACATAAAAAAAAATATAAAAAAATTATTTTTCTTAATATTTTTCTTTTTCTTTTTAGTATATTTCCAAAGCTAAAATGCAGCAACAAGGTTCGATTCGATATTTATAATATCATACCAAACATCACTTGAAGAAAAAGGCTTCGTTGTTTCATGTATATGAATAACATTAGGAATTAATCTAGATTGATCCTTCTTAATATTTTCCGATTTGCAGCTGTGGTTCAGAAGATACTACGAACAGAACCTGATGTCGCTAAGATCTTTGTCTTGATCAAGGCAAAGAGCTAGGAAGCTGCAATGGACATAATGAAAATTGAGGTAGCTTTCTTGAATAGTGTTTTTTTTTTCTTTTTGGTGGTGTTCAAAACAAGATTTACTTTTCTTGTTGTGTAGATCATAGATTCAGAGCTATTTGAGTGCTTGAAGCAAAGGCATGGAAAGAATTATCCAGATTTCATGCTAAGAAAATCGATTCCTGTTGTTGGGAGTTTGTGTGAGTCTGATCTTGGAATGGATGCGGATTTGATTTCTGAGATTGCAGAGGAAGTTGATGCTATAATAAATTCAGCAGCCAATACAAATTTTAAGGTGAGGTTAATTCTACTTCATTCATCAATAATTGAATACATAATACTTATCTTTCATCTTTATACAATAATTAGGCCATGGTTTGTTTTTATTTGACTTAGGTAGAATTCCATATTCTCTAGGTTTGATGTTTCTTTCAGTAACAAACACAATAGAACCCCGTCAACTCATGGAATTCACAAACAACACTACAAGAATGGGAGGCTATGGCTGCAGTCAATGCCTAGCTATATGTAATAAGTAATGCGGCTATAAAATATAGCCGTAAATAAAACAAACCATGACATGATGCGGCCATAGATGGTGTGATCAAATGTTATAGACGTGAGAATGCTTGCATGGGCGACAAAAATCTCAGGCTATAGTTGCGGTCGAGAGCCCGAACTTACAGGTGTAGGTGATTCGTTACGGCAAGTAGGTGTTAGAATCAACAAAATTTATAAGCTAAGTTCCTACCGTCGCAAATCACTGTGATGCCTGAGTGATGAACGCTAGGGTCGAACCGCAGGGGATGGGTTTTTAACCGTGAGAGAAGGATTCACGGTGCATTGAAAATGGTGTTTTCTCATTGGATTTATAGGGTGTGTGGGAAACAGTGTGTGTGAATGGTTGAAAACTTAAATAACTGAAGTAAAAAGTTAAGAGAGAAATCTTTGAAGTCTCGGGCCACTGGGCTTAGGGTTCTAAGTTAACCGACATGTCCTCGGGTCTTTATCCTCGCGTTGGGGAGCATGACATATAGTCATTTCCTGAACCGGATCTTCATTTAACTTTAAAATCTAGACCCTAAGTGTTTTCCTTTTGAAAGATGGCATTTGATTAGGCATAAATGTCCCTAGTAGTGAAAACACATTTCAAAAACACTACCTATGACTAACTAATGAGAGACTGACTAGCGAACCTCGGTGGATCTGGCTGAAATCCCGCGAACCCCAACTTGCGAATACACATTTGGGAGAGCATGTAAGAAGATTTTAACCTAAGGTGAGAAGCCGGGGCACAAATACCCTTAGAAATACATACGCAGAAGGAAGCACATGAGAACATCTTGACTAAGCCTAAAAACAACACCCGTTGCTTCCCGCTGAGATCGGGGTTTAGCGAAACATTCCTTGATTTGTCATCATCAAGGGGTGTTTGGATACCAAGAAAGTGGAAGAAAGTGAAGTGAGAAGAAGAGAAAATCACCAACAGTAGAGGGGAGGAAGCTTCGTGCCAACCTGACTGATTGATTGAGTGAAAAGTTGATTTGATTACAAGCATGGCTGAGCTTATATAAGTGTTTAGAATAAGGAAATTACAACAGTTTGCTCCTCCCTTTTTCAATAAATTTGCTCCGAATTTCCTCTGATTTGATCATGCATCTTCGAATTCGGCTCAGGTTCATCATGTTTTAGTCAAATTGAAGAAATAAAAGGCATTCGACTTGCGAACTACTAAAAGCCAGCTACAAAATGTGATCATTTACATTATGCCAGGGACCCCCAAATGTATCAATTGAGTTATTGAAGTCGATTAGTACACAAAAAGCGCATAAAACCTGCTATAAACAAGGTTCAATAGTGCACTTTTTGGGTACTAATCAGTAGGCTATATATGGTGGAAACTTAACATAGTCTAGCTATGGCCTAGGGTTAGGCGCGGCCATAAGACTTCTCTATAGCAGCATTTTGAGTATTGCCACGGCTATAGGATGCTCTATAGCCACATTTTGAGTCTAGTCACCGCTATAAGATGCTCAATAGCCACATTTTGAGTCTGGTCATGGCTATAGGACGCTATAGTCACATTTGAGGTCACACCACACAGGATTACCTATTGTATGACCTAATGGTCTCAACACGCTAAATATTTTTCTATTTTTCGATTAACAAATCAGTTGTAAGGATTTATTTGAACGAACACTACATACCAACATATTCAATACCGGCGAACAACCTAACCCAAACATTTGAAAGATCAACACATTTAATTTTCCAATTTCATCCTTGCTAAAGTGAAAATAACAACAATGATACTATTAAAGGAAAGGATAACCTCAGATGCAAACATTGGCAAGACACTTCACCTTAGTCTTTTTCAAAATAGAAGAGATTCGACGAATCTTAAGAGAAATATTGCGTATGAAATACGTAAAAGAAAGCAACATCAATGAAAACGCAGAAGCATCACTTTCTGGTACGAAATGAGCCTGCCATCGCAGGATCATCAATGTCACTACAAGGAAGAAAGCCTATACGCTGTCACCACCTTACTAAAAGTACAAGATATACGCCTATAAAATATAGTTGAAGATGAAGACAACTGCGACATGGCATGGCCATAGGTGGTGTGGAGAAATCATATAGAGGCGGCCACATCATAAACCACAACTATAAGCTCTTCAATTGACGGTACAATATAGTCGCGGCTCAGGGTCGACCCCGCCATAAGGATGGTTTATAGTCATGGTCGTGATCGACCTCGCCATGTGGATAAGCCGAGAGCCGTAGTTTGTGGTTGACCTTGGCCATAGGGATGGTTTATATTCTCAATTTGTGGTTAACCCCGGCCATAGGGATGTGTTTATAGCCATGGCTCAGGCTGACCCCGGCCACAGGATGGCTTGAGCCCTGGTTTGGTGATCGACTCTAATTACGGATGGTTTATAACAACAGGATCGACCTCACCATAGGATGGTTTATAGTCGCGGTTTATGATTGACCCCGGCCATAGGGATATTTCATACCATTTATCTGCAATGCTTATTTACGTGAGTTTGGTTTTGCAGGAATTCATAGCAACATGCACTGATGCTGAATTATAGTGCACTAATACCACTAAATCGAATTACTACTGCAACTCAAGGCAGAGAGAGCCTTGTACCCTCAAAAATTATTTATACATTATTTCACGCAATAACACTGACATATAATAATTAGTTTTACATTAAATTTAACACTTATCCTATTAAGTAAAACCCAAAACACACACAAAGAAGCAAGAAGATAAGCAAGGATGTCAACGATCAAAGAAGGTATCAGGAGAGCAATGAATGGTGATTATATGTTTGATGGGATCAAGGTTTCAAATGCTAGAGTCGCCAGGGCTTTATCAAGGGACTCTCCTGTTGGATTTGAGGCCAACCGATCAAGAATTTAGGTGGGCTAGACGACATGACCTTGTTTAGTACCTTCTGTAGTTGATCTCTTGCTTCATCTCTTTCCTAGTAAGCCTTCAAGAGC
The DNA here is from genome assembly GCA_016808115.1 of Tetrastigma voinierianum. Taxonomy (NCBI): domain Eukaryota; kingdom Viridiplantae; phylum Streptophyta; class Magnoliopsida; order Vitales; family Vitaceae; genus Tetrastigma; species Tetrastigma voinierianum. The sequence goes on from JAEQBH010000967.1 coordinate 260,125, forward strand.
TAAAGTAATTTCTTGAAACTTTTCCTGTTCTTCTTCATTTCCTATAGTGTATTACAATCATTGTCAAGAAAAAAATGTCCTATGATTTTAGCCGGTTGTTCTCAAACATATTTGAATGGGAGCTATAGATGGATCGCTATGTCGGTCACCATAACATATAGAAACAAGAGCAAATCAACAACCAAACCATAAGAGACCAATGGTGGGTAAAATCTTAACCTTCGTATCGGGGCATTAGATGCTGAATTTCTTCATGGGTCAAGACAGATCATGAGCGACACATCAGAAGTTATTACGATCTTTTTCCATCATCCCCATCAACACGACCACTGAGTCCCCAGAGCGATTTAGTTTAAAAGTTCTGAACTAGAACTGATTAATTAAACCATTCTAACTGTTGGATGATAATTCCATGACTAAAACATTGAGGGAAGAAAAACAGAAAGAAAGTTAGTACAAGAAGAAACAACTTACAATCCAAATAAACTAGAGCCACAATGAAACAAATATTGAATAGCAACCCCACGAGCGGCACCAACAATCCACACCAGATTATCCAAAATACGTTTCGACCGATTATAACAAAACCTAATTAAAGAATAGACAGCGAGAAAGTTCAACAACTTAACTATCACGAACGCAAGAACATAAAAGATAGCAAAGACTTTGGGCCAAAGATAAAGAGAAATGATGAAAGACTTGTTCATATATCTAGATGTTTAACTTTCAGATAACGAATACTAACTTTTAATATGGCAACATAAATTATAACAAAATAATACCAACCAAGTATGTGGCGGAATAGGACAAGAAAGAAATGAATAAGAAAATCCATACCTAAAGATACCATCAAGATGAGCCACATACACATGATAAGCAATTTCATCATTCACCCCAAGAAGGTCTTACTCAGAATCATTTTTCAAAACAAATATATTGAGTCTTGTCAAGCTTAGATGAATAGTAGAGGTAGCAAAGACATAAAATTAATTTTACACATCATCTCGACCGCAAGAATGTCCAACTGAGATACAACACACAGGCACGGCATCGATCTCCTACAACTCCGAAGCCTTATTAAGCCCGAGCCATAGTCGATTCAACTTGAAGAAAGAAACCTCATTATATTCAAACTCAGGACAATTTTGTCAAGACTATACCACATGTTCACAATGATATTCAAAGAAAATGAAGAAAATAACAATATAAATCATAATGACTTACAACACATAAGAATAAACAAAGAAGACAGTTCTCTAACCAACATCTACTTTAATGATGATCCAAAGAAACCATGAATATAGTTTAACACATTTATTAATATGAAAACTAACAAAGTTAAAGGATATAATTTTGTTAATTGTCCACACCTCGCCATACACGATAAGAAAATTTTAGGCTCAGTAATCGCAGTCCCCAACCATGCAAAGTATAAAGTGACTCACCGACGCCAACTCTCCTATTAAATAGAGAGAAGGACACGAAAGAATCGCATCAATCCATGTCTTTTCACTAAACAACTATCCCGACTAAGAGATATTATCTCATTAGATTTTAGAATATAGTTCACCATTTTGATATACATATAATGTCCTTTATGTGACTATTAGGTGATCGGAGAAGCATTATGATGACTTAATCCATGCAAAGTCAATCAGAGCACCGCCGAGTATTAGCAGATATGAAATACTTTTATTGAAACAAAAGTGGTGAAAAGAAATTTGTTTTAGGAAGGCGCTCAAACATACTTTGCACCACCAAGAATTTGAAATTTTACCTCTCAAATTTGACCAATCACAGAAAATTCGATCACATGGTGATTTTTTTCTTAAATCAGAATTCTTACTCTAAAGAAAGGTGAGTCCTAAAACTAGAATTTAAATAATAAATATTTATAAATTCTATGAAATATTAATATTTGTCATTAATTAAAAAAAGAATTTTATGTGTATTTAGAGTTTAGCTAGAGATAGGGAAATTGAAAGTGAATCCCCTTATTATTAGGTAACTAAAGTTTCAAAATTATAAAGGTAACACACACACAATTCAATCAAATAGAAAATAACTTGATAGTGTGATATAAATAAAAAAAAAACAAGGCATAGGGCACAGGACATACTGTCATATAAATACAAAGAGTCTCCTTAATATTTTGTATAAAATGAACACAATAAGATTCAACATCTAGGTGGTCTCGCACAGTCAAACTGACATTATTTCAAGAGTTGAAAACGATTGTATTTACACAATTAACTAATGAAATAATTGATCTCAGAGACGAACCAACTAGATTCCGATTCTGACCGACCAACCAACACCGATCGTAAAAGAAACATCGTAATATTGTTACAAATCAACATTAGTTGTATAATCAACACCATAGTCGAAAATTCAACAAAATATGGTTACACCGTATTACGCTGGGGTCCTTATAAACTAATCAACAAACACTCGCTGCATAAAGAAGACCGCGTAATCACATCTTGTCGCCAACATCGACGAGTAAAATAGAATCCATATGAAACTAAAATAGCAAAATATAACACTATAATCCCACTGTTAGAAAGAAAATTAACCGTATAATGATGATACGATTTTATAGAGATTACAAAATCAATTAAAGGAACTGGTAATAAAATTATCAATCATTGATAATGGATTGAACAGAAACAATTATCTGATTTGGCGATTTATGTGTTGGTTAGAGATGAGATTAGAGATTTTAGAATTTAAGAATTTGGTTTACCTTAATGTTGACGGTCGGAGTTAAAAATACATGAGAAAACAGCGCGTCGCAAAATCTAGATCGCGAGCCCGCACGCGCTATTTTAACGCGAAGCCACCATCCATGTGGTACAAACAGTAGATGACAATCACGAAGGAGGAGCGATACATGTTGGTTATTAAAGTTCAAAGAGATTCGAACCCGTGAGGGCTACAGATCATCGACGATAATATTGTTAGAATGATGAAGAACGTCGATCGACGGTTCACGATGACCGAAATGACCATTAATATTTCGACAACGATAATCTTCCAATCGATATATCGAATTAATATTTCCGACCAACATCCGATATCTAATCCGGCCGCGAACGAATCAACATGATTAGTAGACGACGGTCCTCACGCGGATTATACAAAGCCATCACGATTTTTATCCCAGTTACCTGTGATTATTCATCATTTCCAGTGTCAGAACTCATACCACTGAGACTTATGAAGAAAATCAAAACTTGTTTGGGTGGAACAGAATCCAGAAGGATATCCACGATAAAAAGGTACATGGATGAATGATAGAGTGGAAGGATATCTTCCACTTGAATGCATCGATGAAAAACAGACCCACTTATGATAGAACATAATAAACAATAAACAGGTAGGAAATATACCAACTACTACTCATAATTACATGAAAGAGCGATGAAGGTTAATCAATATAGAAAGGCATACATCGTACCGAGTTGAGCGAATCCCCAATATTGAAAAAGATATCAATGAAACAATTCGACCGAAGCCGAGACAGCGCAGAGAGTCATCACAAAGGTTAATGATTAACCTTCCTCAGTCTTGCTCCATCTTCATGTTCAGGATGCTCTTCACTAGCCAGATCTACAAACCACAGACATTGAAATCGACACGATAATCACAAAGTAATAGATTATAGAAGATAATGACCAAAATGAAAAATGATGAAGATAAATACCACTAACAACATCGGCGCAATAATGATGAACTGATTTATCCACCTCAAGATTCAAAATGCAGGAAATTAACAGTGATCTGAGAACCAAGAAGAGTGATTGAAACTCAAAGAATAAAGACTATTGTTAGAAAACACAAAGAATCAACACAACAACAAAATTCCCGCTGAAACAATCATTTTTCTATCAAGCAAGAAAAGCCAGCGGCAATAAAATATCAAAGAAGAGTGAGATGACTGACGTCCATAGTTAGAAATGGAAGGAGAAGAGACACGGCAAGTAGTATTGAGAGAGTCACTATTTTAGTGATAATTCCAACTGACCAACCAGACTACTGAAGTTATCACACAAAGAACCGACGTTACCTTCAACACCTTCTTTTAACTCATACAGATGAAAAAGATCTACCTACACTGATCCCGACGAGGGATGGGATGATTCTACCACACGGATCTTCAAAACTTACGTAATCGTATGACATCCATGTGAGAGAAGTAGAATTAGAGAGAGAGAGAGAGAGAGAGAGAGAGAGAGAGAGAGAGAGAGAGAGAGAGAGAGAGAGAGAGAGAGAGAGAGATAATAGGGAAGAGGTAATCACAGACTGAGGCTGAGAGATCGGCAGCAAACTTACTTTGATCGATCCCAGAAATGAAAAACCTTGAAAGATATTTGAAAACATATGCTCAGATGAAAAACACCGCACTGGAAATGGAGATGAATCCAAAATACTGGAGAAATGTGGAATATGAAGAAGGAATTGAGACGGAACAAAGTTTAGGCCGTGGAAGAGATCCGACAAAGAACCAGAGGTTAGGGCTAGAAGGAATTAAAGAAGAGGGAGAAAAAGGACTCCAAAAAAAAGAGATGAGAAACCATAGAGAAATGTGTGTAATTTCTCCAAATTGTAGAGCACTGATTATGTGTACTCAAGTATGAACTTAAACAGAAGGGGAAAGACTTTGGGCATTTTCTTTACTACCTATATAGTAGCTATATAGTAGCGGCCAACAATATATAGCTGGGATCTTAAAAAAAAAACGTGTCTATTAAACCATATGCAGTAGCTGTTTTTCCTTCATCCAACTGTAGGAAATCATATAGTTGCGGCTAATTGGTTCCCCTAGCTAAACGTGATTATGTATGTACTTATAATAACGAATTTTATCGGACCCTACAAAGTTATGTCACTATATCTTATACTTTTAAAAGCTATCATCACTGCTATGATTCCATCTCAATGGTATTGAATTTTGAGTTCTCTCAGAAAGACCTATTTTATAACTGGTAACTAGCTTCAGCCAAAGGTATGGCCTATTCGACGGTCTGTTTTCTTTATTTTTTATTTTTTAAATTTTTGATCCAAGAAATCAAATATTAGGTAAATTGGCAATCTGATGAGATCCCAACTTGAAAAATTGCGTAAAAGTTCTTGATCAATTTAAGGTAACTTGGAGAATTTCCTTTGGTTTGACTATCTTCTACCCACTTCAGTTTGAATGACAAATATGAGAGAAAACAGTGTCTTATGACCTGGATGGCTTGCATGGCTCACTCTTGTGACCTGCACTGATTCAGTTGGGGTTAGGTTTAGGTGAAGAGACTTGGAGAGCACATTGCAAATAATTTAAGCTATGTTTGGTTCCAGAAAATTTGAAGGAAAATAATGCAAGGTAAAGTAGAAGGAAAGAAAATAAATAAAGAAAAATAAAAACAGAGTTAAATCAAACATGTTATTTTATTTATTGCTTCAAATTCATTTTATTTATTCTAACTCATCAATATAAAGATGAAAAAGTTTAAATATATTTAAGTTTCTATGCAATTTATTTTTATTTATTTATTTTTTTGAAAATTTTTATTTGACAAACAAATATAAGAAAAATCATTTTTTTTTCTTTTTTTAGCACTTTCCAAGAACTAAAGACAACCTTAAGGTTCTTTCTCATAATATCAGACCAAACATCACTTGAAGACAAAGGCTTCTTATTTCATGTATATGAATAGTATTAGGAATCTAGATTGATCCTTAATATTTTTCATTCCTAATTTGCAGCTGTTGTTGAGAAGATATTGCGAACAGAACTCGATGTCGATAAGATCTTTGTCTTGATCAAGGCAAGAGCCAAGAAGCTGCCGGACAGAATGAAAACTGAGGTAGCTTTAACGATCTTAATTTTGTGGTGTTCAAAACAAGATTTACTTTTCTTGTTGTGTAGATCATAGATTCAGAGCTATTTCAGTGCTTGAAGCAAAGGCATGGGGAGTATTATCAAGATTTCATGCTAACCAAAGTGGTTCCTGTTATTGGAGTATGTGAGTCTGGTGGGAATGATGCAAATTTGACGTCCGATGATGGAAGTTGATGTTATAATAAATCGAAGAGCCAACACAAATTTTAAGGAGAGGTTAATTTACTTTACCATCAATAATTGAATACCTATACATATATCTTTCATTTTATACAATTAGGCCATGGTTTATTTTCATTTGACTGATCAGACTGAACTCATTTCTAGGGTTTGATGTTTCAATACAAACGACAGCAGATTCGCCGACTAATGGACTCGCAAGCAAGTACTGCAAGAATTCGAGTTTTCATACATGTATCGACTAGTAAGTAGCTTTGATTCAGCAAGTGGTTTCGAACCGCACACCAGTTATGAAGTAACAATTTGAAAGACATGATCATACATCTGGCTTGTTTCATGCAGCTATGCTGGCGTGTTATAGCGAATGATCATGAGAAGCCCTTCCAAATGGAGAGCATATAAAGAGAATACACCATTATCATACCCTTTGTTGAATGTTGATAGTGAACTAGAGATAGCTATGGATTCAAAGGTGGCTTTTGAAGGCAACTTAGAAAATCTGAAGATGAAAGAATTGGGTTTGGAGAGGTGAAGCCAAAGCCTTTTATCCCCCTAACATTCCAGGCTTAATTTGAATATTTGGTTGTTCATTTTTCTATATATATCCATTTCATTACTAAGTTTTACAGGACATTAATTCTCTCTAATAGGGCAAGAATTCATGATTGGCATAACGCATATGAGTCAGCAGCTATGGGTGAGATAGTGAAACAGCATGAGAGGAGACATACTCTCTGGTTATTATTCATCCAACTATCATCGAAAGCACCGAAGATCCTTTCCTGATGGACACATGAACAGGTGAATATTATGTTTGGTAATCAGGTTAATTTTTCAGCTATAATCAGTTTTGTGTTTCACATCATCTATTACTGTTTGATATGTAAAATTGAACTGACAGAGTATAAACAACAGAATGCTAGACAATGATTTTATCCTATGGAAAGGTGATCCTCCCAAGTCTTTACTGAATCCTGAAACAGGTTGATGTGGGTTAGCAGGACTCTTCCTATGGATTAATTTTTGAACTAACTGCGAGATAACTATATAGTAATGGATACAGATTCAGATCGACATGATTGTGAATGCAATCATAGCAGCAATGGAAAAAATGGACAGCAGGAAACCAGGCATCATGTTGTTCATCATGTTCTTCTATTAACCCTGACATTGACGTGTTCAAGTACTCCTATGAACACTTCATATGTTCCCCTATTATTAATACGGAGACAGAAAGGGAGACACAGAGCATTAAGGAAATGAAGCTCTTCAGCTCAATGGATGACTTCTCCTCTCATATACAAACAGAGATAAATAGCAAAGGAGGTTTGATTATTTATGGCAGTAACAGCACAGATCTCATAGTTCCAAAGAAGTGCAAAGTGATATTCGGAACATGCTATGGACGGGCTAAGTCATACTCAGCCCTATACCTTCTTTAAAGGAAGGCAAGATATTAACTTTACACAGCACATAATCGATACGATCTGCATCACGATTACATCAAATCAACAGGCACCTCGGTAGGTCGGACAACAGCAACGACCCGACCCAACGGAATGGCATGTCGGAGAAGAGATGAATATGACTTCGACCAGACACAGGAGATGCGGACTGGGAAGACTATATCACCAACATTCATATTCTAGGCCCGAAGAAGCATGTTCCGAAGGGCAGAGGAACGTTTCCATAATTGCAGATGTAATCTACTTTTATTTGCATCTTAATCTTTTAGTTGCAAACATCTAAGTCGGCGATGATTCCATGAATTCCATGGATAAATCCCGCAGTTTATCGTAATGAAAGGTGTCATAAAATGATTGCTAAACCCCGACTCTCCCGTTGTTCGTTGCAGAAGCAGGCTGTATTAATAATATGTTCATGTCTTTATCACAAAAGGATCAAATTTTTTCACAACATTTGTTGATCACTAAATGGTATTACATTTCCTAGACAAACGCATGAAATAATTGTCAATATTGGATCTGGGTATGTATATTTCTTACGTCTTGTAAACAAATACTAAATTACACTTCCATAGAGTAAGCAGATACTGTGGAAGTCTATTGTAGGGAAACTGTCTATAATTCTTATTTGCTTCTATTCGAGAAACAAAGTCAGTAAAATTTCAAGGTTTGAGAATTTTGGACATTTCAAATATTGAATTAGCCCTTTATACTACATATTCTCGACCGAATTTGACCAACGCGAACTTGTTCATACGATTCATCGTTCTGGTAGGTGAGCAACAGAGAAAAATCATTTATTAAGGCTTCCAACCAACATTTAAGATTCACACGAAGCGATTTGATAGAAAATTTCACCCCGACTGGTTAAAATACCGATCCCGCAATTGTCACTAGAATAACCAAAGATTACCTTATCATCTAGTTCATATTTTTCGAATATTCATGACGCACTTCCGTGCAGAGACCGGAAGAGCACATTACGTCAGTACGCAGCGGAGTATCAACTGCTGACAGAGAGAGTATAAACAGTCACAAGAAATTCTTTCCGGTGAATTTATGCATTTCCTTAGCATTGATACTCTAGCTACAAGAGTCCATGCCTAGAATCACTAACAACAAAGGGTAGTCCCCAGAACTTTCATTAACAATTGTTCTTGGACTGGAATTTTCAGAAGACGGTGAGGTATTATCATCTTCATTTATGGTTGACAGTTTTTGGGGTTGGAACAATCAAGTTTGCTGTGATTCAATGGTAAGGTTATCAGAATTTTCAGGTAAAGAACTCTCCATGATTATTAATACTAGAATCTCTCTCTTTCTTTCTAAAGTGAATACAAGGTGCAAGCTATTTAGGTCTAAAAATTTCCTAAACATACCACCTTACCTTATTTCTGGAAGATTCCATGGCCCATTCTTTCAGGTACTGTCTATCAATTAAAATATATTTAGAGGTATCCAAGATTTGAAATACCATATCTAAAATGATCTAACGGAGTCCATTTCCTACAAGAACTAAGGTTAAAATCAAGAAAGCAACATCTTAAGAAGAAATACACAGGAAGGCGTACATTAGAACCCCTTCGTCCCAGAATTGTAAAACTTTGAGAGACTCTTCCTGCATTCTATCTCATTAAGGTTTATGCTTAATCCATATCCGCCAACATCATCTCTACAAAATATATCCTGCCCTCTTCTTCACTTATGGCACGCTTAAGCCTCGAGACATACTAATCCCTGGCTGACCACATTAGTATTCCAAAACATGCGCCTTGCTGAAAATAAGATTATGTTAAATTATTTTATTAACTGAATTATATTTCATAAAATTAATATGTATTATATTTTTAATCGAATTATATTTTCAATCATATTTTATAAAATTAATATAGATCGATTTTATAAAAGTGACTATTTCCTCATTTATCAACATTTTGCTGAGGGGAACCGAACCTGGCCAGGGAAGAGCGAGATCACACCACGCAGGCAACTGATCCTTGAACGATTATACCGGTCTAATTATCTCATTGTCATTTAAAAATAAAAATTGAATTTAAAAAGTCATAAACATATCATGACTTGTTTCACCTATTCAATACATTTAAATAAATCAAATTATAATTCTATTATTAAATATCAATTATTTATTTTTAATCTTATTTTTGAAAATTATTATCTCTATTTTTATTTTTTAATATTAATTCCTTCAATTTAACTTATATATATATATATATATATATATATAAAATAAATACCATAAATTAAAACTAATTTAATAAGAAGAAGTATAGAAGTTCTTTGATAATATATAACATCAATTATTAAATAAATTAATATCAAAATCAAATATAATCATTAAAAAATATCAATTTAGAATTAAATGTTAATAAATTTTTTATATAAATCATAAGAATAATTTAATTTTTATTATCTAAAATATGAAAAAATAAATGAATAATTTAATCATAGGAATATTCATTATAATGTAATTTTTTCAAAGAAATTTAAGTAGTTATTTAAATTTCGAATAATTTTTGTTTTACAAACATTTATGTAAAAACATCCATGGATAAATAGCTAATATATCCAATATATCCCTAATATATCTAATATATCCCTAATATATCTAATATATCCATAAATCTATGACTGGATATTCAATATATTATTAACTGATATTTATTTATTATAACTATCCAAGAGACTATACTAAAAAATATTAGAGACTTCAACGATATTATTAAAATAGTCGTGTATAGATATATAGGCAAATCCTTAAGTATTGTTTTTGAATGTATAACTTTAAGAGATGATACACTTACTTCATATTTTAAATTTGAAATCTCTCTAAACCCTAGCCTCATTTTCTTCTCTTAATGAAGTCTCTTCTTTAAACCAGCCGGTGATTTTTATTATTCACTCAATCACCCCCACGATCCTTCATCTTCTCAACAGCGGTTATTCTAACAACTTTAGGGTTTATTTATTTTTTCATGATTAGTCCTCACTACATACAGATTGTCATTATTCAGAAGGTGGCATCATTGTCACTTCACATAAGACGGCGGTATTGTTTGATCGTTCGAGGCGATATGGAACGAGTCGTCTATATAACACATTTCATTACCATGGTGATGATTTATTTGTATTTGAAGAATTCGTGACGAACAGCAGATACAATAAATCAACCAACGATCACAAGAGATGTCAGAGAACTCACACAGTATTCTAGGCATTCTAGTCACTATAGCAATATTAAACGATAGACCAACTATCAACGATATTGCTGAGTCAACATTACGTTATTAACTCAATATTATTTCATCATTTGTGATTTTTAACGATTTTGATATATGTTTAAAAAAATAAAAATTTAAGAGATGATATGTTAGTAGCTAAAACTAGGGCTTTTTGAATTCGAGATTGAAGGTGACTCCAAAATAGTGATAGATTGTTATAATAAGAAATTAATATTCCTAGTTCTATTATTTTACTAACGTAAGGATATTTGAAGTTATCTAGATTCAAATATTTATGTTTATCAATATGTCTACAAACAAGCAAATAAAACGATCCAATTTCCTAAAGACCTTACAAATATTAGTTTTGATAATTGTTATGGTTCACCTTCCATTCGTGTTTGCATGATTAGATTCAGATCTTCCATCAAAAGAGAAAAGCCAATAATAAAGTAATATTCACTATCTACTAAACATCATTCACCAGACCTCGAAGATAAAATAACTAATAAACTGATACACTTCCTTCACTTTTGTTTCATATGCATTAAAGAGATTATAAAACTAAAATATTCAATATTTTTTTCTGACTAAAATCTGACGGAATGCTTTCTATAAATTGGAACTCGAAGTACCATGAACTCATAGTTATTTAAGGTGTTAGGTGCACGGAGGCACCAAAGCCTCTTGAGGCCTTGTGGCGGAAGGCACACTTGAAGCACGGACTTTTTTAAGTGATATGCATCCTACCTAATGAAAATAAAAATCATATATCTCACTCAATATTATTCATAATTTTTATCTAATAATAAAATACAAACGACATCAACATAAAATTATGACATCACCAGTAGTCGACGATTACAAACATTAAACAGTAAAACAACATCATTAGCGCTCCTGATCATCACAATAGACCGAAAACGAAACAGTAAGACATGGATCTCAAAGATCAAATTTAAATTAAGAAAAATCATCAACACTATCACCCTTCTCATCATCACAGATTTTTCTATTTTTAAATTATATGTCGGAATCCTTCCAATTCACACACCAAATCCCACCATCTACACAAACTATCAGTTGTTTCATCTTATCAAAAAACTCACACAAACTCCACTCCATTCACACACCTCAGAATCTATTCATTATCTCATTTTTATACAAGTTTTCAATTCCACCCATTTTACATAATCTTCGAGTTGTTTTCATTTTTCATTATTTTTCAAAAATGAAAATTTTGGTCACAAATGACCAATTTTAGTATTCCATATAAGCTTTTTTGAGTTTTTTTTATAAGCTTCTCCATGAAGCTTATTGAAATAAGCTAAAAATGTGATGTCATAAGCTATTTTTATAAGCTCTTTCAAACATCTACAATTTTTATCAAAAGTACTTATGTGAGAATATAAGATCAAATAAGTTGTAGATAAGCTCTCTCAAACGCACCCTCAATTTATAATCCATTGAATACTCTAAAAAGTGTTATGATTACTTCATATGGACTTGATGTTCAACGGTAACATGATCATTAAAACTAACATCACATTAAAATTTGTTTATTACACTGGTAAATTCAGGTATTGAAAACTCTAATGTCGACATGTATTTTAGATGTAGCTTAATGATGTCTATTTTAAAGGTATCAACTATATTCATATAAACTTAATACTGTAAGTATCGGGTTGATTTTCAACATGATTGGAAGAAGCAAAGAGTACCGCCTCTTTAAGCTAAGAATAAACAAACACCGCAAGATTCTCCACAAACCACGCGTTAGAACAATTAAATGGCAAGAAGATATTACGAAGAACGAAAACGTTATCTCACGCGAACTACAACAGAGTTGGCAACGGTTGATTCGATAACGAACCCGACTGGCCCACATTCGATAACGCGCAGACAAACGATGACCGACGAAACCAGGGTCCATTGATCCGACCGATATTGAAAACAAACCAACCGAATATCCGACGTCCGCTTTGATACATACCAACGACAATCACGTCGGTTGAATATCGATTGAACCGAAATCATTCATACTGACGCTCACGCTCATCGCGACGACCTGAACCGGATTGCCGACGGCTCGGAAACAGGCAAGAGCCCGCGATGCCCAACGATTAATCGGTCGACGATTAACATTCGACGATCTCAATATAAAGTCAACAGGTTCGATCGATCTTTTTAATACGAGAATCGGCGATCCGATATTAGAAAACGACCGACTCACCGACCGAACGATATGAACGAAAATATTATCCCATCAACCGACAATGATACGAGTTAACTGATCCAATAAGAGAGTCTTATCACCATCCACCGGGAAAACTGATTCACCATAACACCGTAGCCACCCCATCGGCGGAAAGCGCACACGTAAAATTCACTCTAAGCAGTCGTAATCTTCAAGAATCGACCAGCACCGAGAGGCAACGAGCCAGCCCCCGATCCTCGTTTTTGTTGGTAGAGAGTCTAACGCGAGAGCCACGAGATCGTCACGATCGACGCCCAACATTCGCGAGGTGGCGGTGACGATCGGCGAACACCTTTGACGAATAATCGACTTCGATCCGATGATTCGAACCCGAACGACGGCGAGCAACGCCGAACTTCCGGCGATAAGATCACCAGCGACGCGTGAAAGCCGACCGGAGGCACGCAGAGACTATGCGCTGCCAACACCGACGGTGCGGAGGCGCCCCATCACCGCCAACCAACACTTATCAAAGAGCTGAGCAACTCACCAAAAATACGACGCCAGAGACACGACAAACTGAAGACCAAAACTGTTAATCGAGAAGAGCAACACCGACCACGAGAAGCTGACAGAGAAAGAGCAAAGAATACACCAAGGAGCATGATTCACTAACCTCGGAGAGGATCGCGAACGAGGAGAGGTCGAGCAGAGAACCAGAGATCCAAGAAGAATCGGAATATGAAGGAAGCAAAGAGCGGTCGGTCATCGATGACGTTCGTGAACAAACTGAGTTCGATCACCGCCAGGTGGCTTCGACCCTTTAGCAAAGTTCCACGCCGCAGGACGAGACGCTCAACGGAACAAAGACCCTATAGACCACCACGACAAAATCAGATGGAACCAGACGATGTCGAGTCGCGCTCGGCCGCAGAGCGTGAACCGATCAACAGCGACAGAACGACGAGAAGACCATTAACAGAGCTTCACACTACCGACACGACAGCTACGAGCTATGAGTCGGCTACAGAGCGAACCGCCAAACAGTTACGATACACGAGCCGCGAGTCGAGACGAAGAGGTCGGCCGAATTAGCATGGGAAGCGACGGAGCCACGGAGCTGGCAGCTCGTGAGCCCAAGAACTCCGGCCAACTGCTGCCTCAATGGCCAAGTAGCTTAGTTCGCAAAGCGTAACCGCTCAAACAGGCCATGTAGCCAAGGAGCTAAGTAGCTTTAAGAGCCTCGTAAACTCGGGGCCTCTCGCAGAGCGAATGTACCAAAAATGCCAAGTAGCCTCAAGCCAAGTGTAGCTCAGAGCCCGCTTGCTCAAACAAGCCATATAGCCGCAGCCAATCCATCTCAGAAAATTAGCCACCCGAGCTCCCGGGGCCAGCTAGTTTTCAAGAGCTTAACTACTTAAAGGCCATATAGCCGCTGGGGCCGCTCAACTCAGCATTAGCCCACGGAGCCTCTGCCAGCCTCGCCAAGAGCTCAACCGCCGTAAAAGGCCATATAGTCATGAGCTAGGTTCATCTCAGCAGATTAGGCCCACTGAGCCCCAAAGAAATTAGCCAAGAGCTCAACTGTCAACTAAGGCCTTGTAGCCCAGCCAATTTAGCTCAGCAGACAGCCTACTTGAGCCCCATCGCCTCGCTTTTCAAGAGCCTAACTGGCCAGAAAGGCCATATAGCTCAGCCGGCTCTCGCCAGTAGATAGCCTTAATGGAGCCCCAAAGAAGCCTTAGTTTTCAAGAGCTCAACTGGTCTCAACTAAGGCCTCAGAGCTCCAGAGCCGCTCTCGCCTTAGGCAAATTAGCCTACAGAGCCTCGGGGCCAGCCATGGAAGAGCTCAATCGTCAACAAAAGGCCATATACCGCGTAGTCGCCCACCGCTAGACAGACAGCCCACGTGAGCCTCAACATCTCGCTTTCAAAAGCTCAACTCGTCGTAAAAGGCCATAGCCACGTGAGCGCTTCCGCCGGCATATTAGCCCACTGGAGTTCTCAAAGAAATTTCGCCAAGAGCTCCACTGCTCAGAAAAGGCCATATAGCGGCGTAGACAATTCAGCCGTATTATTAGCCCACTGAGCCTCAATAACCCCCGCTAAAGCTCAATCAAGCCTAATATATAGCCGCGAGCGCCTTCAAAGCCAAGCACATTAGCCCATAAAGCCTCAACAACTCAGTTTTCAAGAGCTTAACTGCTCAGAAAAGGCCATATAGCCACAAAGCTAGTTCAACTCAGGCACATTAGCCCACCTGAGCCCTCGCCAGCCTCGCCAAGAGCTCAACTGTTCGTAAAAGGGCCATATAGTCGCTGCAGCCGCCTCAAACTAGGGGCAAGATTAGCCCTACGTAACAACAATGCTTCGCTCAAAGCTCAATCGTCAACTAAGGCCTTAGCCCAGAGCCGCTTCAGCCTGTGCACATTAGCCTAACCTGAGCCTCGAAGAACTCAATTTTCAAGAGCTCAACCACTTAAAATATATAGCCATCGTAACCGCCCAACCAGCAGACACTTACTGAGCCAACAACTCAGCTTTCGAGAGCTCAACTTCTCAACAAAAGGCCATATATCCACGGGAGCGCTCACCAAAGCACATTAGGCCCACCTGAGTCTCAACAAATTTCGCCTTTCAAGAGCCCAACCATTCGTAAAAGGTCATATAGTCACAGAAATTACCTACCAGCAGATTAAACCACTCCGAGCAACAAATAACAACTCGCTAAGACCTCAACAGCTCAAACAGGCCATGTAGCCACAGAGCCAAGTAGCTCAGAGCCCAAGAATTTCAGTCAGAGCGTGAACTCGCCAAAAAGGCCGAGTAGCCATGGAGCCATTACTCAGGAGCCCAAAGAGCCTGGCCAGAGCGTAATGTACCAAAAGGCTGGGCAGCCACGCGAGCCATGTAGCTCAGAGCCCGTGAGCTCACTTGCGTGAGCCAGAACAACTCAAAAGGCCAAGTAGCCACGAGACATGAAGCCTGGGCCATAGAGCTTAATGCATCAAAAGGCCAAGTAGCCACGAGCCATGTAACTCAGAGCTCATCACAAGAAAAGGGTCTTAATGCCCAAGAGCCCAGGAGCTCAGTTCGCAGAGAAGGGTCTTAGCACCTGAGCCCAATAAAATTTCGCCTTGCGAGCTTAACGTGCCTTAGGAAGGCCTTAGCGCCTCAAGAGCCCAAGTGAAATTTTAGTTTCAGATAGCTTAACAGATCAAAGAAGGCCTTAGCGCCCAAAAGCCCAAAGAAATTGGGCCAGAGCTTAATACCATGCAAAGGCCTCAACGCCCAGGAGCCCAATAGCTCAGTTTGTAGAGCTTAACAAGAAGGCCTTAGCGCCCAGAGCCCTCAGAATCATATTGCAGCTTAACAGCCAGAAGGCCTCGCATCTAAGAGCCCAATACTCGCCATGAGCTTAACAACTCGTAGCGCCTTAACGCCCAGAGCCCAATAGCTCAATTTGTGTATCTTAACAGCGTTTAAGGAAGGCCTTAGGGGCGCCTGTGAGCCCACAACTATATTACAAAGCATAACTGTCAAGGAAGGCTGGCAAACACTAGAGCCATGTAGCTCAGAGCCCAAGAGTCAAACACAGAGCACAACTACTCAAGAAGGCCAAGTAGCCAAGGACCCATGTAGCTCAGGAGGCATGTAGCTCAGTTTCAAGGTGCCATGTAGCCTAGGTTCGAGAGAGCCTTGCAGCTCAGTTTCAGGAGAGCCTTGCAGCTCAGTTTCAAGGAGCCATGTAGCTCAGGAGCCATGTAGCTTAGTTTCAAAAGAGCCTTGTACCCGCTCTAAGGGAGCGAATAGCCTGGCTTCAAAAGAACATAAATAACTCGAGGCGTATTAGCCCAGACCAAGTAGATTAGTCTGCAAGGCGCAACATCCATGGAGCCATGTAGCCTGTGAGCCACAGAATTTCGCTCAAAGATCCTCGCAGCCTCGCTTCAAGGGAGAGAATAGCTCACCAAAGAGCATAACAAATTTCATGAGGCAGATTAGCCTGTGGAGCCAAGTGAAGCTCAGCTTTAGAAGGCTAATAAATGTAAAAACCGCGTACCTCAAATTGGCAAGACAATAAAAGAGCGATAAAACTAATCAAACCCTTTCCTATAGCCTACGTGATATCATACCCGATCCTAGAACGACATGCCTCTTGCCTACACTCGCTAGTCAAAGGTCGGGAGGCACCGATGGGGTTTGAAATAATATGTGCGTAAGCCCAAGATGCAAGCCCAAAACGGGATTAAAAACAAGCCCGGTACTAGTAATAGGTCCTTGATGACATCCCCTAAATATAGGCCCAAAACAAGGGCCCAATTCACCCCTTTAAAAGGCTGGCAGCCCAAGGAATCCATATTAAGGGAAAACACCCAATCTCTACCAATCGGGAAACGATAAGAAATGAAAATATTATCCCTTATCAATCTGACAGCGATAAGGAAAGAAAATCTCCCATCCAATAAGAAAGAGTCCTTATCACCATCCAATTGGGAAAATCATCCACTATAAATACCAGGCCACCCCATCGGTGAAAGGTACGCAGAAAATTCACTCTCTAAGCAGTTGACCTTTTCTTAAGAATTGACTTAGGCATCGAAGAGGCAACGGGCGAGCCCCCGCTGATCCTCTTTGTTTCTTGTTTTTGCAGAGGAGTCCAACATCCAGAGCCAGCGGACCGGCCCAACGATTTCAACACGCTCCAGCCCAGTTCCAGGTTGAAAAGGCATCATCAACTATCATTAATACTTCATTAGTTTTAATTAGTATGTGGTTGTAGTTAGCAGAATTCAAGACCACAACCAAGAGCTTTACACCCAAATTTCTACATAGAATGTGAGATAAGTTTATGCTTTTATAGACACGAAGAATTGTTTCCCTTCAAGTAAGTTAAATTGGAGGCCTTTAGATTTCTAGGGTAGAGTAAATCCCATTCATTTTCCGAATCGATGTTTGCTCCAATTTCTTATACTTGTGTTCTAACCGTTCGACTCAAAGGTAAAAGAATGTGATCAATAATACATGATTGATTAATAAAAATAAAAACATCTCAATCTAGAGACCAATTCTCAATCCAGGGAACAAAGTAAAGAAAAAAACCTTTAATTTTGATTAATAAATTGATAAAAGTCTCTAAAACAAACCCTAAAGCATTTATTTGTACCCTAGGTATAATATGGATATAATAGAAAATAAAATGATATTCCAAAAAATAATAGGAAAGAAAATAATATCCCAAAATAATAATAGGAAATAAAAATAATATCCTAAAAAATAAAGATAAATCTCAAAACAACGAAAATAAGGATTTTGATTGATTTGATTTAACGTCCTGCATCAAACACCTCCACTTGCGAAGAACTCATCCTCGAGTTACTTTTGGATATCCAAGAATCATATATGGTTGGAACAATGTAAGATCAGCAACATTGAAGGTATTTGAAATCCCCATCCAACTTGGTAAGTCAACCACATAAGCATTGTTGTTGATCTTTTTAACAATCTGGTACGGTCCATACTTTCTTTGTTGAAGCTTGCTATGATCATCTCTTTTCTTGAATGTTGTCTTCCACCCATCACCTAAACGAATTCTAATATGATGATAGTCTCCCCTCAAGTCAATCTTACTAAACACAACTACTCCACTCAATTGATCAAGCATATCATCCAACCTTGGAATACGAAATTTATATCCGATGGTAATTTTGTTGATCGCCCAACTGTTAACACACATCCAACATGTTCCATCTTTCTTAGACGTCAACAAAGGTGGAACCACACATGGACTCATGCTAGCCTAAATATACCCATTGCTTAGCAACTCTTCTACCTTATCCCTTAAGATTTCATTCTCCTTGGGACTCATCCTATAATGAGGCACATTAGGAAGATAAGCACTTAGAATCATATTTATATGGTGTCGTATGTTATGCATAGTAACTTCAAGAGGTAATTCCTTAAGAATCATATCATCAAACTCTCTTAACATAGTCTCCGCACCTCCACCGGAACTGGTTCTTAACTCGAATCTCTACTTTCTACCTCTCCCTTTACCACCATTAAATTCACTTCTTGGGTCTCCTTACGCTCGCCCATAAGTGAAGATGGGTCATGCACAATAGTTAGAAAGTTTCTTCCCTCCGCTTATAAAGCCTTGGGTTGGTTCTCACTTTCTGATAATTGATTCCTTTTTGTCATTCTTACAAATGCAACAGTATATTCATTCACCCTCCTGCTACCAGGTGTACATCTCTGATAAGCATAAAAAATATATTGTTCATTGTTCGGAGGTAAAAATCTACCTCGTAATAATTGCTTCATCCTACACCATGTTTGAACCGGACCACGCCCCTCTCTCATCCTCATCTCCCTCAATCTATTCCATCATACTAATGCTCCCCCTTTTGTATAAGCAAAAAATTTAACCTTTTTGTCCTCAGGCAACTCGGTATATTTAATGAACCTGTCTACTCTAGTCAACAAATCTAAAAACCCCTCAGTATCAAGATCATCACTAAAGTTAGGGATCTCTACCTTTAGTTTGCATTCGTCGTCTCTTCTATAGTTTGGTTGTAACACCCCGAATTAGACCCTAGTAGTTTTATTACATGTTTAGGGTATAATATAAGTAAAATTTGCATTTTTTCATAAATTTGAGTACTAAGGGTAAATTGGTAATTTTCTAATTAAGGACCCAAGTGACATAAGATGAAAAGATTATATATGAAAGTGGAAATATGACAAATTGATTTTCAAATAGAATGAAGTGGAAGGACTAATACGCAAAAGGAAAAATTGGAGGCTAAATGCCTTAAAGCCAAACATGGCCTTATAGTAGAGAACATTTTTCCCATTTGGCTTAGAGGAGGTTAGGCTTATGGTTTGGAGGAGAAGAAGCTATTTGGGTTTCAGTTCAAGTAAAGAGAAGGAAAAGAAGAAGAAAAGAAATCCATGTTTGGAACTCTCACATTTGTTAGTATGGAACTTTTGAATGGAATTCTTGAAAGGAAAGTATGGATTTGTTGGTTAGGAAACTCTCCTAACTCTCTCTTTGCCTATGTTTGGGTTAGAAGAACCCTATCTCTGTATAAAAGTGATATTTGTTTGTTTTAGTTCAATTTGGTGGTTGGTTTTAGGTTTTGGTTGGAAAATTTCAAGTGAAAAGAGGCAAATCTGCAGAAATCGCAGGTGAGTACCGGTACTGAAAGTTGAGTACCGCTACTCAAAGTTGTATTTGGTCTAGAGGATATTGAGTACCGGTACTGAAAGTTGAGTACCGATACTCAAAGCTATTTTTGGTCTAGAGGATGTTGAGTACCGTTAAAAGTTAAGTAATGGTACTCAAAGTTGTTTAAGGTCAGAGTACCGATCCTACAACCCTGTTTTTGTTATGTTCTTCCGTTATTCCAAATGAAAGGTCAGTACATGTATACGAAGCCATGAAAAATGCTTGCACTGCCGCTACGATCCCGCTATTGAAGTAAACATCGCTTCGCTCTTATTTACTAATGTGATTAAGAATAAAATAACAAGCTCGAAAACACATATAATTGTATGCTTGACGGAGACCGGATAGTGAATGAATATACACGTCCATAGTTGTGAAAGGCGTGCCTTAGGCACGCTTAGGAGTAAACACAGGCGAAGCATAGCCATGGCGCCCCGCCTAGGATGGGGCAAGGCCCCTTCACGCAGGCGCACGGAAAATAGCAAAGGCACGCGCCTTCCTGAGGCGAGAAGCTCTCCACAAGCACGCCTCCGTGCAGGTAAGTCATCTTCCTTAGATCCTCTTCTTCTTCCTCTTCATTTTCCTTTCGCCGGGCGCCGGGAATTACAGAAACGAAAAGTTCCTGCTTCTCGGCGAAATCAACAAAACAACATCGTTTGGTCTGTCTGGGATGTAAAACAACGTCGTTTTGGCCTTTTTTTTTTTTTTTTTTTAAACCTATACAAAACGACGTTGTTTTGGATTTAAGTCACTTATCCAAACGACATCATTTTGGATAAGTGATTTAAAATGGGCTTGGGGTCGACGCTTTGAACTCCGCCAATACCAAAACGACATTGTTTTGAACCGCTTCGCTATTCAAAAAATCGTTATGAAAGATCCAAAAACGACATCGCTTTTGTACCGTAGTGCATAAACGACGCATTTAGTTGCGTAACCCAAAATTCACATTTATACCATAACCCAAAACCGCCATATTTTTGCTCGCTTCAAGCCAAACAAAAAAATACACTCGTCAAACACTGTATTAAGAGCGTATTAGCCAAAATCAACCAAAAATAGCCAAGAAAAATTGCAAGAGTAAATTCTTGGAAAAGGAAAATCTCACTTCCATCGTATTTCTGCTTCCTTTCTCTACTTTTAAATTTTTTTCTTCACTTTATTGATGATATTGGTTCATGATTAAGCTTATATAAATGAGTAATGATTCTCATGAGTTATGACTCATTTATTTTATTTTAGTAGCAAAATGACATGACTCACATGAGTCATATGACTCATTTGATTATTTTTTTTAAATATTTTATAATATATGTCTCAATTTGTATTTTTCAATTATTATCAGGTTGTAGTTGATTTGTTTCCAAAGTTGGGTTAAGTGAAGAACGGATTCTAATGGCAATGAAATGAGACTCAAGTTGGCTCTACAGCCTACTGGAAGTGAAAAAAGACCAGATGGAAATACGCCTGCTACCTAATGAACAAGATTTGAATACAATTATTTGTATATTTTGTGATAAGGTAACCAAGGGAGGCATCTATAGACACAAACAACATCTTGTTGGTGGACATAGAAATGCCAAAAAATGTACGAAATGCCCGGTTCATGCACTACTAGAAAATCCTAAAATAGCTACTAAAATTAGCTACTACTGTCACTTAGTAGCTATTTAACTACTACATAGCTACTAAATATCTACTAGTATAAAAGGTGTTAGGCTTAGCTACGAAATAGCTACTATGTAGTAGCAAAAAGTGGCTTCGCCAATGTTAGCTACTAATAGTAGTAGCAAATAGTAGTTAAATAGCTACTATATAGCTAATAAATTGATGTCTACTACCAAATAGCTACTACACAAATTATCATTTACAAAGCTGTACCACTAAGCCAAAACTCACATTAAGTAGTAGCTACGTAGCTACTACATTGTTGGTAGTAGCTGAATAGCTACTATTTACCCACTATTTAGTAGCTAACATACCAATTTGGCTACTACGTAAGCTACTACATAGCTACTACCTTTTTAGTTGCTAAATAGCTACTATATAGCTACTGAATTGTTGTTAGTCATCAAATAGCTACTACATAGCTACTATTTAGAAGCTAAAACACTAACAAGTCAAAACCCATAACTACTAAGCAGAAGCACATGAGGGGAGTCGAATAGCTACTACATTGTCGGTAGTAGCTAAATAAATCTAATATAGCTACTACTGAATAGCTAACATACTAATTTAACTACTAAATAGTAGCTATGTAGTAGCTAAAGAGCTACTATATAGCTACTACATTTGTTTAAGTCACTAAATGGCTACTATATAACTACTGCATTGAAGTTAATAGCTAAATAGCTACTACACATCTACTATTTAGAAGCTGAAATACAACCAAGCCAAAATCGTAGCTACTAAGTAGTAGCATGTAGTAGCTAAGTAGCTACTACATTGTTGGTAGTTGCTAAATAGCAACTATTTAAATCCAATACTATTTAAGACTGAATATATTAATTTTGTTACTAAGTAGTAGCTATGTATTTAATAAATTTCTATACATTTGTAGGTAGTAAATTTAAATGACAAGAGCTAAATTTGTAACTTTTTTCAAAAGCAAATTATAACAATTAAAAAAATAAGTTTGATTCAATTTATAAGTTTGGATTCATTTTAAAAAAATATTTATAACTTTTAAATGTTATTCAAGATTGTATTCTCTCTGTAATTGTGACAAGTTTGGATTCAACTTTTAAAAGATTTATAACTTTCTAAAAAATCAATTATGGAAAAATTAAAAATAAATCAATTTGGCATATTGAATTATAATTTTAAAAGTATTGTAAGTTTTAAAAATAACATTAATTAAATGATAAATTCAACTATAAAAATATAATATTTAAGTGTTTGGCAAATTTAAATATTAAATTATTTTAATAAAAAATCAAATCTGAATAAAGTAATTAGAATTAGTACGATTATTTAGTTTTACATTTTATAATAAATTTTATAAACTAAAAATATCTAAGTTGTCAAACTGTGCGAATTTGAATTTTCTTTAAAAAAAATGGCAAAAACTAAGAAATTGCAAGAATAGTATAGTTACAAAACCAAGAATTTTTCTGGGTCTCGATGACGAAATGAACCTCACCGTTGATTCTCTTTTAAGCAAATCTAGTTACCTAGATCGAATTTCAGTTCAATTCTAGACAAATGGAATTTTCAATGATTTTCACTGACGGGCAAGTTTGCACTTCAAAAATGGGATTTTTAAAAATCTTGTTTTTGAAAATAATTTAAGAATCTCTCTTCTTTTTCAAAATAAGGATATTTATTAATTTTAAAACCCAAAAGATTAAATATTCAAATTGATAGTATAATAAATTGGTATTGTAACGCCTGTCTCCGAGAGGGTGTACAGACTTTGTAACCGTAGGCTTATAGTGCACTCAAAAGACCTTCTTGATTTTTAAGTGTCATTTTAGTATTTTTGAGTCAGTTGCTGGGGCGATTTAAACTCCGTGAAACGAGCAAATTATTGAACCTCGAATTTTGTACTAGAACAAGGGTGAAGTCGTAACTGAACAAAAAGCGGATAAGGAAGTCATAATAAAAAGAAGAGAGTATGCCATTATAGAATATAGCATGTTGATTTTCAAAAAGAAAGAAACTTGAGGACTTAATTGCAAATAAAGGAAAATTTAATATAAAAAGAGGAGGCCAAATTGGTCTTTCATATTTTGGGCATTTGGAGGAAGAGCTCCTACGTGAAAGAGAGGAGAAGAGAGAAAGGAAGCGAAGAAGAGAGAAAGGAAGAGCAGAGAAGGTTAAGAAGAAAACAGAAATAAAGGTAACATCTTGTGAGTTTTGCATGGGTTTTGGTTTTGTATGGATTACTAAAGGTTTGGATGGATTTTTGGCTTGTTCCAAACCTAGGGTTTTGTTAGGAGATCATCCTAACCCTAGATTTGTTGAAGTTGTGTGGGTAAAACCCTAATTGGTATAAGATAAACATGAAATTTTTCCTAATTCTATGGTTTTGTATGGAATCGTTTGTATTTTGGATTTTGGTATGGATTATTGGACTTTTGGACCTATTTATGAATCATGTTTTTTGGGTTCTTGATTCAGTTCCTAGGAGCTAGGTTTGGGTTGTTTTGTATTGTCTTGATTGGTTGGATTGGTTTTGAGGAATGGTTGTAAAAAAGGAGAATGATGGGTTTTCAAAGGAAATGTTGTCAAAATTTTATAAAAACCCCTGTTCTTGTTTTGGCTATAGATTAAGTTATAATCATCCAAATGAAGTGATTCCAATTGTTAAAGAACCATAAGAGATAGGGATACAAATGTATAGAAGGGACCAAGACCAACTGTAGCCTCAAGGCCTCAAATATGGATTCTGGGAAGGTGAGCCTCGTGTAGCTCATGGTTATACCGTTTTGGGTATTTTTATAGTGTTTTGGTCATAAGTTGAGTTTCACTTATCCAAATTGAGTGATTCAAGATTCTGCAAATAGACTCTTAGGAATAATTTATTTGAAGGAAGTGTAAGCAAATTGTAACCCTAAAGTGCCCGTAAATCCATCAAAATGGAGCTATGTGCGTATCTGTTCCAATTTGAGTAATTCAGATGTAAAAATACAATAACTCGAGTTTTGGTGATCCAAATTGGGTGATTCCAATTGGAGAAGAAACCTTAGAACCATAGATTCAAATGTGTGAATAAACCATTTCCAATTTATGGAGTTAAGACCCTAAATCAAGAATAACAGTAAGTGATCTGCTGAGCTAACCAATTTGGGCATCAAAATGTCAGAATCAGGTTATATGGTCGAGGGCCTTCGAGAAGGAATTTTCAATTTAAAGTTTAAAGAGATGTCATTGATATATAAAAATAACTGATCTTGAGTTTCCATAATTTTTGAAGATCTTTGAATAATTTTTGGGTAACAAAGTCCAGGCAAGAGTACTTGAAAAAAATTGCCAAAATGAGGGTTTTTTTGTGTGGGCTATGCCTGTTGATAATTTGTTCATTTGGATTTCATATGAATGTCATGTGACCCTAATGTGATTTGCATGCAGTTTCGTTAAAATCCGAACTGCTTTCAATATAGTCGTTTATAAGCCTACGTAAGTTTACATGATTAGGCAAAGACTAACGTTTTCGCCAGATCATCTGAAAGTGTGTAGGGTAAAAGCAGAGGCGAGAAATTTGAAGTCTTGTTCAAGTTTTAATCTGAATGTGGGAGTGTTCTAAACCTATTTTTCAATACTAGTGTATTATTTATAAATCGTTTTACACCGGTATGTTATGGTTTTAAATTATTAAACCATATTTCAAGCAAGCAATGGTTTTGATTTTAAACCATATTTGAAAAGCAAGCAAGCAATGGTTTGATTATAAACCATATTTGAAAAACAAGAAAGCAATGGTTTTGATTTGTAAAACCATATTTCAAAAAGCAAGCAAGCAAAAAGTGTGTTTTATAAAATAGGCCTTAAGAAATCCCTAATTTTAAGCAAGCATACCGGTCAGAGGTATTCCGTACGTGTACCTGGTGGAAGTTGGGGACATCATCATGCATTTGCATTTCCCCCGTCAAGAAACTTAGTTCATGCATCCCGCATATTAAAGGGACCGGTGGCACGTACTAGAGTATATAGTTACGCCATAGTTATTATATGGTGATGTAGACACGAGGTCTTTCCACCATATCTTACCGAGGTCGTGATGTGGACCTGTGTCTTCCACCGATTACAGCCAGCTTCCTGTGCTCCAAGAGTTACTAGGGTACAACAACAAGTAAGAAAGGCTCAAAGTGGGTTGATATTGATTTATAGCATTTCATGCGCTTTTAAAATCAACCACCGGTAAGCAAACAAGAATATTATAAAACTTTTATGGTAAGCAAGGTTATATTATGAAAAGTTTTAGAAACTTTCTAAAGCAAAGCAAGTAAGTTAAATTTCCCTAAAGTTTTAGGAAACTTTTATAGCAAGCAAGCAAAGAATTATGAAAAAGTTTTAGAAACTTTTATAGCAAGCAAGCAAACATATTATGAAAAGTTTTAGAAACTTTTAAAACAAAGCAAGCAAGTAGTTTCTGAAAAGTTTTAGAAACTTTTAAAGCAAAAGCAAAGCAAGCAGCAATTTATGAAAAGTTTTAGAAACTTTATAGTAAGCAAAAATAGTTATTATGAAAAAGTTTTAGAAACTTTTAAAGCAAAGCAAGCAAGCAGTTTTTGAAAAGTTTTAGAAACTTTTAAAGCAAAGCAAGCAAGCATTTTACGAAAAGTTTTAGAAACTTTCGAAGCAAAGCAAGCAAGAAGTTTATGAAAAGTTTTGAGAAACTTTTAAAACAAAGCAAGCAAGGTTTTTGAAAAATGTCTTGTTAAATATAGTTTACGCTTTTGAGACATTTTTAAAAAGCAAGCATATAAAGTGATACACTCATCGAAATGCTTTAGCTCATTATTTTCCCCGTTTTAAAACTATTTTCCGTACATGCACGCTTAACGCTTGGGACATATTAGATTCTCCCGACTTCTAGTATAAGTGTCAGACAACTAACTTTTAGTATAAAATACTTTGAACTTGTATACAGGTATATGTACATACATAGTTTGGTTTATGAAATGTGATGAGCCCGAGGCTCTTTCAAGAAATGTTGCTGCCGCTATGTTTTAAAAGTGTAAATTGTATATACATGTTTGGGATATGTCCTGTCAGAGTCAAGAGGTTGGGCCGAAATTTTATAAAATCACAAGTTTAGAAAAGAAAAAATTTTATACTGGTTTTTAGCAAGCAATACGGCTTCGCTTCACAAGATTCTCTAGTCAGCTGAAGTAATGGGGGTTTCAGGTGGCCGACACAATCACTGCTAAGAAGCGGGTGTGACAAGTATAAACCTACAAATTTGATAAAATAGTAACTAGAATATTTTGCGAATTCAGCCTCTTTCCAACATACTAACAACCATAATTTGATATATCTCGAATTTGCCTTACCGCTTGAATCAGCTTCTATACGTGATAAAATCGCCGAATAAACGATAAAACAACACCACGATACAAAACAAAAACCAAACAATGATAAACGATGATAACAAAAAAATAAAATAAAACCTAAATTGTGAAGAACCATTTTATTACAATAAATGAAAGAAAGATTCGTATGAGTACTGTGTTAAGAATGATAAAAATTATTCATCTTTGTTTGAAGAAAATAGACTATAAAAAAAAGTAAGAGAAAATAAGAAAAGGGCGTGTAGGGTTTTTATCTTTGTTTTTTTTCTAATAACCCTTTTTTATTAAAATTTATTAATAAAAAATATATGCAAAATATAAACTATAGGTTCAAATTATTAATGGGTCGATTTTACTTTCTTTTTTTTTTTAAAATATACACGTGGCTTCTGCATGTAGGGCATTCCTGTGCTTTTTTTTTTTGAAAGCTAATTTTAATAATGTTAAAAATTTAGTTTAGTTTACATAAAATGTTTTTTTAAACAAGTTTACATAAACTGTTAAAGTTTGCTTAAATAATTATATGCAAAATAAGTATATCCTGAGTACAAAATAACTTTTTTATTTTATGGTAGTATATCCCTATTAACCGAATAACCCTTTTGATTTTCGACCCTCCAAGCAACCCTAAGGTTGGTTGGATCTCTCCACATAATTTTTTATTTTTTGATTTCTCTCATAAATCGTAGCTTCCCTAACATTTTTGTTCCTTCTTTTCACAACTCCACTTACGTTGTACTCCGAGGAGTCAGGGAAACTTACCGCTTCCTTTCTCTAAAGTTCTAGCTCTCAATCTCTCGCCAACACAATATTCAGCATATCTTCTCCATTCCGCTTTTGATCTTTGCTTTCCATCGCTTTCTTATTCTTTTGATGTATTCTTTTTTATCAGAGCAATGATCAAATTATATGTACTTTCAATAAGGGTGGATAAATATACAGGAGTATTTTCGGGTCGTGGTTTCGATATGTTTTTGCCGATTTGGTGGACTAGGAGGTAGGGAAAAGAGGAGAAAATTTTTGCGGACTGTGGTTTCATTTTATATGATTGAAACATCGATGGTCCTATCCTCACTTCCTAATTTATCAATTTCGCTTTCAGATGGACTTTTTGTTTCGCTTCGATGACCGCTTGCATTTGTTAAATCCAACAACTCATGTCACCATTTCATTAACTTAATTTGTGAGAAGAAGGAAAAGAACACCCCTTATGGTTCTTATGATTGGGGAAGTTCGCATTGTTTTATATGTTTTTTTCGACTAATTTTGCTCTCGGTGGTGGGAAGCAATGATGAAATGGTATTTCCTCGCTTCAAGAATGTGTTGTTTTATCGTGAAAACCCATTATCGCTTCCTTTATGTCACCGCATGATTTTTTACCGCAAATGGTATTCTATGGATGTTATTCCAATCGTCATAAAATCGAATATGCAAAATCTCACCCTTTATCAAATAAAGGATATAATAATAAGGATATTTTGTATGAGTTAGAATTAAAAACCCATGTCATTTGTTATATTAAAACGTTGCTTTGATTGCATAAATACACATAAAAAAAGTTGGATTTTGGGGTTTAAGGTCTGGGGATGTGCTTGCTCCATGTTTACGGCCGATTTGTGGTCTCAATTGGGGCGGGTTTGTCACCGGTTGAAATGGTCATTTCCGAGATGAGGTCGTTGTATAATATTGGGTCATGTTGCCATTTTTACTTGTTTGTGGACCTAGTGAGGTCGTTGTATAATATTGGGCCATGTTGCCATGTAATTGCACAAATTATATTTTAGGTAGAGCTCCTTGTAGAAAGGGACTGTAAAACCCGGGAAAAATTCAAATTTTATGAAAAAATGGTAAAAAGGTAATTTCGGTTGAAAATCGGAAATTTAGATTCGAATGATCTAAACGTATTTCACCGCTGGAATTGCCTCACAAATCTAGCTTACTCATCGACTCTCATCTGATTCGAGACAAATAATTTCATGTTTTTCGAGGCATCGGTTGTCGGGTGATACATGACATGACATGTGGTGCACTTGTGTGAATGGCTCACATTGAGCTAAGTGTCAAGTGGAGGAAATAATGGGAAAGATAAAACAAGAAAAAATAAATAAATAAATAAGAAAAAGAAAAAAAATATAAAAATAAAAATAAAAGAAAAGGAAAGAGAAAATTAAAATAAATAAATAAAATGAATGAAAGTCAAAAGGGAAGGCAATTTTTCGACAGTTAGAGCGAGATGAGAGAGAGATTTTTATTTTTCTTTCTTTCGCTTCTCTCTAAGATCTACGGAAATCGGACCGTAGGTTTTCGTCTGAGCAAAAGGCAAAGTCGGTCCATGCATCGAGAGCTACGCATGGGTACCAAAATCTTAAAGTTTCGTCAAACTCCACGAGGTGGGGAATTTTCCTACTTGGGTTATTTTTAGCCTAAAGGCCATTTAATGGCTTGAGGTTTTCTTAGAGGTCGTAAATTTCAGTCCTAAATTTTTGGGACTGAGTGTAAGAATTTTTATGAATTTTTGGGATTGTTTTCAAACAGTCCGGGCTGAATTTTCGGGACTATTTTTGAATAGTCCTGACTGAATTTTTAGGACTGTTTTCGAACAGTCTAGGTTGAATTTTTGGGACTATTTTCGGGCAATCCTGGACTGTGTTGAGGTTTGGTTTTGATCCCGAGACTGATGTCTTCAGGTTTTGTGGTGTGTTTTGGTATCATAATAATTCGATGATGAATCGTAAAGGTACCAAAAGGTGCCCTATTTTATGTGGGTCTGAGATTTGCGTCATTTTGTGTGTTATTGTTGTAAAATATTAAATAACATGTCGTTTGTAAAGGTAAAAATCATGTTAATATGTGTCAAGGTGATGTATTAACATTTGAGAGGATAAATGGAAATTATGCTATAAAATATAATTATCCGAGATTTATAAATGTTTCATAGCTTTATTGTGTATGTAATATGACATAGCATGAAATGACATATTTGCATTTCATATGGTCACATCACATTAGCCTGGGTGGGTGCATGGTATCGTTTATTCACCATTCTTGTGAATGTGTGGTGAGCTGAAATGGACCATGTCCAAAATCGACTCACTGGGTTGTATAAAACAATAATAAATATAAATCATATGGCTCGAGTGTAAAGAAGATGTGTATCCCGAGGGTAAAAGACCAAAATTTATATGGTTTAGACATAAAACCGTCGGTGAAAGCCCGTAAAAAATGTTGAATAGGCATGTGGCGTCTTGCGGTGAGAACTCGAAAATCCATGGCCCACAAATGAATAACACATGAGATTTGATAAATGAAAATTGGAGGTTTGTCCAATGGTTTAAGTCATTGGGTGAAACACCAATGATCGCTGCACTTGGCGCGGTGAGGGAGCTCATTGGGACTCTCGTTGTAGGGGTATTGAGGAAGCCTCATCTCGCGACGACAATTAACATTCCATATAGATTACATTATTTATATGGAATATGGTTTGATGTTTTATGTAATGCTTATTTCATGTGTATTTAGGGCGAGGAGAAGTATTGTAGAAGAATTTTTCTACTGGCATTACTCACCCTGACAAGTGGACCCCTTCGTGCACAGGTGTATAGAGACGACGCCCGACGAGAGGTCGTGATTATGAAGAAGGTCAAGATAAATTTGATAATACTTTTATAAAAGTATTTTATGTAAAAGAATTGTAATTAAATTCTTTCTTTGACTATTGTATAAATAATTTATATGTAAATATGGTAAGAGGGCCATGATCGGACTCTTATGGACTATAATTATGTTTTATTTTCATATTTTAGATTTAAATGAATGAATGGATCCCTGCAAAGGGATGTATATCGTAGATTTAAAACAGAAATGAATGGGTCCCAGAAAGGGATATATATTGGGGATATGGACAGATGGATCTTGTGGGGTCAATACTACTCACAGACCCCGATGACTTATGATTATATTGTTATACTGTGTTGTATGTTGGGGTGAGCTCCCCACAAAGGCTAGAGACTTCTACCCGATTTTTAAAATATGGATCCTGATAAACGGACACATCAACAGGGTATCTGGTCACCCAAAATCCACAGAATTCCGTGGTTGTCAACCCGGACCCTGGATGAGTGTCGCAGTTTAGTATCAAAGCATAGGTTAATGATTACCTAGAACTCTGGATGGGGTATCCACCAATGTTTTTGATATTACCGGTTATAAATGAAAAGATCAAGAATTAGGTATACAAATACCTAGGATTATAAGAAGGGTGTAGAACACGGCATTGTGTGCATTGATTGTTTTTGTGTTCTAATATGTTCCACGGGAGATGTATTGTGTTTATGTGTGCTAGTATGTGTGAATTTCGGGGACGAAATTCTGTTAAGGAGGGAAGAATGTAAAACCCGGGAAAAATTCAATTTTTCTGAAAAATGGTAAAATGGTAATTTCGGTTGAAAACTATAAATTTTCTAGATCTCATGACGAAATAGACTTAATTGCTTAATCTGCCCGTGAAATCTAGCCATCCCGTCGAATTTCGTCTGATTCCTCGAGACAATCGACTTCTGCGCCAGCATCGACAGTTCATATACATGGCATGACATGTGGTGCACTTGTGTGAATGGCTCACATCGAGCCATGTCAAGTGGAGGAAATAATGTAAGATAAAACAGAAAAATTAACAAATAAATAAGGAAAAGAACAAAATAAAAATAAAAATAAAAATAAAAAAAATGAAAAAGAAAAAATAAAATAAATAAATAAAATGAATGAAAGTCAAAAGGGAAGGCAATTTTTCGGCAGTTAGAGCGAGAGGAAAGAGAGATATTTTTATTTTTCTTTCTTTCGCTTCTCTCTAAGATCTACGGAAATCGGACCATAGATGTTCGTCGGAGCAAAAGGCAAAGCTCTGGCCCACTCATCGAGCTACGCTGCGGTACCAAAATCTCGAGTTTCGCCAAACTGCACGAGGTAAGGCATTTTCCTACTTGGGTTATTTTTAGCTGAAGTTAATAATGGCTTGAGGTTTTCTAGAGGTCAGAATTCCCCAACCTAAATTTTTGGGATTGAGTGTAGGAGTTTTTATGAATTTTTGAGATTGTTTTCGAACAGTCCGGGCTGAATTTTCGCGACTATTTTCGGATAGTCCCGACACTAGGACTGCTGGGAAATGGGCCCGGAGTCACTTGGACTATTTTCGGCACCCGATCAGGTTGAGAAGCTTGGTTTTGATCCCTGGATTGATGTCTTCTGTTTTGTGGTGTGTTTTGGTATCACAAAGAATTTGCGGACGAACCGCAAGGGACCAAAAGGTACCCTGTTTTATGTGGGTTTGAGATTTGCCATTTTGTGTGTTATTATTGTAAAATATTAAATAACATGCTGTTGTGTGTAAAAATCATGTTAATATGTGCTTGCGTGATTTATTAACATGTAAATGGTGATAAACGGAAATTATATGTAGAAAATATAATTATCTGAGATTTATAAATGTTTCATGTAGCTCTTATTGTGCATGTAACATGACATAGCATGAAATGACATATTTCAGATTTTATATGCACAACCACATCGTCGAGCCCGTGTGGGTGCATGGTACCGTTATTCACCATTCCCGTGAATGTGTGGTGAGTTTTGGAAATGGGACCACGTCCAAAATTCAGACTCACTAAGCATAAAACAATAATAAATATAAATAACGGTGTAAGCCTGGGGTGTAGCAAGACGGGTAGATCCCCCCTGTGGCAATACCTAAATTTATATGGTTTAGACATAAAACCGCTCTGAAAGCCCGTAAAATGTCGAATAGGGCATGCGGTGTCCCAAGGCTGGTAACCCGAAAACTGTATCCCACAAATGAATAACACACCCGGATTTGATAAATACACCTGGTGGGTCATCACATCGGTTGTCATCAGAAACACTAATGATCGTTTTTCACACTCGCGCTGCAGGAGGAACTGGCTCGACTCGCTAGGGTATGAGTAGTCTCATCTCATGCATGACACGGAACATTCCATATAGGATTACATTATTTATATGGAATATGGTTTGATGTTTTATGTACGCTATTTCATGTGCATTTAGGCGGGAGTAGCCATTATAGGAGAATTTTTCTACTCGGGTATCGCTTTCACTGCTTGGGACCCCCTTCGTGCACAGGAGTGTAATAGTGAGACTGCTTCGACAAGGCCGTGATTGTGTAGAAAGCCGACATATGGCCTTGACAATACTTTTATAAAAAGTATTTTATGTAAAAAGAATTGTAATTAAATTCTTTTGGACTATTGTATAAATAATCGAGTTTGTAAATATGGTAAGAGGGTCGTGATCGGACTCTTATGGACTGTAATTAAGCATTTTATTTTCATATTTTAGATTTAAATGTGAATGAATGGGTCCCGGTAAAGGGATGTATATTGGTAGATTTAAATGTGAATGAATGGGTCCTAGTAAAAGGATGTATATTGGGGATATGGATAGATTGTATGTTGGGTAGAGCTCCCCGAACAAAGGAGACTCTACCCGATTTTTTGTAAAAAAATATGGATCCCAATAAATGGGACACATTAGTGTGGTATCGGGTCACCCAAAATCCACCTAATTCCACGTTGTCAAATCTGACCTGGATTCGTGTCAGCAACTTAGTATCGTGAGCATAAGTTAACAATTATCTAGAGTTTCTGAAGTGTATTCACTGGTAATGTTTTTGATATTATTTGTTTGCAATGAGACAATTAGTACAAATACCTGTGATTGTTTTATCACAGGTGCAGAACATTGTACTGTGTGCATTGACGGTTTTGTGTTCTAACATGTTCCACTAGAGATATATCAGGTTTCTTGTGCTAGTATGTGTGAATTGGGGGACGAAATTGCTAAGGGGGAAGAATGTAAAACCCTGAAAATTCAATTTTTCTAAAAAACGTAAAACAAGAATTTCGATTGAAAACCTGAAATTTTCTAGATCTCGAATGATCAAATCGTAATTTCACCGTTGAATCTGCCTCAGGAAATCTAAGCATTCTGTCAATTTCAAGGATTCGAGATAGTCGACTCACTTTTTCGAGGCAATCGGTGCCTGATTATACATGGCATGACATGTGGTGCACTTGTGTGAATGGCTCACATTGAGCTAAGTGTCAAGTGGAGGAAATAATGGGAAAGATAAAACATGTAAAAAATAAATAAATAAATAAATAAGGGAAAGAAAAAAAAATAAAAATAAAAATAAAACAAAAG
Source organism: Tetrastigma voinierianum (assembly GCA_016808115.1). Lineage (NCBI taxonomy): Eukaryota > Viridiplantae > Streptophyta > Magnoliopsida > Vitales > Vitaceae > Tetrastigma > Tetrastigma voinierianum. Next base: position 294,580 of record JAEQBH010000967.1, read on the forward strand.
AAAAGGAAAAAATAAAATAAAAATAAAATGAAGAAAGTCAAAAGGGAAGGCAATTTTCTAGCTTAAAGTGAGAGGAGAGAGAGATTATTATTTTTCTTCTTTCGCTTTCTAAGATCTTTGGAAATCGACCGTAGGTTTTCGCCTGAGCAAAAAGGCAGCCTGGCTCACGATCTAAGCTATGCGTGGTACCAAAATAAATCTGAGCTCACAAACCTCCACGAGGTAAATTTTCCTACTGAAGTTATTTTTAGCCTAAAGGTCATTTAATGGTTTGAGGTTTTCTTAGAGGTCGTGACATTTCACCTAAATTTTAGATGTGTAGGAATTTTTAGGAATTTTGGATTGTTTTCGCATTAGCCTGTAATCAACTTGTGACTATTTTCGAGACTATTTCTGATAGTCATATCAATTTTTAGGACTGCTTTCGAATAGTTTGGGTTGAATTCTTGATTATTTCGGCAGTCCTCGACCGCTTGGTGTTTGGTTTTATCCCGGCTGATGTCTTCGGTTTACAGGGTGTGTTTTAGTATCACAAAGAATTTGATTTAACCGAAGGGACCAAAAGGTGCCCTATTTTATGTGGGTCTGAGATTTGCGCCATTTCGGTGTGGGGTGTTAGCTATTGTTGTAAAATATTAAATAAATATGCCGGGTTATGTGTAAAAATCATGCTAATATGTGTTGTGCGTGATGTATTAACATGGAAATGGGTGGGGATAAACGAAATTATATGTAGAAAAGATAATTATCCGAGATTTATAAATGTTTATGTAGCTTTATTGTGTATGTATGCACACAGCATGAAATGACATCTTACTTACAGGACGGTCACATTATGCCAGGTCCGATGTGGGTGCATGGTACCGTATTCACTATTGTTGATGAATGTGTGGTATATTCAATGCTGGGACTACATCCAAACGAGACTCACGGCTATAAAACAATATAAATATAACCCACTGTTAGAGTAGATGTGTAGATCCTCTCTCTCTCTCTTCTGTGGCAAAAAGACCTAAATTTATATGGTTTACATAAAACCACTGGGTGAAAGCCCGTAAAAATGTTGAATAAGCGCTGAGGCGTCCCAGTGGTGAGAACTCGGAAACTGCGGGCCCACAAAATGAAAAGCACATGAGATTTGATAAATGAAAATTGGAAGGTTGTCGAATGGTTTAAGTCAATGGGTGAAACATCAACGATCGGTTTTTCTCACACTTGGCATTGCACTGTGAGGGAGTCATCGACTTAGGTTGTGGGCATGAGTAGTGTCATCTCATGCATGACACAGAACATTCCATATAGGATTACATTATTTATATGAAATATGGTTTGATGTTTTATGTACGCCATTTCATGTGCTTTTAGGCGAGGAGTAGCCATCAGAGGGAGAATTTTTCTACTAGGGGCATCAAGCCAATTGTTATGGACCCCTTTTAAGGTACAGGGTGGTTAGGGAGACGACGTCCACTAGGGCCGTGATTATGAAGAAGGCCGACATGTGGCCTTGACAATACTTTTATAAAAAGTATTTTATGTAAAAGAATTGTAATTAAATTCTTTCTTGAATTTATTGTATAAATAATCGTGTATGTAAATATGGTAAGAGGGTCGTGATCGGACTCTTATGGACTGTAATTATCGTTTTATTTTCAAATTTTAGATTTAAATGTGAATGAATGGGTCCCGGTTAAGGGATGTATATTGGGGATATGGACAAGATGGACCCCGTGCTTACTGCCATTTCTATCAAACCCCTGGATTGGCTTATGATTTATTGTTATACAAATAGATGCCGGCAGAAATTCCGAACAAAGGAGACTCTGCCCGATTTTTTGTAAAAATATGAATCCTAATAAATGGACACAATGTTGTATCGGTCATCCAAATCCACAGACCTCCGTGGGTTGATAGGTTGTCAATCCGACCCCTGGATTTAAGGCGTGTCATGTAGACTTAATCCGATTTTCGTTAAATCTAGAGTCCCGAAAAGGGGACTTCAATGATGTGGTGTTCGTTACCCGACATCCACGAATCTTCCGTTACCGTTAACGGCTTGTCAGCCGAATCTGAATTGAGCATCACAATATATAAATATATATATATATATATATATATATATATATATATATATATATATAGATATATATATATATATATATATATATATATATATATATATATATATATCATCTTTTTCGATTTGTGTTCTTTTGTTTTTCTTTCATGTGAGAACTGCTTTGTATAATTCATCTTCATCATTCTCATTTTCTCTGTTTAGATGCCTTTGAAATTTTTGATTGTGCCTTTCAGAAATTAGAAGTAGGATCCTCTTTACCGGGCTTCAAGCATTTAAGACTGATTTATTTGGTGATTCAAGGCATTATGATTTCTTGGAATGATTTAAAGTTTATTTATGATTTCCCTATATTATGCTTTTTGGATTGATTTGAAGCTTAAAATTTAAGTCTATATGCCCTGTGATCTTTGGTGGCAATGAAAGTTCTTTGATTAAGGATAAAATTTCTCAGAAAATTTGATATTTACATTACGTTTTGGATTCAATCAAAGTTCTTTGATTATGGATTAATTTTAGTAATGAGTTAAATTATATACTAATGGCTTTAACAAAAGAATAAGTTAACCTTGACATAAGAAAAACAACCTTAACATATGTGGGTATACTAATGGTCGCTTCTATTTTTGACCCTATATACCGGCCCAAATTTTGGGACTTATTTTCGGGAGGGCAAAAGAGGGAAATTGGACTAGTATCCTTCGTGGAAATTGTAGCTGCATTTGAGAACTTGATGTTAGACTTTTGAATCACCAAAATTGGACATCTATAACTCAAGTTATAGTCCATTTTCCGGGACTGCCACAGGATGCCCTGTTTTGACCCTACAAGTAATACATGATAGTTTTTTACGCCTTAGATTAATTACATACATGAAAAACCTTAGTTCTCCCATTCAAGTATCGTTGCATGATAAATTATCATATCATGTACTAAAGAAGATAAATTGTAAAATTATGGAAATGGCTTTCTTGTTGAGCTAACCTTAATTTTACAATTTATATGTCTATCATATGATTGATAATTTGTCTACAAATGATGCTTGAATTGTCCGTTTGGATAGTTTAGAAATACATAATGCCTACTAAGTGATTTACTAGTGTTTTTTCTATAGTGAGAGATCTGCATAATCATTCCTTTTATTCTCTCGTGCATATTCGATATGGGTGATATAATATTAGCTACTTAGCTAAGTAACTAATATTGTGTTTATACTTAATAAAATCATGTACTTGAGAACTTAAGGGGGAATGCTGCCGAAATTTCTCAAAATAAGGACAAACATCAAGTAATTGACTCCGGTAGGAATTATGCATTTCTAAATAGGATAGGAACCACTCACCTAACTTATAGTAAGAAGTTCAATACATAATTTGTAATCTACACTAAATGTTTCACAATTAAGTTTTTCAATTTTCTAGTAGAGTGTGTTACATGCAACAATTGCTTTCATGGATTTATTTTTTATAAAATATTGACTTATCCCTATTGTCTACAATTGTGAAGCTCAACATTTAAAATGGCTTCAAATTGAAGTTGGATGTATTCTAGGCTCATAAATGGTCTCTTAAACCTAGAGTTTTTGGTTGGTTTGGAGGAATTTATAGAATTCGCATGTAATAAACCCGAATGGATGGATGGTAACAAGATGCGCCCATGTACACTTACGAAGTGACGAAACCATAGTTATCATCAAATTGATACTGTAAGGTATCACTTAATGAAGAATGGCTTTATACTAGGGTATTATGTTTAGGCAAGGCACGAGGAAATGGAACCAAATTCAATTCAAAATTCTGGTGATGGTAGCATCTGAGTCAGTTGAAAATGCTGGTGTGGTTATGGATGCTGCCGGGCCTTATTTCAATCCTAATGAAATATCGGATGAACTTCCCAATATAGCTATTATTGGTTGCTAGAATGTTGAATAATATGAAGGCAAACACCACATGTCTCAAAGGAGTTTGATGATATTGCTCAATTGATAAAGGAGGTTGCATTCATATGATAAATTCCGTGATCGAGAACTTTTACGCCGCTAAAAGGCTGGTTGTAGGTTTAGGCTTACCGTTGAGAAGATCCATCGCCAGAACAATGGTCAGATTGGGAGAAGACAATGATCTCACAATTTGTAAGATTTGTGGCCATCAACGATACAAGAGACTCCGACCTGGCAAATAGATACAAGAAGAAAACAAATGCAATTTTACAAGAAAATTCTACTACTTTCCTTCGCCTCCTCGACTACTAAGGTTCTATAGCTTCTAAGGCTACCGCTAATGATAATGAGATGGGCACGCGGAGCACGAGGTCAGAAGGAGAAATGAAACATTGCTCGACTCCATTGCTTGGAAGCATTTCAATGCCGCACACCCCGATTTTAAGGCTGAGAGTAGAAATGTGAGACCAGGTGGCTATGTAACAATGGGTTCCAAACCATTTGAGCAAATAGTGGCAAATAATATTCATCACGGCCGATGATTTCCACCCGCTTATAATCCGCCATGGTTGTGTGGCGAGACATCTATGTTTCTTAATCAGGTTTCGTGGCTCTGCCCAGGGAATCCCAAACATAAGCTAGATGTTTTTTTGCAACCGATTATTGCCGAGTTAAAAGAATTGTGGGATGTTGGAATTTTAGCATATGACATTTCAACGAAACAAAATTTCTAGTTAAGAGCGGCATTAATGTGGACCATCAGTGACTTCCCTGGTTATGCAATGTTGTCAAGGTGGAGCATAGCTGGTCTGTTGGCATGTCCATATCGCATGGGTCACTCTAAGGCATTCACACTTTCAAAGAGTGGAAAGCAATCTTGGTTTGACACCCACCGTAAGTTTAATTGCACTACATATTTCGAAGGAATAGATATGCTTTTCGTAAAAATATGGTGGTAACAGTGATGACACCTCCTATATTGAGTGGAAACAAAATTTTACACCTAATTACTAACCTTGGATTGAAAAAGGTAACTAAAATTGGAGCCTCTGATATTAATGATCCGATATGTAAAGCTCACGGATGGAAGAGGAGCATCTTTTGGGATTTGCCATTGTGAAACCCCAGAAAATCCATGATTTGGATAAAGGGTAAAATAGAAATTTCGATTGAAAAATCGAAATGTTTCTAGATCTCGAATGACGAAACATACTTCATACGCTAAATCGCTCGAAATTCTAAATATCACATCGAATTTCGCTGATTCAAGTGTGGCCTGGATTTACGTTGAAAGCACGTGTCGAATTCACACATGCAGCAGCCAGGATGCCATACTGCACCTCAAGAGGGTGACACTGGCATTAGCGAATTTACTACACCACTACAGGTGGGAATGAACTCTATGCTCATATTGAGCCATGTAGAGGATGATGTCATGTTAGGAATTCAAGCAGCGTTTAATAAGGATGGAAAATTTAAGGCCACAAATTTGGCTTGAGGAAAGGAGAAGGAAATTTCCTTCTCTTGACCCATACGGCATTGCCCATCCAAATGGGAGAGAAATGTAAAGAGAAAGGAGAAAATGGGGAGAAAATGAAAGGGGAATGAGATGAGAAATGAGAAAAAGGAGAAAAGAAATCAAAAGGAAAAGAATTCGTAGGGAGAAAGAAAGGAAAAGGAGAAAGAAGGAAAAGGGAAAGTGGAAAATTTCCTAGCGCGGTCGGTTGGGGGACAGTTCGAGGACTAAAGTTGGTGCACGCAGTGCGCTTTACGTGTGGACACCAAAAGGTTGGAGTTTCGACAACTTCCACGAGGTAGGATATTTTCCTACTTGGTTTATTTTTAGCCTAAAGGCTTTATACGGTGGGTCATATAGATAGCCATGAGAGGCCATGGAAATTAGTTCCCAAATTTCGACTAAGGAGTACTTGATTCATGACCTAGCTTCACTCTGACCGTAGGAGTTAGGGTTTTAATTAGAAACTGAAAGTTTCTAGATGTTGTGGTTTGTTGTTGTGATGACAATGATCGGGAACCAAATTGGTCTAAGTGCTCAGGAAGAACGGTGAAGTGCCTCATGAATGGTCCTAATTTTGAGACTTAGTTATGTGTTATGGCCGCTTGAATAACATGTAGTGTGTGGAAATGTGATGTTGATGTACGCTATTTGATGTATTAACATGGTTCGTATATGCATTATATGAGTAAATTAATTCGTCCATGGTTTGTAAATGTTTCATGTAGTGCTCATTCATGCATAACATGAGGAAAATGACAAGATCATGCATTTCATATGCACGGTCACATCGTCAGCCCGTGTGGATGCGGGTAAGGTTTATTAACCAAGGTGAATGGGTCGTGGAACTGGGAAAATGGGACAAAGTCCAAGGTAGGATATTCACGAGTGTAAAATGATCAAATGATAAATTACATGTTTTGGGAAATAAGTCAAGTAGATCCCCAGGTGAAAGTCCGTTATCACTGTATGAACTCGAAGGGATGTAAGTTCGTGAAAATGTTGAAAAGGTGTATATGCCCACGGTAAACCCGAACCGTGGGCCCTCAAAAGAAAAAGATGGTTAAAAAAATCAAGTTTTGATAAATAAAAATTAGAGGGTCTCCAATGGCTTAGTCATGGTGTCAAACACCGATGACTGGTTTTATTCACATTTGGCATTCCAAGTGTGAGGGAGTCGGTTGGGACTCAGGTCGTGAGCATGAGGGGTTGCATCTCATGCATGATATAGACATTTCATATAATAGTAAATAATTGTATGGAATGTGATTGATTGTTATATATGCCATTGCACATGCATTTTAGCGTGGGAGTAAATCAGAGGGAAAACTTACCGGGCTTTGCTCACCTGCCGTGGGACCCCCTTAAGCATGTGGATCATCCTAGATCACTATAGGCGCTTGAGAAGAAAGCTGGTCAGGCTTTGATGGTTTTGGTTTAATATGTATTAGAATCAGAGATTTTAATAATATAAAATTCAGATTAAGTATACAAATAAATCTGACTATCGAATATAGTTGGGTATATATTTTGATGAGTATGACATGTAGGCCCAAGAGGCAATTTTTACTCGGGTATGAGTCTCGCGATACGAGATTTAATAGATTTTCCTCAGTCGAATCGTATCAACCACAACTCGGATTCGGGGTGTCATAGCTTGGTATCGAGCCAAGGTAAACGATTACCTCATCGAGGGGTGTAGATTTAGGTAACACGAATACCTAAAAATTGGTACTGGGCTTAGGTCATAGTCGTAAGAACATCATCACTTGGTGTGGTTTGGATGTAGTTAGGTATGTGATTACCGTACAATCACTGGACAAGATTAGGAACACCGCATGCAATGCGGTTTGGTGTGTGATCAGGTGGATTTGATGAATTGTCAGGTGAAGGATAAGTATACATGAATCAAGGTGTGTTGTGGAATTGTGGTTAGGTAAATAGCACATAGTGTGTTGAAAGATTGAGTTTTACAAGGTGTAAATCGAATTAAGAAAATAAAAGAAATAAATTTGGCTTAAATTTATTTGTCGAGTAGGATAATGAAATAAAATTTTAATAAATTTTAAAGTTGTTCACAGTTAGTGTGAGAACAAGAGGTTGGGGAATTTGGACAAATGGTCCACTAAAGGAAAAAAAATGGAAGAGGAAATTTTAGTTTTACAAAGGGGTAAAATCAAGAAAGGAATTTAAAATAAATTTTTATAAATTTATTCGTGTTTTGTAATGAATATATATATATATATATATATATATATATATATATATATATATATATATATATATATATATATATATATATATATATATATATATATATATATATATATATATATATATATATTGGTACATATTTTGGGGTATTTTCCAAAGAGCAAAACAAGCAGAAAAAAATGAAAAAAAAATGGTGCGTAAAATCACTGGCCATTACCTAACCGTGTCACAATACAAATGATCAGACGTGACATGGTGGGCCGGAAGGTCATTGGGCTGTTAGAGGCCAGCAATACAACCATCAGACAGGACAGGGGCGCAGCTGGGCTGTGGGATTGTATCGCAACACTAAGTTGTCAGTCTGTATCAAGTAAAGTACAGAGTGTGCAGTGGGTTGGAATTGTATCGCAAGACAACAAGTGTATTGCAACATGGGCGCTTGTCATTGGAGTGTGTCGCAATACACCTATTGTATCATGGACAGAAGAGCTGTTGCCAGGTCACGATACACCCTGATCAGACGTGACATGAGGAGCCTGGCTACTGGAGAAGTTGTATTGCAATATACTGAAGTGTATTGTGACAGGCTAGGGCATGAGCGGTTGGGCGTGTCGCGAGACAGGCCACGACACGGCCGTGCTTGCCACACATATGGCCACGTGACGCGCCGCTCAGCCTGCGACACGACACAAACAGGGCTCCACGACACGCCACCGCGCCCACGACACTCCACGGCCGCACGGCCACAATACCGCCACGCACGCGCCCGTGAGCTCAAGTCGGGCCAAAGTGGGTGCACCAGGCAATCCAATCGCTTCGACTCGCATCGCTCGAAGTCACACTGCTCATGAACACTGCTCAAGACGGTTGGAAAAAAAATGATCGGATATGTTGAATAGCCACCGCATCGCTTATAAATGCAGGGACATTGTATATGAAATGTTATCTGAGTATGAATAGTATCTTAGGGCTGTGTTTATGCCTTAGAGATACTGCATCGAATTTAACTCCGCTATTTGACATGTGTGATGGCTACGAGGCGAGGACGCAGGCGCCCACGGTAATCGTCGCACCACTAAGATGGATCAAGAGCTCTTTGCCAGGCTATTGAGGCGGGCCGCATTACACAGCCAGGGCAGTGGTGTAGTTGTGGAGGTCCGAAAACTCCTCCAGAGAGTTTAGTGGCGCATCATCCTCCGACATTCATAGGGGGAGGAGATCCGCTGTGGCACTCATTGGCTTCTATGTGTCAAGAAGGTGTTAGAGGGGCTATGGAGATTACCTCCAACGCAAACTGGAAGATTGACTCATTGCCTGGGGCCTAGAGTGGTGAGGCCCAAGCATGGTGGAACTGGCAAAGATCCTTGTAGACCCAGAGGCAATGACATGGCGAGTTCTGAGCCGCTCATGGGTAAGTATTTTCCAGATACCGCGAGGCATGGTTCAGAGTTCCTAGAGTCGGCAGGATGATGACTGATGGATTATGGTTGGGACTATGGTTATCTTTGCTTATGATATTGATGATCATTATGGCTTAATGAAGATTCAGAATATTAGCTGTCCATCATGTGATTGCAGTGTTTCCCGCCACAAGATATGGATTCTATGGTCGACAAATGACTATAGAGAGATTGAGGATACACGAGGCATTCGGGATACAAGTACTAGTGGAAAGAGGAAGGGGGATCAGCCTTCTTCTAGTTTGGGAAAGAGGCAGAGGACTTTTGTCTCATGAGCTCAAGATACGTAATAACCAGGCCGATGACATGCTTCTACATTGCCACGCCGACATATGAAGAGGGATTGCCCACTGAGGTAGGGATCCTGTGGTTTTCGAGCCGCTGTGTGTCCAAATTTACCGGGACAAAAATGACTTAGGTTTGTTCCTTCACTCCAAGTGTGGGTCGAGGAACCAGCCTACATCTGGTGCTACGTTGCCGCCTTCCGATACATGACAGCTTTCTCGTAGGGGCCAGGGTATGGGTCGAGGTCGTACAGGCTCACAAGCCAGACTCTGGGACTCATGCGTGTCTACGCCTACGCCGTAGGCCGAGCTGCAGATCATCCGTGATGTACAGTGGTATGTTTCACTCCGCACGTGTTGATAGTGCATTAAGTCTTACTCATTATTGCACCAGGTGATACAGTTTGGGTTGGAGGGTGAGGCCTCTAGAAGAGCCAAGAGCCTGAGTTCTCCCTAGAATTAGTGGTGAGAGCTGGATATGTAAAAAGACTCGTGAGTCGTAGATCTCAAGGATCAGGCTCATGGTCAGTTACATGTGCATGGACGTATGCGTAGCGTGGGAATTTCGACCAAATTCTTTTAAGGGGGAAGGAATGTGAAACCCCAGAAAATCCATGATTTGGATAAAGGGTAAAATAGTAATTTCGACTGAAAAACCGAAATGTTTCTAGATCTCGATGATCTAAACTGAATTTCTCCGTTGAAATCTGCCTCGCGAATTTAACTACCACGTCGACCCCGCTGGATTCCGAGGTGATCTGGATTTCACATTTTTCGAGGCGTGGTGCCTGGATGACATGGCAGCAGTTGTGGATGCCACATGGCACCTCAAGAGGGTGACACTTGGCATTAAAGGAATGGCTCATAATTAGCCATGTGTGGGAAATGAATCCCATGGCTCATATTGAGCCATGTAGAGGATGATGTCAAAGAGGAATTAAGAAATAAGGAATAAGGATGGAAAATTTAAAAATACAAATTTGCTCGAGAAAGGAGAAGGAAATTTCCTTCTTGACCTATTACAGACGCTTTCATCCAAACGGGAGAGAGAGAAATGCAAAGAGAAAGGAGAAATGAGAAAATGAAAGGGGAATGAGATGAGAAATGAGAAAAAGGAGAAAAGAAATCAAAAGGAAAAGAATTCGTAGAAAAGAAGAAAAGGAGAAAGGAAAAGAATTCGTAGGGAGAAAGAAAGGAAAAGGAGAAAGAAGGAAAAAGGGAAAGGGAAAATTTCGCCGCTACCGGGTTCGACATCGAGGACTAAAGTTGGTGCACGCTAGCACCACGCGGTGGATTAATTCAAAAAGTCGAGTTCGACAACTTCCATGAGGTAGGATATTTTCCTACTGCTTATTTTTAAATTTCTAAAGGATTTATAACCAGAGGCCATGGCTGAGTGCCATGAGAGGCCATGGAAATTAGTTCCGAGCCTTGAGACTAAGGGTACCTGATTTCATGACCTCGTTTTTCACTGACCGAGGAGTTGTATTTTAATTAGAAACCGAAAGTTTCTAGATCGCCAGGTTTATTGTTGTGATGATAGCCGATCGAACCAAATCGTTCATGCTCAGGAAGGACTATGAAGGCCCCGTTGAATGGTCCTAATTTCAGACCTAGTTATGTTATGGCTTGCTCAATAACATGCGTTGTGTGGAAATGTGATGTTGATGCATGCTATTTGATGTATTAACATGGTTTGTAATGGGAGGTATTATATGTATAAATTATAATTGTCCATGGTTTGTAAATGTTTCATGTAGTGCCTATTCATGCATGTAACATGAGGAAATACTGGCATCATGCATTTCATATGCACGGTCACATCGCGCCAGTCGTGTGGGTGGTAAGGTTTATTCACCAAAGGTTAGGAATAGTCGTGAACTCCTGGAAAAATGGGACAAAGTTCAAGGTAGATATTCACGAAAGTGTGTAAATGATCAAAATGATAAATTACATATTTCATGAGTGTTAGTAGATCCCCTAGGGTGAAAGTCCCAAATGTTATTCACGGTTAGACATGAATCCTAACGATGTAAGTTCGTGAAAATGTTGAAAAGGCATGCGGCGTCCTGCGGTGTAAACCCGGAAATCCGTGGCCCACAAAAGAAAGAGGAAAAGAAAAAAAAAATCAGGTTTTGATAAATAAAAATTGGAGGGTCTCCAATGGTTTAGTCATAGTGTCAAACACCGATGACTGGTTTTATTCTCATTTGGCATTCCAGGTGTGAGGGAGTCGGTTGGGACTCAGGTCGTGAGCATGAGGGGTTGCATCTCATGCATGATATAGACATTTCATATAATAGTAAATAATTGTATGGAATGTTATTGATTGTTATATATGTCATTGCACATGCATTTTAGGTGGGGAGTAACCCTTGTAGGAAAACTTTCTACTGGGATTTGCTCACCCCGTCGTGGGACCCTTCGTAGCAGACTATCCCTGAGCTCACTAGGAGGCCGTTTTGAGAAGAAAAAGTTCGAGTTGCGGCTTGACGGTTTTTTGATGACACAGATAGAATTCAGATTTTAATATGTATTTGTATTAAGAGTAATAAAATAACTCTTGGACTATTGGAATATAGTTAGGTATATATTTTGATGAGTGTTGATGCAGGGACCCAAGTGGCCATTTTCACTCAGGTATGGGTCTCTGAGCACAGACGAATAGCTTCAGGTCGACTCCGGGTAGTCAATGGACACCCTGTAGATTCACACAGCCCATATCGGTGCATGCTATTCATTCGACATAACTTAGATGTCATGCACATTGAGAAAAATGTCTTTGAGAACGTGTTTAACACGGTTATGAATGTGCTGGGTAAAACTAAAGACACCTCTTAAGTCTGGGACAGAATCGAATGAGACACTCACTTCCTGAGTCGAGAAGGCAGAGAACACCAAGCACCCTAAAGATTGCTACACGCTTGATAAGATTGGAAAACAAGTGTCAGGTGAATGGGTTACAAATCTAAGATACCTAGATGGATATGCATCAAATTTGGCTCGATGTGTGGACATGCAAGTTTTTAATGCTTGGGGATGGAAAGAGTCATGATTATCATGTTTTCATGCGTAGGTTGTTTCAGCTTGCTTTCCGTGAATTGTCGCTTACAGAACGTGTGGAAGGCACTAACATAGTTGAGCATGTTTTTCAAGGATTTGACTTCTACAATTATCAAAAATGATGACATGGCCCAACTAGAGGAAGAGATCCCAGTTATTCTGTGTAAGCTCGAGCGCATATTCCTAACTTATTCGAATTAAGGAGCATTTTTCTCATACACTTGCCTCATGAAGCGACTTGTCGGGCTGCACATCGGTGGATGTATTCTTCGAGGTAATTCTTGTTACTATGATCACTTACTTTTCAATTTATGCAGATGACCAATCGAGACATATAATGTAGGTACCTTCGTAAGCTAAAAAATAATGGAAAAAATAAGGCACGTGGTCAAGGTCCAATATGCAATGCCTATTTAGTCAATAGCTTCATTATTTTGTTCATACTATTTTCGAGGAGCATGTACACATAAGGCACAAAAAGGGTGTCATGGAACAATGATGTTTGTGGAGAGAATCGAGGAAAATGAGGAGACATTGTCTATTTTCAAATATCTGATGAGTATTCGGATGTGCCACATCGAGGCAACTATCATCGAAGAGTTTCATGCCGCACACGCCTATATATTGTTGAATTGCCTCGTATGGATCCATATAATGCAGTATTCCTTGTTGATTAGATAATGTGTGTAACTAATCAACTTCACATTTTTTTTATGTAGTTATCTATAATACGATTTATGTAAATTATTCGCTTTATAAGGATTTATACTGATGAGCTATGCAAAAAGTCGAGGGACATAATCGATAACAAATAGATACATTACTACTAGAAAAGGAATTCACCTCTTGGTTCAATACATATGTAAGTAAATTTTGTATGCCACTTAAAATTACTCTTTCATATATATATATATATATATATATATATATATATATATATATATATATATATATATATATATATATATACCCATACTTATACTAATCCAAATCACTTTAATTTATATAGGTGAATAATCCTTCAAATAATATCATGAACACACAACTCAAGGATCTTGCTAAATTAATTTTGAGGACTACAAGAATATATATCCAGGTATTTTGTAAATGGATATAAATCTAATTAAATGGGACATGGAACCGTAAGAGGCACAATGAACAAAGGGCGTCCGGTGATCAAAGTGGTCTAACTATAGTGATCATCATGAGAATGACTACTATGGTCACTTTTAGAAGTTGTAGAGTTGGAATATCTCGGCCGGGCTACCGTTTAATAGTATTATTCATGTGAATGGTCTGATCCAACACCGACATTGGGACAAGGGTTCATCCTAAATATAACATTGTAGAGGTAAACCACTGACGTAGATTTAACAAGTACGAACCTTTTGTTTTGGCTCAATAAGCGACTCAGGTGTATTATTGTCCATATCCTAGCTTGAGACATGATAGAGTTGATCAGGGTTGTTAATAAAATAAAAGCGCAATCTACGTGGAAATTTCAATCATCTAGAATAATTCATCCACCACCTAAAGCCCAACCATTTCAAGAGGATGATATGAAATTCCATGCAATAGAGGTTGCCTCTGATGAACCAATGTCCTTGGTCGATCTTAATGGAGCAATAATACAAATTGATTTGGAGTCAAAAACTGAAATGGAGGATGAATCAGAATTTGAATCTGAGTTGGAATCTGATTCAGAAGAACTGGATGATAATGATAATGATTAAGTAAGGATTTACATCATATGTCTATAATTATTCACATATGTTTTATTGGTTTGTTTTTTCTTATAACTCAGACAATATGTTTATATATTCTACCGCGTACATTCGAATGAGGATCAAATGAGGGGGAGGTCACGTGAGAGGACAGATGACGTCATGGTACACTATCCCATGCAGAAGGTCTAGCTAGTACCACTCCACTAGAGGAATTGCATAACTTATCCATAAGATCATTTATGGAATCATCATTGGTGCATTCAACTTCGTCGACACAAGTTGCGAGCACGCCTTCACTACCAGTTGGATCTACAGCTATGACCTCAACATCTGGTAGGACTCAGTTGATTGTGGAGAATGGGAGGTAACGAACATAATATATTGAAATATTTTAGATTATTGTTCTTAAATTTTTTTTATGTGTGAAAATTGATATTTGCATGCTTTTAGGTTTGTCGAGTCTTACCGATGCGTCTCGCATCACCTCCATTTTCAAGGAACGGGTTAACATTTAAGGGTATAAATGGAGCACCATCACAAAAGAGATAAAATACTTTTATTGGGAAGAGTCAAGGTATAACTCATTCACTTATATTCTTTATATGTAAAATGTGTACATGACAAATTGGATATATGAAGTGTTGTGTTTGTTGGTTGAGATGTTGTTGGATTAGTTGAGGAGTATTATATAAGTGTCTTATTATATTGAAAGTAATTTAATATGTTTGTTTTATTAGTCGATTGTTGCCAATACAAAGGAAACTCACAAATTTCCTTAGAAATATCATTATTAAATTATTTTAATATTTATTTCAGACTTATATGATTTAACTATTACCTTCTTTATAGAAATATTTCAAGGGATGTCGAGATGGAAGGTAGTACCAACCACCCTAGGAGGTGCTTGCTAAGTCTAGGTATACAGATAATTTGAATAAGTGGAGGAAACATGGGAGATCGGTGCATGTTACGGAGTCCATCTGAGCTAGGTGGAATGAAGCATGGGGTACTGCAGAGTTTCGAGCTTGATCAGAACCAATGTCTCTGAACCGCCGAACCAAGAAGGCTGGACTAGGCACAGGACCTTCAAGACACACTGGGGGTTCCATTTCATTCTCAGAGCATGTTAGGAGGATTGTAAGTACTTAGAAATCTTTCTTTAATTTGATTCGTAAGATCATAACAAATATAACTTCTAATTTTACTAATATTTCTATATAGGAGAAAGAGACCGGGAAGAAGCCATCCTTATCCGCATCCATCGCTGAATCACACACTTCTAAGACCAATTAATCTGTGGGTTGAAGATGTATTTGCCAAATCGCGTAAATAAATTAAAATTATATTATATTACTTCATGGTTTTTTTTATTATATATTCATATTGTCTCGAATATCTATTCCAATTTTTAGAGGAAGTCAAGGCCAAGAAATGAAGCAAATGGTACAAATAGGTGAAGATTCAGGAGAGAACAATGCATCTATTGATGAAGACAAAGATACTTACGAAGTTATGGCAAAATTAGGAGCAAAAACGCCAAGAACTCATAAGGCGTATTAGGTGACCGATCTCTTTCAAAGATACACGTAGTGGCCCATCTTACCATTCCACTACATGCTCATCCAAGAATGATCTTGAGCTGCGTGAGCAACTCAATGACGAGGTTCGATAGGAGGTGCGAGAGGAAGTGGATACTAAGTTTAAAGTGCTGAAGATCAACTTGATGAGGTTAAGGCTCTACTGAGGGCTTTAGCTCAATCGACACAAGTCTCCTCATCAGCTACAGCTCCACATGTTGATGACCCCCTTACAAATGACCCCACCACAGATGATCCCCCCATGGGTGATATGTAAACATTCCTATTGTCAACTTTTTCGTCTATTTTGTATAAATCTATCTGGTGAACATGGGATTTTCAGTACACGTTATTTTGGCTTATGTTATTCTATGGGACGTTATTTTATGTGTGAATAGGTTCTGATAATTTTTATTTCATTTTAATTTTTTTATTATTTGTTTTAAGGTTCTAATAATTTAATAATTAATTTAATTAATTAATTAAATTAAATTAATTATTGTAATTAATTTAATTTTAAATTTAGCTACTACTCTTACTTACTAAATAGTTATTACTATTTAGTTACTAACTCAAGAGCTAAATAGCTACGCTTACATAGCTACTTACAAAATTAATCATTAAATAGCTATTACTATTAAGCTACTAACATAGTAGCTAAATAGCTACTCTACTTAACTACTAAATTTTTTTAAGCATAACTACTACTATTTAGCTACTAACTTAGTAGCTAAATAGCTACTTTTTTTAACTACTACAAAAATAGTTTCTAAATAGTTATTACAATTTTGCTACTAATATAGTAGCTAAATAACTACCCTTATTAGCTACTACATTTTTTCCGTCGCTAAATAGCTACTCCTATATAGCTACTCTGTTAGTAGCTATATAGCTATAACACTTAGCTACTAACCAGTTCAGTCACTAAATAGCTACTACGTTATGTAGTAGCTATGTAGTAGCTATATATTGTTTTAGTAACCACGATTCTCACTCTTAGCTACTATTATTGTGAGTAGCTAAGTAGCTATGTGCCAAACGCTCTTTCAGCTCTTGTTAGCTATTACATTCTTTACATTAGCTATTACTATTGTTGGTAGCTATTTAGCTACTACTTAATATAGTAGCTAGGTAGTAGCTATATATAGTCGCCTCCTTATATAAACTAGCTACTACTTTTTTCATTTTAGCTACTATTATTCTTAGTAGCTAATTAGCTACGACATCCTATAGTATCTAAAGCAGTAGCTAATAGCTACTAGTAGTAGCTAAAATTAGCTTAAATACATGAATTTTGTTAATACGTCTCAGAGAGCTATTTAGTAGCTAAAGAAATTTAGCTACTAAATAAATAGTTTAGCTTACTACTTTTGTAATAGCTAAAATCAATTTTTCTCAGAGATATGTTAGATACATGGAAAATTATTCTCAATGGGAAAAATAATCAAAATGAGCAATTGAAAATGAGAAATGAAGATTTGTATGAAGATTTTGAAGACATTGATGAAGAAGTTGAAAGTAGAAGAATTGCTTTTAATATTACACGTGGAGGAAGTAATAGGGGTAGAGGTAGTGTGAAAAGATCTAGAGAGAAAGGGCCGATGGATAATTTTTTTCACCCCTAATGTGCCGAGAAGTTCAAAATGAGGGAAATGACTCAAACTACTATGAATGACGACAAGAAGGAAGCAAGGAAAGAGCTTGCTCTCTTATTTGCTGATGTATGATGTCGCGATTCCATTTAATGCTGGCCACGTATCCAAGTTTCCAATCCATGATTAAGGCCATCGGGTCAATATGGTGGGATGAAGGGACCATGATTTGATGAGGTAAGGGTTACCTACCTTAAGAAAGAGTTGAGCTACAAAGATTCCATGAAGGATCATGAAATGAAATTGTTCAAATGGATGCCCACTATGCCTGAATGGATAAGATCGATAGGAAAGGAAGAACTTTGGTAAACTTTTTTAGTGAATCGTTTCGTGAACCATGTTCATGGAATCCATTAACGCTTTCTTCAATGATTAAGACGGAGAGAAGATGTTTGAACTACTTGACAACTAGGTGACCCGTTGGTGAAGAAATGTAGTTCAAGCTATCACAAATAGTCACTCAAGCTATAAGATGGCACAAATACTCCTACGACTTGAATAAGTAAATTTTATTGATTTTTAATTTTTGAATGATGTATTTTAATTTATTATATAACATGATGTAGGAAGGATGTTGCAAAAAAAGTGGCCTAATTTGTATTGGACACCATGTGCCGTAGACATTGCATCGACTTCTGATATTAGAAGACATTGGAAAGCTACCAAACATAAAAGAGGACTTTGAGAGAGCCATATCACTATATGGTTACATTTATACCCGCTTCAGTTGCTCAAACATGATGAGGCATTTTATCGAATCGTTTAGGCCTTTCTAAGACACGATTACACGTTTCATCACATTGTCTCCTTACATGAGCAAAAAATAATTTGAGGATGATGTTCACAAGTGCGTAATGGTCAAAAGTAAACGCAAAGGAGCATAAGGGAAAGAATAGAAGCAGACGCAATATAATGCCTTCTTTTGAATATTATCATTTTATTTAAAGATTTCAAGTCCTTGTTCGTAATTTCTTAGTTGATGGTGAAAAAAAGCTCCTATGGGATATATATGAAGCCATGACTAGAGCCATGAAACCATTGTGAAAAGTTTCCTTCGGAAATGAAGAGTAAGTACAAGGATATTCAAACAACATAGAGGTGGGAGATTCATCTTATTAGCCTTTATTAATGCCAGCTGGGTACTTAAAACCTTAAGTCTTTAAGATAAACCAGAGTTGGAGCATGATGAAGCCATTATGAGACAATTATATAAATGCATTGAAAGAATGATAAAGGATATTGATACACGAGAGAAAGCTATGGACGAATTGAGTATATAAATAAAGGCCGAAAGAGTATTTGGAATGGACTCAGCTATTAGGAAATCCTGAAGACCAAAGCACCGTGTTCGCATTTAATTTTTTTAAATCTAATTTATTATATTATATTTTAGATACTAGAAAATAGGTGAATTGTTTCAGATTTCATCAATAAATAATTTCATATCTATTATCTATATTACAACTGAATGGTGGACTTTATTTAGAGCTTCAGCTCCAAATTTGAAAAAGTTTGCCATGAAAGTCCATAGCCTAACATGTATTGCATTAGGTTGTGAAAGGAATTGGAGTATCTTTGAAAACGTAAGTAATATTATGTGCTTTAAAAACATTAAAAATATTTAAAGTTTAAAAAATATGAGTACAAAGTATTTATGCTTATAAATTTCAAGATCCATGCCAAGAGAGAAATAGATTAGAGCACCAACGCTGAGATTTGGTGAATACTCAAGATAATCGAGCCTTGAAGAAAAGATAATGAACGTGACACCATTGACCCAATAATCTTGAAAGAAATTGATGAGAGCAATGAGTGGTTGATAGGAAGAATGGATGATGAAGATTCTCATGACTATGTAAATGCACAAGATGATTTAGTGTTTGATGATGATGACTTGACATGGGGTGATGTTGCTAGAGAAAGTGAAGCTGAGGAGCCTAGATTTTATACTAGATGACACACCCCCCACCCCCTTCCAAAGAATCTGCAAAGCTAATTCCACGTAAATCCCCAACCAAGCAATTTAACGACTAGAACCCAGGCCGTATTGCTTACTAAAACCTCCTATAAGAATTTTCTTTACTCTCAACTTAGGATTTGCAAATCTATAGCTAAAATCTCTAAAGAAGATGACTACCGTGACATAGACAATTCCTTAAATCCTTTAAGATATATACTAATTTACACTTTACCCAAATATGGCAACCAGCATCCCAACACATTTTCACAATACTAAACTATGTACATTCATATGTTCCATTATACATATTCAAAGTCTTTTCCTTACATAATATTCTTAATAATGACTTGTACAATGTCAGATTAAATCCTATCATGCCCAAACAGCTCGCTGTGACCAGACTGGAAAATAGTTTTAAAATAGAAATTAATGAGCCAAACGAGCCTGAGTGTATGCTTTTATAAAACGCTTTGCTTCTTCCGAAAACATCTCAAAAATGTAAAACTCTCTTTTACAAATATTTTCCGTGCTTTACTCATGGCTTGCTTTTTGTACTGTTGTTTTTAAAGTTTATAAAACTTTTAATACTTGCTTTCTCGTTTTGCTTTACTTTTCTTAAAAGCTTATAAAACTCTTATTGCTTGCTTGCTTAGAAGTTTATAAAACTTCAAAATTTCTTTCACATTTTGCTTTTATCTTGCTTTGAAAAGTTTCTAAAACCTTTCACAAACCTTTTGCTTTAAAAGTTTCTCAAAACTTTTTCATAAAACGGGAGCCTGGGGCTCAACCGCATGCTTTGAAAATAAAACGGGAGCCTGGACTCAACCGTTTGTTTTGCAAACCCACGTGAGTTGCCTCAACCAACGTTTTGAAATTCAAACGGAGCCTGGGCTCAACCGCTTGCTTTTAAAACTCTACTAAGCCCAGAACCGTGAACCAATGGTTGATTTTTCAAAAACTATATATCATGCTTATAAAACATCAAACTATCGAGGCCTATTTTGCTCATTGCACTTCTAGTGAACACTTAATTGTGCATCGACCGTGGCTTCAGTGGAAGGACTTGTGTCCGCATCACCTTTTTTCTAAGAAATATGGTGGAATCTGACCTGTGGTCGCCATCACCATAATTTAGTTAGGAGCTCATAACCTTATATACTCCTCAGATGCGCTACTCGCCTTCCTTTAAATGCATGATGTAAGGACCTAAGCTCACGACTGCCAAACTACAATGCATGTATGAGATCCTAACACCACCGTGCACGACTTTAATACCTCCGACCTAGCTTGCTTGCTTAGAAACTAGGAAGGCCTCGTTTTCACAAATTTTCTTTTGCTTTGCTTGTTGTTTCTTGAAAATGGTTTTGCCACCAAAACCATTTGCTGTTGTTGCTTGAAAATGGTTTAAGTATTCAAAACCATTTTCTTACTTGCTTGCTTGCTTGAAAAATGGTTTAATTATTCAAAAACCATTTACTTACTTGCTTATTTGCTTGCTTTTCAAAAAATGGTTTAAATCAAAACCATTTGCTTGCTTTCTAATTCATTGCTTGCTTAAAATGGTTTGCAATCAAAACCATGAAATACCAGTGTAAAACAGTTTATAATAATAATAATACACTAGTATTTGGAAAATGAGTTTAGAACACTCACATCTTTGCTTGCTAAACTTGAGCACAGTTCCACACTTTTCCCGCCTTTGCTTTTTAACCTACACACTCAACCGAATACGACAACAAATTAATCGCCTATGTATCACGTATAAACTTAACGTACTTCCTAGACTTAATCACACTCAACGTCGCGAGGTACGCTACGTTGCTGCCCCAATCTTATTTGAACCTTCTTAATCATTTAATAAGGTTCCTAAACTATCGTGTACGAATTCGCGACTATACAAAACGTAGCACTCGGGCATTTTAGCTCACATGTACGGCACACCCCGGACATGTAATCGTACATGTTGTACTGTTAGCATGTACCGGTATTATGCCGGATATACCGGTACATGTTATTCGCCAGGGTGTACCGGTACACCCTCAGACATGTACCGCAGACACCCTCCGAAATTTTGCCCATATTTGCTTCTTTTGCCACTTTTGACACTATTTCACTTCATACAACTTCTATAATTCCTAACACCTCAAGAATTATCATGGAATTCATCTCAAAACAACTTCACAACTCTTGAATTGGTGGTTTGGAACTCATACCACAAAACCCTAGGTGAAAATCCAAGAACTCAACCTAAGGTCCACCAATTCTTTATAAAAACCATATAATTTGATGATTCCATGTTTATTTTCTCCCAATTGGGGTTTTACTCTCATAACCCCAACAATTCAAAGGTTTATGTGATCTTTCCACAAAACCCTAGACCAAGGAGCAACTAATCTCCATACCAAACCTTAAGAATCCAAATACCCATGGTTACAAGGAAAAAACATACCTGATTTTTTAACTTCTCCTCTTCCTTCTTCCTCCTTCCTCTTCTCACAGCTTCCTTCTTTCCCCATTCTCCTCCTCCTACGTTTGCCCTAACTAAATGAGACCAAAAATATAATTTTGGTTTGTCTCATGGCTATTTATAAATTTCAAAATTTCCCTCCAATTTGCAAGTTGGTCCTTAATTCTTTAATATTGCACTTGTAACTTGTTTTATTCCTATTATGGCCCATCTCTACTTGTTTAATGATTTTCATGTCCTTTATGGTCAATTACAATTGTACCCTTGCACTAGCACCAAAATTCCGGGTTCCATAATTTATCATTTCATATTTTCATCTCCAAAATATTACAATGTGACACTTAGTGCTCTTATATGCCTTACTAATGCAATCGCAGACACTCTTCCCGGATGGGGGCTGCATACCAGAGCCATAGCAAGCTCACAAAGCTACATCATCAAAGGAATGACACAAACTTCAAGCTCTAGACCCATGCCTTCTTTCATTAATAGACGAAGATGAAGAAATGGATTATCGGGGAAATGAGGAGGATGAGGAAGGTTACAATGATGACATGATCATTATGTGGATGTGGAGGATGAATGAGGATCGGTTGTTGTGGACAAATTAGTTATTTTAATGTGTTGTGTTTGGATGATTTATGAATTATGACAAGAGATATGTGTTTACATGTTCACATTTTCTATTGACAATTTCTATGGATTTTTAGAAACTTTGCCGATGGGATTTGTTAGATTTGTTGACATGTTTTATGAATTTTTATGCTTAGAGGCATTGTTTATGTGTTTTTATTGATTGGGTTGATATTTTTGATGATATTTGATGATAAATGATTGTTATAATTGATTATATTTTTAAAAAATATATATGTAAAATGGGGTGCGCCTTACATAAAAAAGCCCACACCTTAAGGGCCCCTTACGCCTTAAGGCTCCAAGAGGCCTTGGCACCTTAGTGCGCCTTGCGCCTTTCACAACTATGGGCATGTCCGCTCGGGCTTTCGCACTCCTCGCAGTGCTACGACATCGCACGTGTGCATCGCTCTCGATCGTTTCTAAGACTCTTAATACCTACGACACTTCGCTACGTGGGCAGCA
Organism: Tetrastigma voinierianum; assembly: GCA_016808115.1. Classification (NCBI taxonomy): domain Eukaryota; kingdom Viridiplantae; phylum Streptophyta; class Magnoliopsida; order Vitales; family Vitaceae; genus Tetrastigma; species Tetrastigma voinierianum. The sequence goes on from JAEQBH010000967.1 coordinate 317,611, forward strand.
CGCTCGCTCAAAGGCGACAACACTCCTGCATTGTGCTATGACACCTCTGTTACATGGGCAGGCGCATCTCTGTTCAATACTGTATCGTACCTTCGAGTACCTATTGTGTTGCGTCCCTCCCATTCATTGTTACTTGTCTATACAGGCAAACATTTATATGATAAGAATCTGAATAATGAACAATAAGAAAGCATAAGTAATCAGCTCTGCTCTGTTCTATATTGTACCTACGGGTACCTTTTATACAAGATCTCTATTCTGAACTCTTACGAGAGATATAAGACTTATGTTATATGAAAACTCTGTTATAGAATTTTGTTATATGTAAACTCTGATATATCCATTCTGTTATATGTATGTGGATCACCCCAAGTGGTCATGTATATGTTATCTATTTCCCACTAAGCTATAAGCTTAGCATGGGTGTTTCATCCGTGTAGGTACTGAAGAGGACATCTGGGGTATTCCGCATTCGCCAAAAGAATACAACAATAGGGAGTACACTTGATGTGTTTCTTATTTATTTTTGTTTCAGAATGTAATGTAATATTTTAGTAATAGTGAATTTGTGTAAGTACAAGTAAATGGGACTCAAGAATATGTACAAGACAGTTTAAACACCACTATGGTGGTAGTTTTACAAGTTATATTATGATATATGGATTTGTTTATTGAAATGGGCCTACCAATGTCAGAAATTCAGGTAAAGGAGTCCCAGTTCCGTGTCGCACCCCTTTTCTTCGCTCTCAAGTGGGTAGGGGCATGACACTCAAGTTGCCATTGCTCTTCCAATTCCTTTTGTCTACCACGTGAATGCACAAATCCATCGAAGTCGGCCTCCTCATCTAGAGTGCCATTAAACTCGTGGATTGGCCTTCTTGATTTCTCAGATATTTGTATATGTGATTAAAATGAGCCCAAGAGGCCAATTCCTCCACCTTGTTTCACCATTCCTATGCCCTTGTCCATTAATACTCAATAATGCCTACAATTGGGTTTGTATTGTTTCCAACTGCTAAATTAAATTTTGGATTGATTGTTGCTACTTGTTAATCGATCTCTAAATAGCATGCAATCCCCGATCACCGTCTTAGGATTGGTTTTCATCACTAGTGTTTCGGGCGAAACTTGTATATAAATGTGTCTATGTGTGCAAGTGCACTGCCGCCTTATGTAATACTAAATGTAAGTAATGGTGCATCGTCCCACGATGATTAAGGTTTACTAAATACCAAAATTGAACTAACCCTAACTTTATCTAGATGATCACAATAGTGAAATTGAATTGAAAAATAAACTAAACTAAAGAAATCACAAGCCAAGGTATCTAACAAACAATTAGGTGAAGGATTAATGTAATTAAAGGCCTAGAGTTTTGACTTCATCTAACAATTTCCTATAGAAAGGTTCTACTTGATCCCAAAGATGTTCAAATCCTACATTAATGGCAGATTTCACACAAACACTTGCTATTATTTCTCGAGCAATAGTTAATCGATCCTAGAAAAGGTTCTAAAGGTATTCTCTACCAAACCATCATGATTATGATGCATTAAGCATTTGAAATCTAATAAAGCCACATGTAACCCATGAATATCTCCATTCTATGGTAAAAACACAATTCTCTATTCAAGATCTAAATGTTAGTGAAGTACCCTAAAGACCTTTAGCACTTATTGTGCATTTTTTCTTTATAAAAATCTTCTTTGTTAATTTGATATTCATACGTTGAATTGATATAAATCTTTAATCGAATTAATAAAGTCCATGATACAGAAAGCTCTCAGAGTCAAGAATGAGTCTTGATAAAGCAATGAGAGAGCTTATGGAAGTACATCATGCATACGAAAATATCACATGTTTGCTACAACTGCAAGATGAGTTTGCTTATTTTTCTTCCTTTTCTCATTTCGCTATGCTTCACCCAATGGTTGACCTAATCACAAAATTGAACCTTGAAAGCATTAGAACACTTATTTATATCATAAAACTATTAAAAACTAAGCAAATATAGAGATAAATGAGTATATACAATACTCATCACACCTTCAAATATAAATTATTGTTTATTCTAAGGAAAACACAATTTTATATACAAACACTAGGATAGATATGAAAAAATAATGATGCTAGCAACAAGTTAAGAGGATACAATGAAAATTTTCTATGAAAACATGTTAGCAAAAAAGTTGGGATCCTAGCACTTTAAAATCTATAAAGGACAAGGTGACTAAAGGCATGGTGATCAAGGCAAGTATTACCCCTAAGCTCTCAACAAACCTTTCCTAAAGGAACTGGGTGAAAATTATGTTTTAGATCTCAATGGACGTATCAAAGAAACTTACCCAACTAATCACTTGGTGACAACAAAAAGGTCGAATATTTTATATTGCACACTTTGATCTAGTAATATAATGTTAAGGAGTTCCCAGAAAAGCATCCTATAACGGAGATCCACTGCGACTCCCACCGCTGGTTAAAGGCACTAGACATTAAGTTCCCCTCAAACTTCACCCCAAACTCAATTAGAAAACCAAAGAACCTACTTGCGAAATTTAACTCATCTTCTGTACCACGTAATGAGCAGTGAAGTCAATGACTCTCAGCTAGTTGACTTAGGGCATTAGGCTTTGAAAGACCCTTCAGACTATGCTCGAGATTTCGATTGGATCAACTCACTTATTTCACTCTTTTTCTTTCTTTTTCACATTTTTTCTTTTCTTTTTCTTTATTTTTTTCTTTTTCTTTTCTTTTGGCAAAGGCAGGGCACATTGGCCCTCTTTATGGAGTCAGCTCCAATCACTTCTGAAGTAAAGGTCTCTGTGGCAAGTCTAATTTGAGATAAAGGGGCCGAAACCAAGGTGTATAAATGAGATATAGTGTGTGTGCACATGAGTTTCATTAATAAATGAATTCTTGAGAGACAAGGAGGCTATTAAAGCCAAGTTTCCCACAACCAAAAGATACACTCAAGTCTTAGATCAAATAAATGCAATGGTATCCTAAATTTGGTTAAGAAAAACAATTTAGAGCACAATATCACAACATTCCAAACACCATTAGGCCCCAACCCAACTCATATGAGACAAAACAAACAAAAGAAATAAAGAAAAAGCACATGCAAATTGCCTAAACAACTAAAGAAATAACTCAAACAAGTAAGGAGATAAAAAGTTGGATTTTTGAAAAAAAAAATTGAGTTCACCCCCCAAACTTAAATTGAACATCGTCCTTAATGTGAAATAAAAGCAAGAAGGAAAAACAAGTATGCCCTGAGGGTGATCAAGCCTCCAGAAGTAGCTTCAATGAATGTAGCTCTTTGAGAATGAAGGCATCAAAGGATGAACATTCTTTGCTTGCAAGACGATGGCATCAAACTTCTCCAACTTCGATGAAGCCTTCATTATGCACCCATAAAGTCCAATCTTCTTCAATACACAATTCATAAGCTTTCTAAGATCAAATTCACCATAGGCATCAATGCCATTGACAAATGCATCCTCAATCACCCAAATTCATAATCTTCCAAATCAAGCACAACTTGCTACATCCTTTTGGCATTAGTCCCTTGCTTATCGATCACAAGAAGACCCTTATGCATTTCAACTCAACTCAACATCCTCAATCAACATTGAAGATCAATTCCACCCATAGAAGCTTCCAAAGGATACTAGTGTACTTCCCTTCAATTATAAATCAACCCCTTGAGCAATAAGAATCTGTATGTCCCTTAGGCTCCACACACCTCCCACTTGAATGTCTTTATCTTATCTATGTAATATGGGTATGGGTGTGCGATGCTTTTGAGAGGGGAATAAAGGGAGTTCATTATGAATTCCACGATGAGTGATTAGGTTAAAGATGGGCTATAGGTAGAGAGAGAGTCTCATACCACATAAAACTAATTGTAACCTTGAATAAGATTAGTGGAAATCCTTGCATCTGGGCACAGCGCTGTAGATGTAGGTAGTTGTTGAATCACGTAAAAGATTGTGTGTGCTTGTGTTTGTATGGATATACTTGATATTTGCTCTACCACACGCAGTTCCACATGGACAGTCAAGACTTCCTGCACAAAGTCTGAACTTCCACAGTCCTAGAGTTAGGGCTGTGACCAAGAACACGTACTTATATATGTCAAAACTGAAAGTAGTGAATAGCCCACTTTATAGGGGCACAAGCGTAAACCTAAAGATGCAAGAATACAACAAAAAAGCACGCAACAAAAACCCTCTTCTAATCCCGCAAGGTAGACATTCTCCAAAGTCATATTCCCTTCTTCATTATCTATCTCACTATTTCTATCTCTATCTCACTATGAGGAGATTTGAGTGAATCTTAATCTCAATCTAACTATTTCATTCTCTAAAGTCATTATCCTAACATCATAATCTATTAAGAAAAATTATTATATTTATTTATTTTATATAATTAAATAAAATGTATAAATTTAATAATTGTAAACCTAAATTATAATATTAAATTTAGTAATTATAAACCTAAATTATAAAATCTGCCTATAAAAAATAAACCTGTAAGTCGAAGCTTCGACTAAAAACACAAAAAAGAAAAAAAAATGACAAAGACTTGAAATGGCTAAAACCAAATATCTCACAGAATCATTTCATCAAACAAATTACTAGCATCACTAATACTCCTACATTTCACATATATCTCTAACATTGAATTGCCAAAATATACGCTCGCCCATACTCCCATTTGCACCGCGATGCAATGAACCATTCTCCATACCACACGACATCCAAGCCACCAAATGTCTGCTTTCATTATCTAATTGTGAAACTATCATGCACAACCCTGAATTCTCGCATTCATCGATACTGCATAAGAGCATGACGAAAGAGACCAGAATCGACATGAAATTTTATGATTGAATTCCAGATACTACTATTGGGTTCTTCAAAAGAGTTAAATATGGAAAAAGCACTTCGGAAATCATCATCAAATACGACAAAGATATAAAAGTTATAAAAAATGAAGAAAAACAAGGGCAAGTCTGCACAGGGAAAAAACTCGAGGCCGTTTCAGGAGGAGATCGGTTGGTGGAGCCGAGACGAGATGGCCTTGGCCGTGAGAGTCAGGTAGGATAAGCTAAAATATTTAGCTATTTTTTGAATAGAAAAAACTAAATATTTTGGTTTTTTTTATTGAGACTAAATTTTAAAAATTTTAATATTAAGTTAGCATAACACGAGAAAACAAACATGCACAAAAAGTCAAAAAAAAAAACAACCAAAGCTCTTAGTAGTGATTTGAAGCAAGTGGTATCAACTCTAACTCATAAGATCAATGTCAGTTGCTCAAGCTTTCTACGGTAGGCATGGCTCATCGCCGACTCCCCGTTCATGGGCGATATTAGATGGATCCCGCATTTTTCCACTTTGACTGGTTGACCAAATAAGCTACCCTGAAACGCAGCCTTCAAGAAGACCCTCCTTTTATTGTTAACATACATGCTCGGAATAATGATTTTAGGATAATATGTCACCCACACTTGATTTGGTACATCATCATCTAGGCCACAATAGCAAAGGCTCTGACACGATAGAGGATCCACGACTTTAAATTGATGACCATCCTCAATAGTCAGTTCACATTTTAAAATCCAAGTATCATCCTCAATAATTCCGTCCTCGGACTCCTTGTCAGTTGGAACAAGAACGGAGTATATAGCAAATCCCAAGAGGTCATTATTTTTTCGCTGGGCCTTAGAAGCTGATACCTTACATCCTTCATTCGATACCTTATCCACTCTTTGATTAAATCCACTACTAGAAATAAAATATTAACTCCAAGGTTACTGTGGAAATAGGGACCCGCCGGAATAAGAATACCATTTCGTGATCCCGCTCAAAGTGAGAGGTATAAGTCCCTATGTCTGACAACGAGAAAAAATGCAAATGCCGTGAAAGTCATACCTGAATTGCTGATATAAAGCATTTGAACAGACAAGACGGAAGAGGACTTGATGTGTTTGATAAAGTTTCAAGTGATGTGAAACCATGTATATCTAGAGACTTCAGACTCGACGGCAATTCTGGAATTTTTAGAAGCTTTTGACAGTGACTCAAGTGGAGAACTCTGAGCTCGGAAAGCTTGTTGATGCCAGCAGGTATAGTACTAAAATGGTTCCCTGTTAGATGTAATGCTTGAAGTGATGACAGGCAGCATATTTCGCTGGGAATTCCTCCTTCAATTAGATTGCAGTAGCTCAGGATTAATACGTTCAAAGAATTCAGGCGGCAAATATCACTAGGGATTGCTCCTTGCATTAGATTTATCTCTTCTAAAAATAATATTCTTAAGGAGCATAAACCCGTATAAAGGAAGGTGTAACTCAAAATAATTGAATCTAAATAAAGCTCTTGTAAACTTCTGAGGCACCCCAGATTCCTCTCAAGAACTCCGCTGAGTTGTGAACACCCTATGACACTAAGAGTTGTAAGAGATCTCAAATTACAAATGCTTTCTGGAAGATTCACAAGCTTAGTGCAATCATCCAGACGCAATTCTTGAAGCCCTTGTAGATGTTCAATTGATGATGGTAGCTCTTCTATAGCTGTTTCGTCTAAATGAAGCTTCCTTAAATTTTCCATGTCATCCATGATGTCCGGAAAGCTCTTTAGTTTCGTGCAACCGTAATGTAAGAGCTCCTTTAAGGATTTCTAACCGGTAAATTTCACTTGAAGACTCTCGTTTTGCAATCAAGGCAGACATAAGGTTTCCAAGAACTAAAGGACACTCAATGGTGGGCGCCTGATCAAATCACACCATTCCTCTTAAACAGAGCTTGAATTCATGTACCCTATCCACCGATACTGAAGCAAATATTTCCGTGATCACTAAAAGTACCCGACAACATCCCCTCGCGGTGAGCTCGAGCTCGGTCATTGTCATATACATGATCTATAACACTCTTTTTTACTTTAAGGGCTTTACTGAAGGCCAGAGATCGCAATGAAGCACTCAAGTACGCCGATTGATCGATTTCTAAGGCCTCGTAAATGATCCACCTTAGGAAAGTACATCACCCACGCTCCATCTCGATACCTTTCCTTGGCATCCTTATAGCATTCGCAATCGTCGGAGGACGGAACAAATAAGGGGGTTGAAGGCCAGCACAACCGAATGTTACTAGGCAACTTACAGAGATAAGAGAAGATTTTTCCTCGATTCGATCACCCTCGATTCATCAATGAGCTTACTGATTTTTCCATCGACATATCCTGCATTCACTATAAGATTCATCATCAAATCGACTACGTATCACACACAAATTAACAATTAATCCCAAGAAGTGGTCATCTTGGTACCAATCCTGAGGAAGCGCTATTGCTAGTTGACTTCCCATAAGGTGATATTCTACCCAGTCTGGAATTCCGCTAATTCCAGGAATGAACGTAATTACTGAGAAAGAATATTCTTCTATCTTCAGTCTATTCTCACATTCCATTGCCTGCATTACAAAATTAAGATGCAAGTCCCGTAAAATGTTAAGGTCTTTTTGGTCATTATTTATTTCTTGTTTCATTCCTATTTGCTTGGTGGATTTTTCATTACACAACAAACATAAACATAAGAAAATCATTTTGGCAACATTTTTTTCTTTGCTTAATACTTTTCCGAACCAACACAACCCTAATTAGTACCATGAATATATATATCACACTGAATTCAACGATTTGAAGCACTTCAGAGACTCCATGGATCCGATAAAGTAGCCTGAACTACGTGGTATCTAAATGTCGCACTTGATGGAAGCCTGGTATTTGAAGAAGCTTCTCACAAAGGACTCAAGTCAAGGTATCTTAATCTCATTTTTACCGAGGTCGCTAGGTATAGTAAAGGGTCTCTCGGTTTCAATTCTTCCAGTGAGGATAGGCCAAAAATATGGTTAAGTATCCCTTCTTCCATTAGATTGCAGTATTCCAGAGATAATTGTCTCAAGGTGGATAAACCTGACAAACAGGGCAATTCACATTTAAGAGAATCCAATCCAAGAGTCTCTAAACGAGGCAGGGTCCCCAAGTCTTCCGGCAAATTTTCGAGGTTTTGACAGAAACCAAAATAGAGAGTTTCAAGGGAACACAAACCGGAAATGCTATTGGGAACATGAACAAGGTCTCTACAACCCCTCAAATCCAACTTTTTAAGAGCTTTTAGATATTTCATTAAAGATGACGGTAACTCTTTTATGGCCGTCTCACTTAAATTAAGCCCTGTTAGATTTTTCATGGCGCCCTTGATTTCTGGAAAACTCCTGTACCTTTAAACATCTACTGAAGACACCTTGAAGCCTCTCTTCAACTTGTATATATCACTTGGAAGACTTCCAAGATTAATACAACCTATCAAATCCAAGAAAAAAATTAATTAATTTTAAAATTAGTCTAAGGAAGCAAAGAAGATTAAGTCAGAATTACCAAAGGTAAACTAGCTTCTACAACCTTCTTAGAATCGTAATCTTCAAATTTGGGTATGCTTGAGAAGTCTCAGACTTTACATGCACACGTAAAACCGAGATTCATGACTCGACTTGCTAAATATCCAAAGAAAAGAAAATTAATTTTTATAGATTGATAAACTCGTAAATTAATTCCAAAAATAACTTGAAGTAAAACAAAGTAGAAATTATTAAATATATATCATCCACCATATTTCCTTCCTGTATTGCTTTATGTTACTACACTGTGTTTAGTTCAACAAGATTATCTGCTTGAAAATTTGATGGCAACGAGTCCAAGGAGTATGCATCCCAATGGAGAAATGTTAAGTCGTAAGAATGGATTTGAAGGTCTCTAGCAAGGTGAATATTAGAGAGTTGCACCTCCTCCCCCACCCTATGAGATTCTAAGATAGAATTATATTTTGCATCTTGGTGGACTTTGAGCAATCGAAGTCTATTCATCATTCTAAAAGCTTCTGTAGTGAATTGTATTTGTTTTGATCTAGAAGCATCTAAGAATATTCCTTCAATTGATTCTGGTCCTTACAAACAAAAATAGCTAAAATGAAAGAAAGATAAGTACAATAAATAAATAAATATGAAAATGATAAATCCATTGTGCTTATACATGTTTATTAACCACTAGAGCTCGTTCACGTATCTCGTTGGTTCTACTGTTTCTTGAAAGATATTGATGAATACTTCAGGATCCCATACTTTACCTACTTTCCTGCTCTTAGTGGCATTCTTACGCAACAATTTCTATGTGCCATTTGTTGAATCAAATCATGCATATCTAACTTGTTTTGGGAAACACTTAAGAGACACTTGTTTTGGAGAACACTTATTCCACTTTCTGCATATGCATTATCTAATATCCTTGAAACAAAATCTTTATCTTCTCCTTTTAAGAAACATGCAATATCAAGAAATATCACTTTTTCTATATCATCAAGTCCATCATAGCTTATTTCCTTATACATTTAATTCCATGTTTGGTATTTTCCTTAGCTGTGAAATGCTTCTTCCATCGAGGAATGGTTTTACAATAAAAAGAGCCTAAGACTTTCAAGTGCCAAAGGAAGCCCCGTAGTATCCTATTATAGAGTAGAGAGACTTCTATAGTCTTCCTGGGAAGATTTCGTTAAATGTCACCAATCCAAAGTGAGAGCTCAATAGCTTCATTATCTTTTAAATTCTCAATTTCATATAATAAATTCACCCCATATTGAGCTAGCACATGTTTATCTCTAGTGGTTATGATGATCACACTTTTTGGACTAAACCAATCATGCCTTCCGCCAACTTAATCGTCAAATTATCTACATCATCAAGGACAACAAGAACCCTTTTGTTTTTGAGACAACTCCTTATCATCTTAATTCCTTCTTCAATATTGCTTACTTTAAAACTTTTTCCCTTTAGGATACCGTGGAGAAGCTCTTGTTGCAATTGAAGTGGATTATCTTTGGATCTCTCTCTAACATTTTGAAGAAAACAACTGCCATGGAATTGACATGAGATATCATTATAAAAGGCTTTGGCTGTAGTGGTTTTACCAATCCCACCAATTCCATAGATCCCAACGACACAAACTGCATTCAACTCAACGTTCGTCAATGACTTCAGCTTTTCCAAATGAAAATTCATTCCAATTATGTTCTTTCCCTTATTTAAAGGCTCGATATTCAATCTTCTGATGATGTTAGCAATAATTTCTTTGATAACCTGTGTCTCATATCTGTACCGGTTATAAAACACATAATAACAGTTAAAATGAGTTATAAAATAGAACAAATGTAGAAATAAATTTGCTATGTTTGATCCCTTGTACAAATGAATCAATGGCACATGCAATAGAATGTAGGTGGATGGTATGTCGACCTATAATTCTCTCTGGAAAATATGAAGAATTATATTAACTTCCATACAAAAATTTTATTTAAGATTTGACTGTGTGTTCTTAAATATTTATTAATTAAAATCAATTAACTTTAAAGATCATATTTTATGTCAAGAATTAGTTTCATGATGTTATAACTAATTAGAGGGAAAAAGGGAAAAAGTATGATAAAATTGCTAGAGCAGAGGGGAAAAGAAGTAGTGTTACTGGTCATCCACATGGTATCCGGCTAGCTTAGCTGCTTTCTTCAAGACAATCTTCCACGTTCTTATCATCTTCTCCTTCTCTTGATCTGCATCTTTTTCATGGTGGAGAAATGCCTCTTTGAAACTTCCTTCTTGATTCCCCACATCTCTTGGATCCACATGGTAGAAAATGTGCAAAAACAACTACTGATTCCTCTGTCATATTGTCAATGATCTTCTACTCGGGCCATAAATTACTTGAGTTGCATAATGTTGTGAGAAAATAACAACAAAACTGATTCATCCATGGCTCTCGAGAGATCTGATGCGACATCTCCTCCTTTCTCAGTTTCATCATCTCTAAAGGTGTGAATCCCATGTGCAACCAAATTATCATAAAGATGGATCTATGAAAGTCTTCAGCATCTTTCACTCTCTAAAACTCAAGAACACACCATAATGATAACTATGAGGATCAAAAGTAGAAGATGACGCTTTGGAGGTGTTGATAGAAGCCATTTCGGGGCTGGCTCTCGCAAATTTACAAGAACAGTTAGAAAGAAATGAAAGGGTCTTTTGATGCTGAACGACTCTGTTCTTCTCCTTAATTGGCAAACAATTTTCTTCAATACTGGAGGCAAGAAGGAAGAATGAAAGTTCTTCTAAGAAAAGATAAAGACACAACCAATAAGCTGAATTGTCCGATCTTGATTCTAATGAGAATTTTAATAAATAAATAAAATCTAGTCAAGGTGATTTAATAAACAATGAATGTAGTCGAATCATATGCAATATAAACTCGGCTTACTTGAAGATCGATGTAAAATGAAGTGTGGAAAGTGGAAACCCACTTGCAATATTCAAAACTCAAATGTGTGAAGTTTGAATTTTATAAATTTGATTTTTTTTTCTAGGATTTTTTAGACTAGGACTGTTGTTACCTTAATCGTCTACTCTCCAGGGCATCAACGGCGCAATGTAAACCTACAAAAAAAAGGGCAATCCGGTGACGGTGGGTCAACCGCTTCTCCGATGATTAAGTAAGTAAAAATACGGAGAGGAATAAGAAGGAAGTTCGCACAGTTCAGGTTGTATACCTCTCATCGTGGAGATCCTCATGATTTATAGAGGGTGGTTTGGATAATCAATCCCTTTTCCTCCGAAAAGAATCTCCCTTTTTTTAGGAACGATATTTTTCTTTCCTTATCAAAGACTAATCTTGCTTATTAGGATTATCCTTCCCTTATACAGGATTATCTTTCCGAGGAGTAAGGGATTCGGAAGCTGGAAAATTCGCTGATAATATTACTTTTGTGGATTTTCCGCTTCTAAGTGTTTATTCATAACAAACTTTCCATATGGGGTAGAATGGCCAGTTGGGGAACCTGAAATCCAAGACGGGCCGCCTCAAGCAAGCCTTGGAAATGTTTGACCTTGCTTTTTCAGGCGGTCTCTTTAGACTCTTCCGTCTGGAAGTAGTCACTGCTCGCGGAGGCGGAATCGGACGTTTACAACACAAGCCACACGAGCCCCGGGCCCATTGAGTAGTGGATCTTAAAGATCATGGTGCTTACAATGCCCCCTTTTTCTCCGGCTGGAGTTTTTACGTTGTTTCAGTCAGGGGAAAATATTGTTGTTTAAAATATTGGATGTTGAGAGTTGAAAGGTTTGGACGAAATGATTTGCACGTTTAATGTGTCCGGAGGCGACGTTCACATGTGTTTAAGGTGTTACTGGGAGACGAGCCCCAATATGCATCCCCGCGCCACTCGACGATGCATTTAATGTGCTCGATGATGCCTTCTACCGCTTTGTTCTTATTCAGATAAGCCGAATTTTATTCCTGCCGAGGAATTAAGGTCGTCTAGCATTGTAGTACTGTGGGAGTCCATGTGTCATTCATGTGGAGGTCTAAATTGTTGATCCGTAGGAGCTATTCTCCAAAAGGTGTGTAATTGAAAAGGAAATTATGGGGTTGTGGTTGGTTGATTTAAGGATTTATTAAATTGACTGTTTTAAAATAGAAAGATGATTGCTGGGATTCTTAGGTTTCCACTCACTAATGATCATGTACTTCCCACCTCTTAGTTTCATGGGGCCTCATCTAGGAGCTAGCTGATAAATGGTCTTCGATGAAGATTTTTATTTAAATGCTCTTTTGAAAGGAAAGATGATTGAAGGATGTTAAACACTCTGTACCAATTAATTCGACTCTTAGCTTGCATTTGTATCACACAACGTGCAGGTACCGAGGATCTCTTGCTCACACGTTGTCAAGAAGATGCCCAACTAAGGTTTCTTACAAAGTTTTCTCTACAAGGATTAACATCACACAATCCATTGAAGTATAAAAGAGGAATTTCGAGGAGTATACTTGACTGCAGAGCTTCAATTCGAGAACCCCAAAGATAGAAGTTTAGAACTCCATGGAAATTATATGTAAATCATAATTGAAGGAATTCTTTATTCATGAAAGGAACTTTGAGAAAATCAGAATTCAATTGCAAAACCTAGGAATGAAAAATACAAAATACTGAGAATGAAAACGAGATGTGTGTTTCTACTGAAATATTACATGTGCTTGAATAAAAAATCTCCAGATAAATAAAGTCTTCAACCCTAATCTATAAAACTTCACCTCAAAACTATGGAGAAGAATACTTCCTCTATGAAAACCTAAACCTAGGAATCAAAAGCTGCTTTCTCCTTGTATCCTATGACTTTTATACCCCTTTTCATTGTGATCTCGCATAGATAGTTGAATGACGAACGTGCCCTTGCATTAGAATCGAATTCCTGCTCAATCTCAAGCAGCTCTCACACAGTACTGCACAAAGAAGTGGTGTACCTAAGAGCAAAGCTGCTCTCGCCACTTTCCGCATGGGTGTACTCGGGTACGTGCTGAAGGTGTAATTGGCGTTGGCCTCTCGCCACTTTTCTCTGCGCATGGGTAAATCCCACGCGTTGAAGGTGTATCGGGCATGTGCTGGCCACTGGGTGCTTTTCCAAAGATTGCTGCACTTCCCCGAAACTTCACCAAGCTTCGCTGCCAACATCTCACGATCCATATTTGCTTTTCGACATAAATCCTTGTACAATTATGCATTAACTCTCCCAAAAACCCGTGATGTCCATAAACACGAAACAATTAAACGTATCTATTCTCATGCACGTGCACAAGTGTGACTCAATGAATCCAAGTTCCGGCGTAATTATTGCTCAATTGTGTATTCAACACATACCCCTAAAAATAGGGGTAGTGGTTTCAAGAGTGGTTTCTTTTACGTCTTCTCAAGAATTTTTTTTATTCCTACATTTCACCTTCCTTTGCGTTTCTACGAACTTCCCTTTCAAAGGAGGCATCGGAGATTCTTGACGCTTCAACGACTTTTGATTTTCCGGTGAGTGTTTGCAACTTAAACCTTTTTCGCGTCACTGGTTTGCTTAAGTGTCTTTATTGTTGGAGGCATCCTACTAGTTTATGCAAAGGTTTTTGGGTTTTTGGATTATGTTCTTTAGGTTTTGTCCCTGGTGGGTTATAAAATCTCCGAGGGAGATTTCTTTTTCTTTTCAAGGTCTTTTTTTTTGTTTTTGCTTTACGGACCTCAAGTTGACCCATTCTTCTTCTCTATTTTGTTATTTGTATGTAGAATGGCAAAAGGTCACGAAGGGGTTTTGACCAACAAAGTAGGGCGAGGAGGTAATCCTGCGGAAAACGCTTCCACGCAAGTAGTTTAGTTGATGTCGCTAGTTCAGAGGTTCAAGGTTATATAGCCAAATTCCTATCGAAATCAGTCTGGAGACATTAGACAGTGGGGCTACCTCAACTATAAGGGAGGCAGGTACTGTCATCTACTTTACACGAGAGCAGTTTTCTATTGGGTTTCGCCTCCCCGTTCCATCGTTGGTGAAGCAGTTCCTTCATTTCACCCGGGCACCTCCTGCACTCATACATCCAAATGTTTTTCGGATTTTGATGGGTCAGTAGCAGCCGAATCCTCTACCACCGATATCTACCGGTGGAGATCTATTTGGGATTGGGGTCGTCAGTCTACGTCGGCCCACAAGCCCCAGTTTAATTTGTAACCAGTTCCCTAACTCCTAAAGATGGAGGCGAAAGGGACCGTCTTAGTTAAGGGCATGTGGTATGAAACCTCTGACTTTCCAAGGCTTCCTTTTGATTTGAACCAGTCCCTTTCGTTCCCAGGTTTGTCTCCGTTCCTGTTTTGGTATGTCTCATATTTCCCTAGGTTATGGGTGTATTGACACACCTATCTTCTTAATGATTTGTAGATAGGTGCAGGCAAGACCGGCTGGTCAATTAGGTGGAGAAGGCAAGGCTGGACCATATCTACCGGCAGCTTAAGATCACAGAGAAGGAGTGCCACCACGAGCTCCTTCTATCTATGAAGAATTTGCAGAAGTTGGGTGCCAGTCCTTTCCCCTACATAGTGTTTGTTCTTCCCCGTCCTTTGCCTAGCGAGGTCTTCAAGGGCGAGCACTTTGTTCTTGCGGACCTTATGAAGTCATTGCTAGGATGCTCTTTCCAGGAGGAGGAAACTTTGGAACCCCTTGTCCGGCCAACATCTACTCACATGTGTAGACCTCAAGCCTCTGTCCCTCTGGGGCCGGGAAGAGAAAAAAAAATACTCAAGCAGCGAAGGCTACCAGAGCTGGATTGAGAGGTTCATGGACTGATCAACTCGGGAGCTGGGCAAGTCTCACGAGGCAGCAGGCAATGATGTCTCGCCTTGTTTCTCGGTTTCAATCGAGGATGCGCAGCGAAGCGGTTAGCGCAGGGGGAGACTACCAGCCTTGAAGCACCCGTGGAAAGGCCCAAAGTCAGTCCGAACCAAATGAAGAGGTCGTGAAGAGTCCGCTGCACTAACGGGATTCCCGAACTTAGCCTTTGATGCTCAGCCGGCTTTGGGGAGTGGTGTTTCAGATTGCCTGAAGAGGCTTGTGCATCACGTGAGGATGGATCCCGGGCCTCAGGGATTCAGTGCCAAGGAGTCGCGCGAGGCTCCGCTGAGGTAGTTGTCGCTTCCGCCGCTTCGACTGCATCGCAAGCATCGCCCTCGAGTAGGGCCAAGACGCTCTGATCACATCGTTAAGCTCATACTTCCTCAGAATGGGTCCATCCTTCAAGTGACATCAAAAGCTCCTAAATTTCGCAGGGCGTCGCGAAATCATTGACAATTGGAGCCCTTTCAACAAGAGAGAGTCTTCGGTTACACACATGCGCAACCTCTACCCTACTCTTCTCTAAGTGCCCATGGTGACTTGTGTTGAGCAGTATTCCATCCTATTTCCCAACTACATGGATAGGGAGACCTGCAAACGCATGGCCGAAGACAGGATACTCATCCGCAGTCATGACTTTCACAAATCAGTTGAGCTGGTAAGTTTTAATTTTTGGTACCTAATTGTTAATTTTATGTTGTGATTTTCTTCTGACATCTTCTCTTCTACAGGCTATGACGGCGATTCGTAACATGGCTCGCCAGCATAGGGAATTCCAATCCTAGCTGGAAGATACTGAGAAGCTGCGGCTCTATGCTCAGTCGCTGTCTCCAAGCACCAGGCTTTAGACGCTTCCCTGGCCAAGGCGAAGTCCAGGGCGAAGCATTGGGAGCAGGAGGCTAAGGCTGGTGGGGAGAAGATTGTACGAATGGGGAAGGAAATGGAAAAGGCCAAACAAGATATTAAGGTGGCTCCTTCAAGGCTAGCCGCAAACAAGCCGGCCACCAAGGCAAGGGCGATTATAGAACTTGGCTAGGGTACAAGAAGCCTCGCCGAGGAGGGCAAATGCAAAGGGAGCCGAGACGACGCCAGAGGCTGAGCAAGACATCTCTCCTACTAGGCTCGGGGCAAACAAAGATGAGGTGTTCTGAATACCCAGATTCCAGTAGCTGCTGCATATTTAGGGTAGCACAGTAAAATATCGGTCAGGCCGTTGATAAATAGCAGAACTTGAATTAATATAATAGCTAAGGGTAATTGTTAAATTACTACATTCAAGGGTCATAATATACTGCTCACAGGCAAATGTGCGTAGATAAGTTAAATCAGAGTAATAGAGACTGCAAGGACAAAGAGTAATAAAACAGTTATATTAGATCTTAATAAGGAATAGGGAGTCATGTTTCTGAAGGAGTAGAGAGTTTCTCTCGAAAAGTGAAATAAAAGTGATAAGATCAAATAAGTGATAGTCAAAGAAATATCTCGCGCAGAGAGCAAAATGCAGATGTTATATAGTTGTTATAAAGGAAAGAAGAAGAAAGAAAAGAAGAAAAGAAGAAAGAAAGAGAAGCATCACAGGAACTGGCTTAGGTCAATGTATGAATTGCTGTGAGCTTGCATGTGAAATTTTACAGTGTTGTATAACTGGCGATTTTAGCAGAAGCAGCGGAAGTCATGGTTTAAGCAGAACTTCAGCAGTCATTTATATGGAAATTACGTGTTATTTATTTTGGTCTGCAATCTATGATACATGGCTTAGAACCCTTTCTGATTCTTGTGTTATGATTTGCTTGGGTCCTCTAAAACTCATTTCAGCGGAGTTGAGAAGAATTCTAAGGCTCCTATAGATGTGTTTCTGAGAAGTATCTAGTTGCAAGTTGAACCTTAAAATTCCCTATTTTGATCAGCATGCAGTAGCTGGACCTTAGAACGAGTTTTTTGGGTCGGAAATAAGGAATTTGGAAGTAAGTCCTGGGAATTGTGTTACATCAATGAACTTGATGTTAGGCCTCAATTTCAATTCAGACCCCCTGTATACCAAGTTATGGTCCCTTTACTGAGGTCAGCCTACAAATCCGGGTCGGGCCGCCCGCCAATTTGGGTCATCCAGCAGACCTTAGAACGGGAGTTTGAGTTAGAAATAAAAGGAATTTACAGTGTTCGGGAATAGAGTCACATCAATGGCTCGATGTTATGCTTTTGAATTTTCTTCAATTCGACCCTTCGTAGTTCAAGTTGGCGGTCTCTTATCGAGTCAGCTCAGTTTACTGCTCGGTCGCTTCGCACCGTCAACTAGTTGGATTTGAATGGTTTTTGAAAGGAAATAATTTGCAGTAGGCACTTCCGGGAATTGAAGGTCAATATCGCGATCCTGATGTTAGCTTTTTTGAATTCACTGACTTATATAGCCAAGTTATGGTGTCTTTACCCGACAGTCAAATGGCAGAGGTCAGCCATAGAGGTCGTTTCTAGCAGAGGTCAGCGCACTATGCAGGTCACCAGCTCGAAGAGTCTGAAGCCTGTGCCCGTAGAGCTCGGGGAGATTGCCCCGAAGAGCTCAGCCGCCCCAAGAGCCGTACCATCTCGCAGAGGTCGCTGCCGCCAAAGTCACTGTTCGGGGGGCTGCCCACGCATTTATCTCTCCAACCCTAGGAGTGTCATACTCCTTCTCGCTTGAACTCTCGACTGCGTTCTCGACTGGCTGGAAAGCCCATTGAGTCAAGAATACATCCATATTCCCGAGGAGGATATTATATGCTCAGACCGTTGCAGCATCTCGACTCGGCTCCGCAGTGAGGTCGCTGTCGGAGCCTGCGGTGTCGCTGCTCGGGCTGACCACATGACCTCTGGTCCTAGCGTCATATCTCCTTCGCTTGGAATCCTCGATTTGGTGTTCTTGACCTATGGAAAGCTCATTGAGTCAAGAATGGCATTTATATGCCTGAGGAGTGACATATATGTGTCAGGATCAATGAGCTCGTCCAGGTCAGTCAGCTCATCGCTGTATCGCCTCGTCCGGCTGAGCCATGCATTTATTCTCCATCCGTATGTCATACTTCCTTCGCTTGGAATCCTCCGGATTGGCAGCCTGCCCCCAGCGGGAAAGCCCATTGGAGTCAAGACACCATATGCTCGAGGAGGGATATTAGATGTCAGACCGGAGGCAGATCGAGCTCGTCCAGTGTCAAGTCAGCTCGTTGCCAGCCAAAGATTCCGACCACGCATTCCTCTGGCCCTGGCGTCATAACCCGCCCGGCCACCGATTCGGGTGTTCTGACCCCCTATGGAAAGCCTTACTGAGTCAAGAATAGCAGCCATACATAGTATGAGGGTCAATTATATAGGTCCAGAAATAAGGAAAAACAGGATAAAGAATGAACGAGACTCGCATAATATATATCTGAAGGCACAAGACAGACAGTAAATTAAACGTGCCTCGCCTAATGCAATAGAAGTGTCGAAACACTAGCAGGAGTGCCAAAGCACTGGTCATGTATATGCCAAGCATCGATCATATGTACGCGCTCGCCCACGTGATAAAAGCCGTAGTACTAGCAGGAGCGCCGGGCACCGATCATATATGTCTTGTATTCCATATCCGGTCATAAGCAGTCATACAATTATATGTGTTCTCTGAGCTTATCATTTTATTCTTTTCTTCTATATTCCTGTTCATATCAAATCTACTTATGTTGCTATTTCTTGTTCATATCTATTTCTTTTCTTAGCATGTATTCCAATTTATTTTACCCATATCAAATCTATGCCATTCCTTGTTCATATCTATATCCTGTTTTTCCTTATTTCTGGACCTATTATGAGTTCCACTTTTATCATACTATGTATGGCTGTATTCTTGACTCAATGGGCTTTCCATAGAGTTCAAGAACACCCGAATCGGATTTCGGACGAAGGAGCTATGACCTTCCGAAGTTGGAGGTCATACGTAGTCAAATCCTGAACTTGACGAGCTGACCTGACCTAGATGAGCTCGATCTATCACCTTGGTCTGCAGCCTAATATCCTCCTCAGGTATGTGAATGTATTCTTGACTCAATGGGCCTTATAGAGTCCAAGAACAATTCCAAATCGGAGTTCAAACTAAGGAGATATGACCTCCGGGCTGGAGGTCATGCGAGTCAACCTGCACGAGCTGACCTGAACTGACGAGCTGACCTGACCTGAACGAGCTCGATCTAACACCTTGGTCTGACATCTAATATCCTTCTCAGGCATATTAATGTATTCTTGACTCAATGGGCTTTCCATAGAGTCCAAGAACACCCAAATCGGAGTTCAAACGAAGGAGATATGACCTTCTGAAGGTGGAGGTCATGAGAAATAACCCGCACGAAGCCGACTAACCGACGAGCCGACCTGACCTGACGAGCTCGGGATCTAACACCTCGGTTCGACATATAATATCCCTCCTCAGGCATATGAATGTATTCTTGACTCCAATGGGCTTTCCATAGAGTCTAAGAACACCCAAATCGGAGTTCAAACGGCTGAGATATGACCTTCCGTTGGAGGTCATGCGTAGTCAACCTGCATTTGAGCTGACCTGAATCGACTGCCGATCTGACCTTGACGAGCCTGGGTTAACACCTTGGTCTGACATCTAATATCCTCCTCAGGCATATGAATGTATTCTTGACTCAATGGGCTTTCCATAGAGTCCAAGAACACCCAAATCGGAGTTCAAACGAAGGAGATATGACCTTCCTAAGTTAGAGGTCATACGTAGTCAACCCGCACGATTTAATTCGAATCGACAGCCGACTCCCACAGACGAGCCGATCAGACGAAGCGATCTCTTCGTAGACGAGCTGAGCTCTTTAGGACAAGATGAGCCGCCGCTGAGGTCTCGCTGATCTTCGCATGAGGTCCGCTGACCTCGCTAGACGACTCTATGGCTAACCCTCACCCATTTGACTGCTCGTGAAAGTAAAAAGCACTATAACTGCATATTGTGGTCCGAATTGAGAAATTCAAAATCCTAACATCAAGTTCACTGATGTGGATACAATTTCCCAGAAGGACTTACTGCCAAATTACCTTTATTTCTAACTCAAAACCTGCTCTAAGGTTCAAGAAGTTGACCGACCGCGTAACCGACCCGACCAGATGAATGGGCTGACCTCAGTAAAAGGACCATAACTTGGCCTATAGGGGTCCGAATTGAGAAATTCAAAAGCCTAACATCAAGTTCATTGATGTGGATACAATTTCCTAGAAGAACTTACTTCCAAATTCCCTTTATTTCTGACCCAAAAACTCGTTCTAAGGTCCGGCTACTGCATATGATCAAAAATAGGGAATTTTCTGGGTTCAACTTGCAACTAGACCCTTCTCAAAACACATCTATAGGAGCCTTAGAATTCTTCTCAACTCAACCCTACACGAAATGAGTTTAGGAGTTCCCAAACCCAAATCATGTACAAGATAGAGAGTTCTAAACCATGTCTCTAAACGTTCTAGACCAAAACTAGACTTCCATACTCCCATAGTTTCCATATAAATATTCCTAGTTCCTTACTAAACCATATTTCCATACTTTTCTATACAAAATCATAGTTCCATATAAAAATATACTCAAATTCCATACAAATACCCATAGTTCCATACCATTATTCATAGTTCCATACCTGTGATCTTCTCTTTTCTTTTCCTTCTTTCTTCTTTTCTTTTCTCTTCTTCTTCCTTTCTCTTCTCTTCTCTCTTATCCGTTTTTTGCTCTCTCTTCCCAAGACCAAAATGAGATATTTCTTTCTTACTTATCCTTATTTGATCTTATCCCCTTTTATTTCACTTTCATGAGGAAACTTCCTCCTCTTCCTTCCAAGCCTACTTGTCTCTTCCACAATTTTTCTTCCTTATTTCATTCTAATATCTTCATTTTATTACTCTTCGTCCTTCACTCCTATTACTCTTGATTTAACTTATGCATATTCCTACTTTGACATAGAACTTATTATATTATGACCCTGGGTCATGAATTGGTAATTTATTAATTTACCTCAATCGTTATATTAATTCCAAGCTCTTGCTTCTTTATTTTATCTTTGTATTTTATTCCTAAGAACTATAGTTTTTACTTTTATTATACCCTAAACATGTCCGAAAACTGCTAGGGTATATTTCGGGGTGTTACAACTCTCCCCTCCTTATAAGAATTTCGTCCTCGAAATTCATACTCTGTCATTTGCATGTTCTCTATATCCGTTCCTTTCCTTTCATGTCTTTTTACAGATGGCATTTCTTATATTTTCTTTTCATTTCTATTCTATATGTCACATCTATACTACTTCATTGTCATCTATACATGCATCTGAATTATTAAATAGAGAATACATACCAGCAATCACATCGGGAGATATCCTGCCTAGAGCCCGGTGACAGCATAAGCCGTGCCGGTGCTATAAGTGCCGGATGATCCATCAAGCCGACATTGACTCCATGTCCTCTCGCGGCGGATTTCGACCACTGACCCCAAGTCGGGCTGTGCAGCAACCGATCTTCCTCGGCCACTTCCTTTCGGATTTATATTAACTCTGGATTCTCTTGGACAGTTGGCCAAAAAGTGATTTATACTCCCACATCTAAAGCACCCTCCAGTCCATACTCTACAAACACCCGAATGCCATCTATGGCAATGAAGGCACTCCAGGTTCTTTCCTTTTCCTGAGAACATGTCTATCTCAGAACTAGGTGTTACATTTTTGTCTTATTCTCTTTGTAGCTGAACCATGAGCTGGCTTAGCTTGAGACTCTCTGACTCTTTTACCCTTCTTCTTCCGACCTTTCGTTACTTATTCTGCATTTTCTACTTTCATAGCATTCAGCACACTGATAAAACGTCACCTGCTACAAAGTAGTCGCAGGTGCTCTATAGTTCTTAATAGACTCATGCAGTCCATCCAATATCCTAGCCATGTCTGGTGCTATACTCAGCAAGGCTTTATTTGGCTTAGCTAGAGTCTGACTCTCACTTCTAACATATTACGAAGGATCGTGTCGGTAACCCCCGTCCTCGGGCTAACACTTTCAACAACTTTTCAAACTAGATCCGACTACGAGCCATCTATACAACACACAAGGACATCCACATCGAGGCCAACACTTTTCTATACGTATGTAATTCTATCTTTTATATCTTATACTCTATCTAGACTCGCATCTTATTCTTTATCTAGATTTGCCTAAACATAGGTTCTTCCAGAAATGCCTAAACCTAGGCTCTGATACCACTAACTTGTCACGTCCCCATTCCCGATCCGACCCAATTGGCGGATCTGAACCGAGTCCGGGCGCAAGACTATATACTGGGACTCATTGACCTCGTTTCTTTCTCGCAGTCAACTTGTACTTGTGGTTATACAAACAATTTCTGTAATAACAAAAATCATTTTCATATATAAAAGAACTACCACCGGAGTGGTGTCCTGCAACATCTATATACATATACCGAATCTCATTTACTTATACATGTACATTTTTTTTTTTTTTAATACAAAACATCAGAGATCGCGGAAGCAGTGCGGTGAGCACCTATCTCGAAGCCGGCCTGGCCCGCCGATGGACGCCCCGTCCCTCTATCCTCGCCTTCTCGCTCTCGCACCTAATCATAGTTCCATACATAATTTACAATGCATATGCAATATATACTATCATTACTTTAATCCGTATTCGCTTTCATCCGTAGCTTCATATTACTTCTGCCTCCTATTTCTCTATACATTACATGTATATTTCATTTCCTCATATATGTCTATTCCATATCGTGGTTTGCTCATGTTTTAGTTATTCATATTCATCTCTTCACTCTTGTATTCATATCATATATTCATCTCCTATATTAGCATATAAAATTTGCATATATCCTATCATGCATACCTTTACTCATTTTTATATTCATACATGCTTATCATTTGTGTACATGTACTCATTCCCGTAACATCTTGTTCTGTTAACTTTATATCTTTATGTACTTTATCAGGCTATCATATCCTATAACCTATACCTATACATTCCTATACTTGTACGCTTTACTTGTGTATTATCAGACTGTTCTATCTCCCCTAGGAGTGCAGAACATAGCCTTCTTCTTTAATACCCTTAGGTACCCTTCATGTCCAAACTATTTACCTTTTTATCATTTCTATTCGGGACACACGTATAAACATTCGCTTGCTTCGACCGAGATAAAGAATGAACGAGACTTAGTACAATATATACCCGGCTGCACAAAAGACGACATGCACGTAAAACGTGCCTCGCCCACGTAATAAAAGTGTCGAACACTAGCAGGAGTGTGGCTAATCGGTCATGCATATGTGCCAAAGCACTGACATATGTACGTGCTCGCCCACGTGATAGAAGCGTCAGAGCACTAGCAGAGGCCAAGCACCGATCATATATGTCTTGTCATTCCATATCCGTCATAGCACCATACAATTATATGTTCTTCGAGTTTATCATTTTTCTTTTCTAATAGCAAAACATCGTAGAGATCGCGAGCGGGAAGGCGGTGAGCACCATCTCCGAGCCGCTCGCTTCCGACGCGGATGTCCCGTCCTCTATCCTTGTCTTCGCTTCGTACCTACACGGATTGAACACTAGTGCCGTTTTTACGCTTAGTGGGAACATAAGTTAATGGACAACCACCAATGGTGACTGCCATGTTTTTATACATATGCATATAACTTTATATTACTTATCATATTTACATTACTATTACATGTCACATGTTCTCTGTCTTTGACATATCTCCTATCTATACTTTTACTGTATTCTTATGCTTTGTCATCTTTTACTTATCTCTATCGTTCTTTGCACTTATGCATTTCTATCATGTATTCATAGCATATTCCATCTATTCATTAGGTATGTCTATTATATATTCATATCACATAACCTATGTTGTGCATGTCATATTCTTATACATATATGACTTTCATGATTATATACTATACCATTTGTTATGTTCTATTTACATATACTGTTATCATGTACTGTCATCATGTACTAATTTCATATACTGTATTCATGTACTGTTTCATGTACTATTTTCATATAATCGTTTTCTATGTACCGTTTCATGTACTATTTTCATATTGTTTTCCCGTTAAACTTTTCTCATTACTTTCTTTCATGCAATCGTGACTTGTTCATATACTTTTGTGTCATTGACACTTTACTTCTTGTACTTGTATACTTGTCATACTATCATCGCATAGCAAAGGTTAGTGCTTCTCACATTTGTATCATATATTCTCCATTTCATTTGTTTTATGCTTCATGTCCGCATAAACCTTAGAAGTGGATAAAGAAACCGCGAGGGCCTCGCGCGCCATACTCACTGCATGAAACGGTGGTCCATGAGGTCTGGCGCTATATCACTGTGTATGAAACAAAGGTCCAGCGAGCCCAAAGGCGCTTATAGCATATTACAATCTGAAGGTATCATCATCAGACGAGACAAATGACTCATCCATGAGGTCCTGTAGGCGCCGTGGTGACCCTTTAGTGGCCACCGTGATCCAAACAGATCTGCGCCCATCACCCAAACCCAGGCCCCTCGATATCGAACTTGTATGCCAGACTTATTTTTCCTAATATGCATGTCTATATATCCCTCTACTAGGTTCTAGCGCATAATCCATGTGTATTTTTATGTTCAAGATATCTCATATATTTCGAATCATTATTGTCATTCCTAAGAATCATATATGAGATATATATACTATCATTTATTCTATCTTTGCATTTTCATATCTCATATCTCACTTACATTTACATATAATCGATCATATACTTATGTCATATTCTATACTGTCATATACCCATGACTATATATGTTCCATACAGTTACACTTACACAAAAGTATATGCAATATATACTATCACATTTTAATCCAGATTCGTTTTCATATTTGTAGCTTCATATTACGGTTCTCCTATTTCTCTATACATTACATGTATATCATTTCATATATGTCTATTCCATATCGCATTTCGTTCATGTTTTAGTTATTCATATTCCATCTCTTCACTCTTGTATTCATATCATATATTCATCTCCTATATTAGCATATAACATTTGCATATATCCTATCATCATGCATACCTTTACTCATTTTTATATTCATACATGCTTATCATTTGTGTACATGTACTCATTCCTGGTAACATCTTATATCTTGTTAACTTATATCTTTATGTACTTTATTATACTATCATATCTTATGACATATACCTATACATTTCTATACTCAGACGCTTTACTTCAGAGCTTTTATCGCATCGTTTCTATCTACAGGAGTAACATAGACTTTTTCTTTAATACCCTTAGGTACCCTTCATGTCCCAACTATTTACCTTTTTATCATTTCTTATTCAGATTCATACGTATAAACATTTGTTTGCTTGGACCGGAGATAAAGAATGAACGAGACTCTGTACAATATATACCCAAGGTACAAGACGGACATAAATGCAAACGGCCCGCCACGACAAGTGCCAAACACTAGCAAAAGTAAGACCGTCATGTATATGTGCCAAAGCACCGCTCATATGTACGCATTCGCCCACGTGATAGAAGCTGCCAGAAGACTAGCAGAGTGCCGGGGCTAATCGATCATATATGTCACATTCCATATCCTATTACAAGCAACCATACAATTATATGTGTTCTTTCGAGCTTATCATTTTTTCTCTTTCAGCATTCCTCTTCATATCAAATCTGCTTATGTTGCTATTTCTTGTTCATATCTATCTATTTTCTTAGCATGTATTCCAATTGACTTTACCCATATCAAATATATGCCATTTCTTGTTCATATATATATCCTGTTTTTCCTTATTTCTGGACCTATTATGAGTTCCACTTTTATCATATTATGTATGGCTGTATTCTTGACTCAATGGGCTTTCCATAGAGTCCAAGAATACAACCATACATAGTATGACTGCTTATGACCGGATATGGAATGACAAGACATATATGATCAGTGCTTCAGCACTCCTGCTAGTGCTACGACGCTTCTATCACGTGCGGGGCAGTACGCACATAAGGATCGCGCCAGCACATATACATGACCAGTGCTTCGGCACTCCTACTAGTGTTTCGATACTTCTATTACGTGGGCGCACGCTTTCTGCCTGCATCGCGACCGCACTTTCCGCATATATTGTACCAAGTCTCGCTCATTCTTTATCTCCGTCCAAGCAGTTTAATGTTTATACGTGTGTATTCAATAAGAAATGATAAAAGGTAATAGTTTGGACATGAAGGGTACCTAAGGGTATTAAAGAAGAAGTCTATGTTCTCGCGACTCCTACGGGAGATAGAATTCCTCGATAAAGCACAAGTAAAACGTACAAGTATAGAAATGTATAGGTATATGTCATAAGATATGATAGTATAATAAAGTACATAAAGATATAAGTTAACAAGATATAAGATGTTACCAGGAATGAGTACATGTACACAAATGATAAGCATGTATGAGTATAAAATGAGTAAAGGTATGCATGATGATAGGATATATGCAAATGTTATATGCTAATATAGGAGATGAATATATGATATGAATACAAGAGTGAAGAGATGGAATATGAATAACTAAAACATGAACGAAATGCGATATGGAATAGACATATATGAAATGATATACATAATAAGTAGAGAAATAGGAGAACTGTGTAATATGAAGCTACGTATATGAAATGAATACGTGATTAAAGTAATGATGATATATCAGATATAGTTCGTGGTAAATTATATGTATGGAACATATATAATCATGGGTATATGACAAGTATAGAATATGACATAAGTATATGATCAGTTATATGTAAATGTGTAAAGTGAGATATGAGATATGAAAAATGCAAAGATAAGAATAAATGATGGTATATATATCTCACATATGATTACCGAATGACAATAATGATTCGGAAATATGAGATATGTATCAACATAAAATACACATCGACAGTTCGCTTAGAACCTAGTAGGATAGATAGGCATGCCTATTAGAAAATAAGTCCGCAAAGATGTTCTGATATCGAGGCCCCGCTTGGGTCGATGACATAGATCCCGCTTTGGATCACGGTGGGCCCCTAAAGGTCACCACAAAGACTGGGCCTCGCGATGGTCACCGTTCCTCATACAAAGGATGACACCCCTGTGCATAATATATACTATAGCGCCTTCGGGCCCTCATGGACCACCTGCTTACACAGCTGAGTATAGCGCCTTCGGGCCCTCATGGACCACCGTTTCATACAGTGAGTATAGCGCCTTCAGGCCCTCATGGTTTCCTTTATCCACTTCTAAGGTTTATGCAGACATGAAACATAAAACAAATGAAATGTGGAGAATATATGACACGATATGAGAAGCATAGCACTGCTATGCGATGATAGTATGACAAGTATACAAGTACAAGAAGCAAAGTGTCATGACACTAAAGTAGTATGAACAAGTACAGTACATGAAGGAGAAAGTAATATGAAAAGTATAACAGGAAAACAGTATATGAAAATAGTACATGAAACAGTACATGAAAACAATATATGAAAATAGTACATGAAATAGTACATGAATACAGTATATGAAATTAGTACATGATGACAGTACATGATAACAGTATATGTAAATAGAACATAACAAATGGTATAGTATATAATCATGAAAGTCATATATGTATAAGAATATGACATGCACAACATAAGTTATGTGATATGAATATATAATAGACATACCTAATGAATAGATGGAATATGCTATGAATACATGATAGAAATGCATAAGTGCAAAGAACGATAGAGATAAGTAAAGATGACAAAGCATAAGAATACAAGAAAAGTATACTAGAGATATGTCAAAGACAAGAGAACATGTGACATGTAATAGTAATGTAAAGATGATAAGTAATATAAAGTTATATGCATATATAAGCTTGTGGATACTAATTACTGGTGGTTGTCCATGCTTATGTTTCCACTAAAGAAGCTAAAGACGTGTTCAATCCGTAGTACAGGCAGAAGACAAGGATAGAGGATAGATATCCCACATCGCAGAAAGGCGCTACCGTAGATAGGTGTTTCACCGCATTGCTTCCGCGATCTCTGATGATTTGTATTAGAAAAGAAAAAAATGTACATGGCGCAAAATGGGACTCCTGTGATATGTATATAGATGCCGCAGGACACCAATTCGTGGTAGCTTTATATATGAAAATGATTTTGTTACGTGAAATTGTTTGTATAACCACAAGTACAAGTTCGCCCGAGAAAGAACAGTCAATGAGTCCCGCATATAGTCTCGCGCCTCGACTTCTGCTCGATCCGCCACCTGTCGGATCGGGAATGGGGCGTGATGCCTCCCTCCATTCTCGGCTGCGGATAAGGAGGCCATGGAGGAAGAGTACCAGAAGGCTTTGGAGGTGATCTTTGCCTATGGGTACGGATGTTGTGTGTTCAAACACAACATTAGTGGAGACCATCCAGAGGTCCCAGATAGTATGCCCGACTCTGCTGACCCACTACCTTCTGAGTTCTTTGCAAACCCCGAGTGCCCCCCGGTCTGCTTACATCAAGGCCACGGGGACCGAACATCTTCCAAGTGAAACTACAAGGAACTCATGGAGGTTTTCGTCGAGGACCGCAGCAAACTCTTGCCCCTATTTTTCCATAATTATTTTGTAATTTTTCTTTTATAAAGGCCTTGACCTACGCCATCATTTGTGTACTTCCGACGCCTATCACGCCAGAATGAAATACACCTTTTTTGTCTACTTCTACTATTGCTTATTTTTATTTCTCATCCCGACGCCATTAGCGCTCTTATAATTTCTAGTCTACTTAAGCCATTGATTCTTTTCATTGTGTAACCCCTTTCCTCAGTTCTTGGTTAGGATGGTCGCTTTAGGACACCAACGTTAAGTTAGGAGCTTGACAGGGTTCACCCCTTTGCCAGCAGGTAAGGCACCATCTTTGGGCCTTGGTTGTAGCCAATAGGCTAAGGACCACTGTAAGGCTTGGTTGCATACTGCCAGGCCGGGAGGCCCTGTTTGGTATCTCCTTGGAAGTGTCAAGTAGTTAGAGCTAAGTCCGTTTTTTTTAAAGCAAGTAAAGCAAAAAGTTACATCCGTCATTTGAGTTCCACAGGCTAGGAGCCACATCTAGCATTTTGAAAGTTCGCTGTTGAGAGCCACACTGGTCTTTTGAAAGTGCCAATGTGTCGAGCCACATCTGTCTCAGAAAAGCAACATGTTAAAAGGCACGTCGGGCTTTCGAGGGTGGAAGGTGCTAAGAGCCACGTCCAAGGTCTTTTTAAAAGTGCCAACAAATGAGCCACATCCGGGTATTTTGAGGGTACAAAGAAGCCAGGAGCCACGCCTTGTCTTTTTGAAAGTGCCAAGAAAGCAAGGGCCACATCTGGTCTTTTGAGAAGAGGCAGTTGCAAAATTTCAAAATATTTTAAAGACGATCTTTATTGATAGTAATACTTTCAAAGGAAATTTTACTGGTAATAACTCTTCAGATGCATGGCATTCCACATTCTGAGCATTGGAGTCCTGTCTAGCTTATTCAAAGCGTATGATTTGGCTGCCCCACTCGAATTACCGTGTATGGCCCTTCCCAGTTTGGTTAGAACTTCCCGTCTGCTGGGTTAGCTGTGTTTTCAACATTAGTAAAGGCTTGTTGGAACATTTCGAGGTGGAGACCTGGTCGTTTGTCATATCTAGGTCTTTAGTAACGGCTTCAGCATTAGCCTCTTCAAGAATTTTAGTTCGAAGTGTGGGAATCCCAATTTCTGTAGGGATTATAACCCCCATTTCGTAAGTAAAGGCAAAAGCTGACATCCCAGTTGACTTCCGGCTGGTCGTTCTATAGGTCCATAAAACTCCTGGTAGTTCATCTACCCATTTCCCTTTAGTCGAATGCAGGCACTTTTTCAAAGCTATTAAGAGAGTCTTGTTGGATGATTCTGCCTGGTCGTTGCTTTGTGGGTACTACGGGGTTGAATACAAGTTCTTGACTTTCAACTCATTGCAAAATTCAGCGTATACCCGCTATCAAATCGCGGCCCATTGTCGGGCATTATCGACCGTGGTATTCGAACTCAAAACAAGGTTCTTTCCATACAACCGACGACATCTTTGTCTTTACGGATAATGGTTGCCGCGTACCTTCTACCCACTTGCTAAAATAGTATGTTGCTACCAATATAACCTCTTCTAGGCGAAGGGTCAGGGGCTCGTTATGGTTGTCGTGGCTCGGAGCCAAAGACCTCTTGAGATGGGGTCATTGCTGGTGCGATCACATTCCCCGACACATAGGCGCCGCATCCACCGCCTCATGGTCAGCCAAGAGGCTCCGGGTACGGCCTCATGCACCAAAGTTCCACACTGATGGTTTTCGCCTTCATGAAGTTTCGCCAGTGCATACTGCCCCTACTAGGTAGTGAGGCATTTAAGATACAGGTCGTCTAGAGATCATTATACAACTGCCCGTTCACAAGGGAAAATCGAGCCGCCTTAACCTGAATCTTATGGACTTCAACCCTACTATTGTGGGAGTTCTCCCGAGCTCAGGTATCGGACTATTAGATTCATCCAAGAGAGACATGATTCTTCTATCTCGTTTACCCTATTGGCAAAGAATTGATGACTCTGCCAGTAATGCATGTGTGAGCATTGTTTCTTTGGTCGGGTGTGGACACAAATGATCAATGCTTACAGACCGCTGCTTAACCCTCGGGAGGTGCCTCAAGCTTCCAAGCCACTTGCTTCGGGCCGGAGCTTAACTGTGCATACATATTTGGTCATGCTAGTCCCGCATTTCAGAGCCTAGCTTAATTGGCCCTACCACCAGCCAAGTCAACACTTGAGAATGATCTTTTCAAGGATACTAGATCATGAGATCTATACCGAACTAGGATTTGCTTCGTATTCTACCTCATTATTGATCGAGAAAGTCTAAACAAGATAGAATGCTTCTATTCTCTCCATTGGGACTTTGCTGCAAGCTAACACCGACTCCCGTTTACTAGGAAGCGCCATCCACATTAAGGATCCACGAGTCACAAGCATCTTGCCCACGTCCCGTTAAGGCATTTCAAAAGTCTACCACGCCCTTTCCCTTATTGCCAAGTGGGTTTGTACTGATACCGGTCTCGCTTAGCTCAATGGCTCACCAGGCCATCCTTCCTGACAAGCCGGGTTTACGAAGGGTGCTTCGTAAGGAAGATTGGTCAGCGACAAATCACAGTGGTATGCTTCGACGTAGCGGCGTAGTTTTAGCCGCCTACAGAGACCACATCAAGTAGCTAGAATTGGTGGTTAAATGAGAAACTGCTTGGTTGCCATGAAGGCTTGGTCGCATTCCTTATTCCACTACTACTTGGCTCCAAGTAGCGGTGAAAAACGCTTTAATTGGTATGTAAAATGAGATATGAACCACCTGAGAGCCGCCAACTGGCCAATCAATTGCTGCACTCCTTTCTGGAGGTAAGAGTCTGAGATTCTATAACAGCTCTAAGCTAAATAGGGTTAGCCTCTATCCCTCTCTACGTCACCATAAAGCCCAAAAACTTGCCCACACTGACTCTGAACGCACACTTTAGGGGATTGAGTTTCATGTCGTGTGTGCACAGAAACTCAAAGGTTTCTTGCAAGTGCTGCATGTGATCAGGGCATTCTTTGGATTTGATAAGCATATCGTTGATGTAGACTTCCATAGTCTTGCCCATCAGTGGTCGAAATATCATAGTCACCAGCCTCTGATAGGTCACTTCGGCATTCTTCAAGCTAAAAGGCATTACATTGTAAAGAAGATAGCACGTGCACTGTATCGAAAGCCGCTGCGGGCATCAAAGTGTGCATAGGAATCTGGTGGTATCCAGAGATGACAGCATCCTATGCCTGGATAAGGCATCAATGATCTGATCTATTCGCGGCAAGGGGAAGCTATCTTTCGAGGATGCTTCGTTTAGGTCCGTGTCACACCCCCAGCCCCCGTCTAGGCGGATGGAGGGGGCGTGAAACTATATTGGGACTCTTTTTATGCTTTTTCAGACATTAGTGGGCCCAAGTCTTATAACTGAATCAAAATATCATATACAAAGATACAAAAATAAAACTACCACCGTAGTGGTGTTTACAATATCAATACATACAATCTTGAGTCCCATTTACATATACATATACAAAACTTGTACATTTACATTTACATAATCAGAGCGTAAAACCCATCAGGTGATGTACTTACCAGTTTGTTGGCCCAACAATAGTGAAGATCGCTGACGTCCTCCTCTCGTATCTACAATTTAATTAAAATGGCAAGGCAACAAGGCATGCTTAACGCTTAAAGGGAAATATATAACTTATACGTATACACAAGGCTTAATACTCTTTTTACAAAGAAGCATCTAACAAAGCAATGTATATACAAGAAAGGTGTATCATAATTTTTCATGAATCTATAACAAAACTTTATACACATACTTGTACTTATAAAGATACTTATACTTGTTCAGATCTCCCATAGAGTGCTACCTAGCTTATAATCGTACTCGGGAGTAGTACCCATAGGTACACAGAGCTTATATTTCAGGCAAGAGGTACCCAGAGGTACTATAAGAGCTTATACTTCAGACAAAGGTACCGAGGTACTATAGAGCTTATACTTCTGTGGCTGCAGGTAGCCGCAGGTACTACGGAGCTTATACTTGTATAGAGGTACCCGTGGGTACTACTGAACATATACTTATACAGAGGTACCCGCAGTACATTCGAGCGTAATAATGTACATTATTTACCTGCCCGCATTCAGATTTCAATATATAACCGTTTGACTACTTACACAAGGAATGAGTAAGACAACATAATGTGCACCCGAATTTATGGTATGGTACTAAGATCGAGGTGTCGTAAAGACAAAGCAGAGTGCCGAAACACCGATGCAGAGCGCCGCCGCATTAATCGAGAGTACCATACTAAATGTGCCAGAGCACGGCCAAAGAGTGTCAGTCGCATCTAATCGCAGAGCAATCAAGTACTATATGTGCTCTACCACGTAATGTAGGTGTCGCACATTCCATATCCGATCTTAAACAGTCCTATAATTATATGTGTTCAGGAACTTAATATTTTATCATAGGGCGCTTCGCCTCGGAGGCGAGGTACGGTCTAATTTTTCCTTCCTTTACCTTACAAACATGTATGGACCCTTTCATACACTTGTAGGGTCCTCATTAGTCCAATAGACAAGTCCTCGGAATAACGAAATAGCAAAACATAACAAAACACCAAAAATTTCCATGTTGTAAACAGTAGCTACGTTGCGGCGTAGCATTGCTACACTGCGGCGTACCCGAGGCTTTCCAAACCTCCCTCTCATCCACGTCTCGACTTGGACATGCCACGCCCAGGACCTCCACTGGTCACGGGATCCTAATTTCATTCCGATTTCCACACAAACCCAACCAAAAACCCCAAAATAATCCAAAGCATCACCAAAACAACTCCCAAATGTGCTCTAACCTAACCAAAACCAAACATAGAGATTAAATAGGGTTTTTCCAAACCCAAAATCAAATACTTGTGAGTTAGGTTAACTTCCTAACACCCAAACATATATCCATACATCATAAACCAAAAATCCATACTCAAAGGGAGGATTCCGTTCTCATCTTATACAAACTAGGGTTTTACCAACCGAACTTAACAAATCAGGCTAGATGAATCAAAACTAAACCCTAGAAATGGGACAAACTAATATCCATACAAATCCATATTCAAACCATTTCAATCCATACAAAACCATAGTTTCCATACCTTACTTCTTTTTCTTCTTCTTCTTCTTCTTCCTCTACTTCTTCTCTTCTCCTCTCTCTTCACGCTGAAGCTCTCCAAAATCCCAAATTAGAGACCCTTAATCGGGTCTTTATCCCATTTGATCTCAATTTTCATTTTATTACACTTTGGTCCTCCAACTCCTTTCTATTTGCACTACAACTTATGCTATTTCTATAATAGCATCTCTTCTTCTTATAATATGACTTTTGTGTCCCATTATCAAATTACAAATTTACCCTTGTTTATTTCCGGGTTTCAGCCAGAGATGAATTTAACATTACAAAATTTAAATTATACCTATAAATACCCTCCTAAACACGTTGAAAACTGATTAGACTATACTTCTGGTGTTACACCTCCCCCTTCCCTAAAAATAAATTTCGTCCTCGAAAATACCTAAACTGAAGAGCTAAGGGTATTGTACCCTCATTGTCGATTCTAGTTCCCATGTCGCTTCTTCCATACTGTGATGTTGCCAAAGCACCTTTACTGGTGAGACTTGCTTGTTCCGTAACTGTCTTATTTCACGATCTAGAAAAGTTTTTGGCTCTTCATCGAAAGTAAAATCTTCTTGTACTTGTATATCTTGAACTGGCAATATGTGCGATGGGTCAGAACAATATTTCCGAAGCATAGACACATGGAATACATCATGTAATTTGGCTAACTCCAGAGGAAGAGCTAAACGATACACTACTGGTCCAACTCTTTCTAAAATCTCGTAAGGGCCAATGAATCTTGGACTCAATTTTCCTTTTCTTCCAAAGCTACATTTTTTCCACTGAGATACTTTTAAAAACACTTTATTCCAATCATACTTATATCCTTTCTCTTCAAATTAGCATAAGACCTTTGTCTATCACTGATAGCTTTTAACCTCTATTGAATAATCTAAACTTTTTCTTTTGTGTCTTTTACTAAATCAGGACCAATAATCTTATGCTCGTTCAACTCTGTTCAACACATAGGAGTTCTACATCTTCTTCCATACAAAACTTCATACGAGGCCATACTAATACTGGACTGATAACTGTTGTTATAGGCAAATTCCATGAGTGGAATATACCTGTCCCAACTTCCCGAAAAATCTAATACACAGCCCCGAAGCATATCTTCCAACACTACTCTTCGCACTAATTTCCATCCGCTTGTGGATGGAAAGCAAGCAAATTTAGTCTCGTACTCAAAAAGTTGATCAGAATTCCTCTTCCAGAACCTTAACGTAAACCGTGGATCAAGGTCGGACACTATCGATAAGGGAATTCCATGCAATCTGACAATTTCACTCACATAAAGTTCCGCTAGACGATCCATGGAGTAGTCAAGTCGGATTGGTAGGAAGTGAGCAGATTTGGTCAATCTGTCCACAATTACCTAAACCGAATCATGTTTCCTTTGGGTGAGGGGGGAAACCTGACACGTAAATCCATAGTAATGTTATCCCACTTCCATTGGGGAATTGGAAGGGGATTCAATAAACACAAATGGTACTTGGTGTTCAGCCTTTACTTGATGACACGTAAGACACTTAGACACGTACTCAGAAATGTCCTTTTTCATCCCTCGCCACCAGTAGTACTGTTTCATATCCTGGTACATCTTAATACTTTCAGGTACCTGCAAAACAAGATATGACCCTCATATAATATCTTCTTTCTCAAATCCATAACATTCAAGCACACATAACTGTCGCTCCAGACAAAGAAACTTCCACTTTCATCTATGGCATAATCAGTCTTGTCTCCAATACTAACTAACTGCACGATTGATGAGCTTAAAAGTCATCCATTTTCTGCCTCCATTTTTCCGACATTTATCTAAAAAGATTGATTTATGCGCAATATGAAAACTCACCAACCATTATACAGGGAATTCAAGAGAAAGAGGAATTTTTGCAGAGAAGGAGCGTATGCGGTCGAAAGATTACGATATAATTAGTCAAGAAGCTATGCAGCAGGAAAGGCACACAAGGATTAAAGGACCTGATGTCGTAAAGCTTTGACAGCAATGAAAATTCATATCAAGGTCGCGACGAAAAAACTCCAGTTGCAACAGAAGAGTAATTGAAGGCAAAACGAGTTGGGCGCGACATAAACTCCAAGTCAGGCAACTATGAATTGATGAAGAAAGACATGGAGGTCGCCGACATCACTTCGAGGTCACGATGCACTGAACCCAGTAGGCTGGGATAAGGTCATTATCACCGGGAGGTCACGACATCAATGATCGACGTTATCGCTGACATCGCCGTGAGGTCGCTACATCAACACCGCATCGGTTATCGCACATCACCAGAGGTCGCTGACATCAACATCGCATTTGCGTCATCGCGATGATCGCCGAGGTCGCGATATCAACATCGGTGATCGGTCGCCGCGGACATCACCGCAGGTCGCGACATCAACACCGCATCGGTTGTCGCGATATCGCCGAGGTCTCGACATCAACACTGCATCAGAAGTTGTCGCAACATCAGTCAGAGGTCGCGACAGCAGTAGACATAAAGAGAGGTCGCGACATCAGTGAACTAGCACCAAGGTCGCGACATCAGCCATTTGTCGCGACATCAGTCACAAAGGGTGAAGGGTCGCATACCGCCAGAGTGTCCTGACATCCGCCGCACAGCACTGCATGTTGCGATATCAGACAAGAGTCGCGACATCAAATACAAAGAGTTAAGGTCACGACAACAAGAAGCTACGCGACACCAAAAAGCTAGAAACAGGTCGCGACATCACAAGTGGTCGGCTATCAATTGTGAATAATGAAGGTCAGCGACATCATTTAGCCGTCATGACAATGTACTCCAAGATAATAACGACACGCCACGACCAAACAAAGCCTCGCGACATAACCTGGTGACAACAAAGGTCGCGATAAAGAATCGATGTCGCGACATCAACAACCAACCCGCGCTTAATCAAGTCCAAAAAGAGGTGCATCGAAATTAGGCCCAATCGTAACCCTATAAATACAATACCGCTAATGGCTGAACGGGGCTTTTCGCGACTTAGCAGAGATCCGGGGTTGTCAAGGCCTCGTATTTTAATTTTCTTTGTTTTGTTTTATTTTGTTTTGTTTTTAGATTAGTTTGTTCTTTATTTCCAAATTCGATCTCGAACGCATCGTTAAAATTTTAGCCTAATGCGTAATTCTATTTTCCTTCAAATTATCAGTCGTTGTTTGAATTTTAGACAAATTTTGAATTCGAATCATCATTGCCTATTTACAAATTGCTTTCTTGATCAAGAAGTTATCAGATGGTGTAATCCAGTTGATTTAGAAACCCAAATTTCCATTGAATCGACGCTTACGTCGAAATTATCTTTCTTGTAATTTTATTCATTAATGCCGAACTCGCTTGTAAATCTACTTGTCGTCTTGTATTTTTCATATCGAATCCTAATATCGCTGTCTCATACCTATTAATCCGGATTGTCTCATTCCGACGGCAGGAGGCCCTCGAAAGTGACATGAAGGTGACTCCTAAGAGTGATGAACAATTTCTAAAGGTATGTTAACCTGATATTGTTGGATCTAATGTGCTCGTGAAATTAAATCGATAAATCCCTCTTCCTCACTTGAGACTAGAATGGGTCGGGCTTTTATCAATTTCTCATTACAGAGTTCGCCTCGATTCGAATAGTGAATTCAATCCCGTGGTTAGCAAAGATCTAATCAAGGAAAGAATGGAGCTATTCTAATTTAGAGGAAGAGAAACCAAAGATAGTGTAAACTCCATGCAATGACTTAATCTTAGATTATATGTTCGCAGATTCATGTCAGGTAATGGCATCGAGAAAGAAAAAAATTCGCAACATGGCAACCCAAATTAAAAAGTAATTATCTAACACTCGTCTCTCAGAGAAACAAAGGAAGCTTAGATAATGAACGTGGGTTTGGAGAGATCCAACCACCCATCATATTCCTTGACTATTTTTAATCAGGTGTTCATTAAATGCTGCAATTTAGAATTGATGTTTCACAATAGCTATATTTTCAATGCTCCCTTTAAAAGATAACTGTCCAGGCTGAATTTGTAATTTTATTATTTCAAAAGATTCAATTCATTTGTTAATTCAATTCTTTTTTTTAGTTTCTCATTACTTAAAGGCTTCTAAGTTTGATTTCTACCACCGCTTTAAAGCTCCAAATAAGCAGAAATTTGATTAGTCGCAGAAGTTGATTGATAATTCTTGAGATCTGTGGGATCGATATCTGACTTAAATCCATTTTATTACTTGTTCGACTGCACTTGCGATGTTGATCAAAAGGTAAAGAAATTTATCTAATCTTAAGGAAACCGATTTTAATGAGTATAATTGCAAAGAAATACAACAAACAAGTTTCATGGCATTATTGCTGGGGATTAGACAATAGTCCTTTGGTAATGGTGTCATAAATTTGTATATGTATTTTGGTCCACCAACAAGTTTTATGGCGTCGTTGCCGGGGATCGAAAGAATCATGGTAGGATCAATATTCGCACGAGCAAGGAAATACTAATTGACATTTAAAAGAAAAAGAACAAAATAGTTTTTCAAGCAAAGGGTTATTTTTAGGCCACTAACCTTTAACAAGCCATATTGAAAATATTTGTCAGTTTGACTAATCCTATTAATGTGAGTATGTTTTGATTTCAGAAAACTTTTAATGCATAGGAAATGTTAACACTCCATCTTATTCCGTATACCGACCAGAGAACACTCGTGCTTGAGAAAACGAAAAGGGCGCAAAACTCGCCCATGGCGTATGAAAGGCAAGCACTGCATCAAGGAGAAAGAACAAAGAGCCCAAAAGGCCTCCAATCACCGGGACATACAATGAGGACTATTGGAGACCTATGATCTGTGATGAATACTCGTTAATCGCATGTACCCTACGCTGATGCAAATAATTTTAACTGCCAAAGACTGACATAAATGGTTCAGCAACAATACCATCGGTCATCCCAATGAAGACCCAAATGAGCACCGAAGGTTTCTGTGATGGCAAACACGCGGAAGTTGAATGGGTGAGACCGAGGTCATAAAATCGCATTTATTCCCATTTTCTACATACAGCAACTACATGGTATGAATCTCTACCATGTGGTTCGCTGATACTCTGAGGAGCTTGTAGTTTCCATTGGTAGATTCTTCCCCCCATCACTCACCTCGTAGAGAAGGAGATAATTGTGTTCCAAAGAGTAGGAAGATGAGAGCCTTATGCAGAAACGGAGAGATTCAAAAGGTCGCGAAAAGATGCCCGAGTGCATGGAATAAATAGACTTGAAGACCCGTATGGACATAGTGTGGTCATGCCTGGAATGATACATCTAAAGGCATTATTGATGCTTCATGTCAGAGCATTCAAACGTAAGAGTAAGCAAAGGCAAGAGGATCTAATTGAGGACTCCTCGGCGAAATGCACATGAAAGCTCCACGTAGTTTTCAAGAGTAATCAAGGCAGGAAGAAGAGTCAGTGGAGCCGAAAGAAGATGACCGCCATGGAGGCAAAGTTAGATGTCATCATGCATAGAATGACAAGCAAGAGAGGAAGGTGCACACTACTCATGAAATAGAGCAATGAGGAACTATCGAGAGGAAGTACGATGTACCCACTGAAGAACTCTGCTTTAAGGATTGAGGATAAGTTATACTGGGGAGCCAAGAAGTTATCACTTCAAACCAAATCCTAACCTGGCAGCACACTATCATCCAGCACTGAGGAACCATGAAAATTTTTCATATGGTGGAGGGACTTCACAAGGCCCAAGGCATGGACAAAACTCTCAACAGGATATCAAAGAACCACCGCTGTTCCTACAAACAGCTGTTAGCCGGTGAAAATAAACGAGTACCAGAGTCAAGGAGGGTTCAAATCCATTTGAAGATCAATGCCGTAATTCATGGGGGGACAACAAGAAGTTGTTAAACCTCCATGAACAAAAGTTTGCAGAATTGGAAGCCTCAAATACTAATTCTCAAATTTTTCAGAAGACCACTAATGCCTCCCTCAAGAACCTGGAGACACAAATAGGGCAACTGGCCCTAAACCTGCAAAACTAGATGAAAGATGCCTTCCTGCTGACACGGTTAAAGAATCCAAAGATCGCATGGTCAGGCAAATGTATGGGAAAGACTTGGTGGAAAAGATAGAAAAAGATGAAAGCAACAAGGGAGAGGGAAGCGCCTTGTGCAATGCCGAAACACTGTGAGAAGGAAAGAAGAAGAAACATCCGTCAGAGAAGAAGGAAGCAAGAAGAAAACCTTAACACCGTCAGCACCCCATTTCCACGCAGGCCGCTAAATCAAAGATAGAGGAACAATTTGCAAGGTTTTTGGAAAACCTTCATAAGTCGAGATCGCATGCTCATGTCGGGTGACTCGGATGCCACTTTATGCAAAATTTTGAAAGACATACTGAGCAAAAAGAGGAAGATTGCTGAAGAAGGAATTGTGAACTTAACTGCACTTGCAGTGCTGTGATCAAGAGAGACTTACTTCTTCTAGAAAAAAGATGAAGGGGATCCAGGAGCTTCACCATTCCCTCTCGCACCATCAAGAGCTCAGCCTCGTGAAGCCTCCGTGACTCAAAGCCGCATCAATTTAATGCCCTATTCTGCTAAGAAGGTTTGGGAGCTTACTCTACTTATCGTTACCCTAAAATGGCGTATAGAACCCTGCAAAACCCAAGGAATCATAGAAGATGTGGCCGGGTAAAGGTGGGAAAATTTATTTTTCCCCTGACTTCATCATACCGATATGGAGGAAGATTCACAAGTCCCTTATTGCCGGGAAGGCCACCTTGCAACCGGAGCAAATTCTCTAATCGATATGCAGAAGGGAATTCTCACTCTCAGAGTTGGAGAAGAGGCAGCTAACTTCAATTTAATCAGAAGTTTGAGGAATTTAGACATAGAAAGGGAAGATATCAAGTCAATAGAAGATGTATATGTCAACAACTCTGATTTTTACTATGATTGTAATGCCCAACTTTCAATCAATGAAAAAGAGATGAATTTCCAGTATCTTGAAGGTTTTGATTCATTTTCCGTACACGCCTACATTTCTATTGAAAAGTGATGAGTCTCAACAAAATGGGATGAAAAAGGGAGAAAAAAAACAAGAAAGGAATTTCATCAAGAAACCAAAGTGAAGAAGGGCTAGTTTTAAAGGAGCTACAAGTCATTTAAAGCATGCTTACCTAGAGCGCTAAAGAGAAACTAGTTAATAATTTCTCACACTTTAGTGATGTTGAGGAACAGAGGTTACTGGAAATTTTAAGGAATCATAAGGAGTCTATAGCGTGGTCTATTAAAGAGTTAAAAGGTATCAATCCATCAATATGCATGCACAAAATACTGCTGGAAGAAAATGCAAAGCCAACTGTTGAACATCAAAGGAGACTGAATCCAGTAATGAAAGAAGTAGTCGTGAAGAGTACTAAATGGTTAAATGTCGGTTTTATCTATGCAATTTCGTATAATCTTTGCTAGCCCCAAATTCATGTGGTTCCAAATAGCGGTGGATTTGATCGTGATCCACAATGAAAGAAAATGAATTCAATTCCAGCAAGAACAATGACAGGATGGAGAGTATGCATTGATTATGAAGCTTCGAACACGCTGAACCGTGAGATCATTTCCTTTGCCCTTCATTGATCGTGATGTTGACAAGATTGAAGGGTGACACCCTCATTTTTGTTTCTGGACGTGGTATTCAAAGCAAACTGCATTGCACTGCACCGAGGATCAAGAAAAGACCGATATTCATGCCTCTTATGGTACCTTTGCCTTCGTAGAGCAGCTATTTGGGTCAAGGTAATGTTCCCGCTACTTTCCAAATATGGTATGATGTCAATGTTCAGACTTGATTGAGGAAGTCAGGAAATTTTTATGGATGACTACGTTGTATGGGTCCACTAACAATGTCCGAATAACTCCGGAACAAGATTTCCAAAGATAAGACAAACAATTTAGCACTAAATTGGGAAAATGTCATTTCATGGTAACATAAGGTATTGTTCTTCGTCATAAAATCGCATAGTTAGAAGTGGACCAATCCAAGATTTCCATTATCAAAACCCTTGCACCTCCCACAACAAAGAAAGGGATAAGGAGAGTTTTGGGGCATGCTGGATTTTTATAGGAGATTCATCAAAGACTTCTCAAAAATAACCGTAATTATGACATCGAGTATGACAAAGTTTAATTTTGATGATTCTGTACGCTTTGAAGAAATCAAGATCGATTGGTTCAAGCACCTATCATGGCCGCACTAATGGGATCGTGGATTCAAAATAATGTGTGATGCTAGTGATTTCAAGAATGGGGGTCGATTGGGGCAAAGAAAAGAGAAAATAATCGAGTCATATACTATGAAGCAGCGTAACTTCAATGAAGCATACAAGAAAACTATCTCCACAATCGAAAAGGAGATGCTAGCCATAGTGTTTGCTTGTGAGAAATTCAAAGCCATACATTTTGGGGATCCCATGTTATAGTTCATATCAGATCATGCAAATCATCAAACCGATGTCAAAAAGCGAAGCTAAGCCAAGACTGATAAGGCGTGTGGTGTTGCTACTGCAAGAGTTTGATCCGAAATTAAAGATAAAGGTGTGTGACAATGTGATAGCGATCACTTGTCCAAAGTAGAAAGGAAATGAAATGTAAAAGGAGGAGGCAAGACTAACAGAGAACTTCCTGCATGAATAAATTTCTGCATGTGTCATTCCAACTTCCATGGCGCCGATATTGTGAATTACCTATTGGTGGAGTAGTTCCTCAGAATTCAAATTTACCAACGTAAAGAAAGCTCAGATCGACAAACAGTACTACATCCGATGACCCACTCAAGTATTTAAAAGGGTGTGTCGACATGATTATCGAAGATGTGTGCGCAGAGTGAACAATGTAAAATCTCGAATGAATGTCATGCATCACCATATGGGGCATTTTTCTAGAGAAAGAACAGCCTCACAAGATACCTAACTGATTTTATCGCCCACTATCTTCTCGCAGATTGTGCTAAATGGGTCAAATTGTGTGATAGATGCCAAAAAGATTGAAATATCAAGAAATATAAATGAAATGCCCCTAAAAGGCATAATGGTGGTGCAGATTTTTGATGTACGGGGAATAGATTTTATGGGACCATTCCCACCATCATTTGGAAACCTATATAACCGGGGCAAGGATTGCGTTTCCAAATGGGTGGAATAGGATTGTCCAAGGAATGATGCTAATACGCTTGTGAGTTTTACAAAGAATATTTTGAGCAGATTTGGAAACACCTTAACTACTACAGCGAGCTGGGAAGCCATTTTGCAAACAAAATATTTGCAAAACTCATGAGCAGTATGGGATCGGCATATATGAGTCTAGCTTATCATCCTCGCACTAATGGACAAAGCAGATTTCAACAAAAGGGAGATTAAAAGAATCTCCGGAAAAGACCGTAAGTTCAAGGTGAAGGATTGGTCTTCCAAACTTG
Source organism: Tetrastigma voinierianum (assembly GCA_016808115.1). Taxonomy (NCBI): domain Eukaryota; kingdom Viridiplantae; phylum Streptophyta; class Magnoliopsida; order Vitales; family Vitaceae; genus Tetrastigma; species Tetrastigma voinierianum. The sequence continues at coordinate 361,260 of JAEQBH010000967.1, forward strand.
ATGATGCACTGGGGGCTTACGTAACCGCATTCAAAACCCCATTGGAATGTCCCTATTACAGAGTTCTCTTTGGCAAACCATGTCATCTACCTCTGAACTCGAATACAAAGCTATGTGGGCCATCAAGAAGTCGAACTTTGATTTTAAACTGCAAAGAAGAGAGAGATCAAGCCTTAACTCAATGAACTGGAAGAATCGAGAAATGCAGTTCTCTACGTATAAATACTAGAATATACAAGGACAAAAACAAAGAAATGGTATGATCAGAGGGATTTCGAGAAAAGAGTTCAGCAGAGAACAGTTCCTCTTTCTTTTTAACTCCACTGAAGTTATTTCCAGGAAGTTAAAATCCAAATGTGGAGCGACTATTACGTGAGTGTCAAGACCATTTGGAACGAACATTAAAGATTGATGTCAAATTTAAAGTCAATGGACAAAGACTCAAGCATTATCAAGAAGGAGGAAAGAAAGGAAGAGCTCCAAATGTTCATTGAGAGAGAAAATCAAAGAAGTCCAACACACTAAACTGAAAGCAAATGGATGGATTTGAACCCATAGAGATTTTAGCTTTTGATTTGAACTGATTATTTTTTATAATTCACCTTGATTTTGTTTTCTTAGTTCTTATAATGATTAGCTAGTACTCGAGAAGTTAATTTTGTTTTCAATTGAACTTTTCTCGAGAAATATTGCAGAGTGCTTATACAGAAATGCAAGGTCAAGGAGAGAAAAGTAACAACTTCCGTGTGACAACTCCAAAGAATTCACAGAGCAGCTATTTGGTGCGGGGAGCATTCTTTCCCTATACAATTTCTCGTGAAAATTGAATAGCATACATGTTTGAATTGTCAGGGAAATGGTTTATTTGATGAAGAGAATCTCGCAATTAATCAAGAGGAAAAGGTCTCGCTCATTAAATCTCCAGGCAATCAGTAGATTCAGGGTCGCGACAAAACTTGTTGTCGCGACGTAAACCGGCCGCAACATAAGTTGATGTCGCGGACTCGCCGCATCATGGAAGAAAAAGAGGCGCGGTCGCGACTCAAAGGTTATGTCAAGGACAGTAAATTGAAGTCAGCGATAAATTGAAGTCGGTGACGTAACAATCGGGTCGTGACAAAGAGTAATTCCTTCAAAAGATGGCAAGTCGCGATAACTTAACAATGTCACAGAGATGCCCGATGTCGCAACTCCGATGTCGCAACCTTAAGATGACTTGTCCCCATTGCTAACTTATGTCGCGACAAAACAATATTATGTTGCGACATAAAGAAAAGTTTACTACCGGTGCCTTTTAATTTCACTTAAATTTAATGACAAAGACACAATAGCAGATGAATCAAGTCGCGAAGGCGCAAATAAATGAAATAATAAATAGCCCACAATAATAATTCGAATTGCAAATCGCCGAGAAACTCTCTAATTATCATCTCCTTCCGTGAAGCAAATTCAACTTATCATCTTATGTTTCTCCTCTCGGTTTTTGATTTTAAAACTCCTAGACCAAAATCCCTTCCTAAAACCCTTCCTAACTAGCAAATGGCTGACCCTTCTACCCTCGTCCAAAACCTGAACGAAATCATGGAGGAGTATACCCAAACAACAGAGGAAGTTCGTCAGGAACCTACCATGGAGAACATACCATCGGAAACACCAAGCATCACGCTCAGTGCAATGCCATACAAGGAAAGACAAAGTGGTAGAAGGTTGGGCAGAGGAGTTCGCCTCGTAATAGTTCGCTAATTGGAAGAAGCACTATGTCGAAAGGGTTTTGTAGGAGGAAAGGGATTCAACCAACTCATCTCCCGCTCAAAGAATTGATAGAGCAAAGAAGGTGGGAAAATTCTCGCAAACATCAAAGATCTGGGTTATGCTAGCCAAGGAGAATTTTACTCCAACCGTGTAGGGAGAGAAAGGAGAACTTTGTTTTGTCGCAGGGCTCGGGGTGCCATATGGAGCAAAATGCCACAACGAGGTACCTAATGGCAGAACAGCATGGATCCAAGTACAAAAAGAAGGCACAACCCTAACAGAGAAAAGATAGCTAGAAGACTGACAGAAGGCAAGGTGAAATGAGGCCAAGGTCAAGGAGAGAAAAAGATTATAAACAGGGGAGATCTGACAGAAGAAGCAAAGGTATGGTTCTATTTTTCCGGCTTCGTCTGTCTGCTAAAGCATGTTTGTACGTGAAGAGAACAGAAGCCATCATTCTCTATGCCATACCGAAGGGCTATAAGATTAATGCTAGCTATTATTGAAAATTCAATAATGAGATACCATGAGAAACAAAAGTGGGTTCGATCCCACACCCGAAGAACCATCACAAGGTTATGTATCGAAATGAAGGGCTGGGCGTAAGAAGAAGAGTGCCCCAAAGTTTCACCATTAACCCCGACTGCAAGCAAGGCCAAGAAATCAAAAAGAAGAAGGAGGTCATAATGGAAGCATTCCAGATGAGTGAGGAGAGTTGCAAGATAAGAAGAGGACATCCCGATGGTTGAAAACCAAGAAGAACAAAACTTAAACATACGTAAGGGAACACCTCTATTTTTGGCAGAGGACATAGAAGCTTCGATGAAAGAAGTCCTATAGATTCACCACCCCACCGCCGCCTCCCCAATGAGAAACAGGATTTCGTGAGAACTGTGAGAAAGCCTCTAGAGGAGCCCAAGAAAATAACCAAATAATGGAGATGCTCATTTCTATGCAAAAAAGTATGGAAGAAAGAGAAGAGAAATGGAGCACTCAATGTAAATTCGTGAGAAGATGTGTATGGTTTAATTGAAAAGAAGAGATCAACAAAGGGGAAGAGGAATCGAACAGAAGGGGAGGAAATGTATGAAGAAGAGTTGAAGAGAAAAGGAGCAGAAATGGGAAGAGGGAGTTGGAGCAAAGGAGGAGCAGATAAAAAAGATCTTAGAGCACTAAGAAGAAAGGTTCAAAAAAAGGAAACGGAGAAAGAGATCGAGATCTACCGAAAATTGCGCCTTAGTCGAGAATCAGTTCTACACACCGTATGATCGAGACTCAACCCTAAAACTCATAAAAGAAAGGATCTCTGCAGCATGAGGCTGGCACAGTGGAGCAAATCAAGGGGTTTAAATTCTATATGTCATTACTATAGACTTTCGAGAAGAAAGATGAAGACGTAGATAAAGTGCTTAATGACAATGATGCTTATAGAAGAAAAATTGGCCGAAAATTTGGATTTGATTAATAACACCCATCCAAATTTTGGGGAGGTCATGACAGAAATGGAGCCGTGACAATGAACACATCAGTCAAAGGCAAGATGATCTGAATAAGAAAGTTGATCTCACCAATGAACTGTTTATTGAAGAACAAATAGAAAAGGAAAATGACAAGAAGAAGAAGAGGACAGAAATGAAGTTCCCCAAGTTCAACCCCAACCTGGCTACCCTTGATCTGGATCCCCCAAACATCTTTGTTCCTCCTCAGAAAAGAAAAAAATAGACCTTCTCATTGATTTGTCAATCTTCTCCTCATTCCTATCCTTGTTCTCAACATTTGCACATTCTCATGAATAAAATCATAAATTTGTTTGATGTGTTTGAAGTCAAATTGTGTGTTTACTTTTTGCTTTAATTGCTAGAGGAATAACAGTAGAATTTAGCTCTGGAATGAAAATGCTGACATATCATAATATGAGCTAGTTAAGGTAATTGATTAGATGGTAGGATGAAACACAAATAATTGCAGAATAAGGGCTTAATGGCACATAATTGAATTGAAACACAAATTGCATAATTGATTTGAATTTGGCTGATTTTATACAATTGAAGGAACAAAACATGTTTTGAGTTTGTGGTATGAATAGTGAGTCAAGGAACCTGTTGGATATAACATCATTTAAATTCTCATCAACTGATATGAGTCAAGAACATCCTCAGGGTTAGTCACAGTTAATCAACCCAAATTCTAGAACTTGTTAGATTATTGATCAAGGCGAAATCCTAGGTGATACAACTAACGAGAAATGATGCAGGCCATCCTTGGAAAGTTTGAGCCATTCTAGCCATCCCTATTTATATGCTAATGCATATACCTTAGTTCCAGAAATTGAGCCAAACAAGCCTTATTTTCAAAATAAAACCCAAACCCATCCTAAATAATCAATCCTCCAAGAAGAACCCGTGGATTACCAAAGAATTCAAGGAGAGAGGAAGAAATAAAGTTCGGGGAGTATATATTTTTGAGGAACTCAAGAGAAATACAGAAGGCGGAATGAAGAGAAAAAGATCTACAACAGAAAAGAAAGCTTAAGGGAATAGGTTTTGTCTTGTGGCCTCGACTCTGAACAATTGTTCTTAGGGGTGTTTCAACACCTAGTACCCTAATGCCATCCTCGCAGAGTGTGGAGCTACTAACCCAAAGTTCGCTAAGAGTGTTAGAAAGCCTAAGAAGACAAAACAGTGCACTATTCCTGAATGGTGACAGAGAAAGAAAATTCCCTCAGTTTGAATTACAAATGAGAAATGGGAGCATACAGTTTTGAATAGAAGAAAATCAAGGTGGTATCCCAAACATGAAGTTCGGGGGAGTTTATTAAAGAAATTGCAAGGAGAAAAAGGGCAGTATGTGAGTAAGAAAGGAAAAAGAGTATTGGTAATCTTAACCTAAAAAAATCCCATCCATCCTACCCATTACCCAAGCCTAACATTACAAGCCCAAAAGACCTCGAATGATCTAAAGGCTCGGAATTATTACATTAGTGGAGATCAATATGAACCAAGCCTATGGAATTTGGAAAATCGTGAAAAGATCAAACTGGGTGAACATCCTCTGGCGGGTTAATTGACTCACTTCAAGGAAATGAGAAAGAAACCATCCTACTCTTCCAAATAGATCAATTGATCGCATTCATTTATAAAACAAACTCAACAAATTAGCTTTGTACACTGATTGAGTAGAAACTAACCTTCAATCGACTTGCTGAACATACGTAAAAGAATGCAATTTCTAGTTTTTCAATTAAATTGGCGTTTACCGTAAAATGTAATGTAAAATGTCTTTGTTTATATCAAACAAATCTTTTCTTTTTCATGCTTGAGGACAAGCAAAACTTAAGTTTGGGGGAGTTTGATGAGCTTGGGTAAGTCATCCATTTCAGTCCATTTTTCTAATTGATTTTTATCTAAAAAGACTGATGATGCGTAAATATGGAAAACTCACCAACTTACTACGCAAACAGGGAATTCAAGAGAAAGAGGAATTTTGCAAAGAGAAGGAGCAGAAGGTGGCTGGAGCATTGGCTGATATAATCGGTTGAAGAAGCTTATGCAAAAGAGGAGAGGCACACAAGGATTGGGCCGACTCGATGTCGTAAAGCCTTGGCCAAAGAATGAAAATTCATATCAAGGTCGGCGACGACAAAACCCAAATGGTAATTAAGAGTAATTGAAGGCAAAACGAGCTGGGCGCAACATAAACTCCAAGTCAGGCAACTATGAATTGATGAAGAAAAAGACATGAGGTGGCAACATCACTTCGAGGTCGATAATTAAACCCAAAGGTGTTGAGAGCAAGCGTTGTCGCGATACGCCGAGGTCGCGATATCAACATCGCAAGATTTGGAGTTGTCGCTACATCGCCGTGAGGACGCGATATCAACATCAGATTAAAAGTTGTCGCGAAGACCGTAGGTCGCGATATCAACATCGCATCGGTTGTCGCAACATCGCCAGAGGTCACGGCTGCCAGTGACATTGTAAGAGAGGTCGCGACATCGCGAATTCAGCACAAGGTCGGACATTAGCCACGGTCGCAACATCGCCGCAGCGGTGGTCGCGACAATGTCGTGAGGTCGCAAATATCCGCGCACGTACTCGGGAAGGTCGCGACATCGCATGCAGTCGACATCAAATACAAAGAGTTAAGGCTCATAACAAGAAGCGGTCACTTACACCAAAAGCTAGAAAATGGTGTCGCGACATCATTAAGGGTCGAGCATCATCAGAACAATGAAGGTCGCGAGATCATTTAATGCCGCGACTAATAGCCCAAGAGATAATAACGACACGTCACGACCAAACAAAGCCTCTGCGACATAACTGAAGACAACAAAGGTTGCGACAAAGAATCGATGTCGCGACATCAACAACTAATCGCGCTAATCAAGTCCAAAAAGAGGTGCATCAAAATTAGGCCCAACTTCGTATCCTATAACACGCTGAACACTGCCATCAAGGAACAACCTTTGGCGACTTGAAAGAGAGATCTCGAAGTGTCAAGGCTCCTCGTATTTTAATTTTCTTGTTTTGTTTTGTTTTGTTTTTATTTTTAGATTAGTCGTTTTATTTCAAATTGATCTCGAACGTTAGCCGCAAAATTTTAGCCGAATGCGCACTTATTTTCCTTCAAATTATTGTTTGTTGTTTGAATTTCAGATAAATTTTGAATTCAACTACAGCTGCCTATTTACGCTGCTTTCTTGATCGCGAAGCTATCAGATGGTGTAATCCAAAGATTTAGAAACCCACCATTGAATCGACGCCATCATTAAAATTATCTTTCCCGCAGTAATTTTATTCATTAATGCCGAACTTCGCTTTGTAAATCTACTGGTTTGTCTTGTGTATTTTCTGTTATTGATCCCAATATCGCTGTCTCATACCTATTAACGGATTGTCTCAAGCTCGATTTCCAGGTGCCCTCCGAAAGTGACACGCCGTGAGAAGACTAAGAGTGATGAACAATTTCTAAAGGTATGTTAACCCGATATTGTCGACATCTAATGTGCCTGCGGAAATTAAATCGATAAATCCTCTTCTCACTTGGAGACGAGAATGGGTTGGGCTTTTTATCAATTTCAGCTTGCAGAGAGTTCGCCTCGATTCGAATAGTGAATTCAATCCCGTGTTAGCAAAGATCTAATCAAGGAAAGAATGAGTTATTCTAATTTTGAGGAAGAGAAACCAGTATAGTGTAAACCCATGCAATGACTTAATCTAGAGCTTGGTTCGCAGATCCATGTTGTGGGTATGAAGTATCGAGAAAGAAAATACCCAAAACAAGGCAACCTAGATAAAAGTAATTATCTAACACTCGTCTTCAGAGAAACAAAGGAAGTTTAGATAATGAACGTGGGTTCGGGAGAGATCCAATCGCACTATCATATTCTGACTATTTTTAAATCTGTGGTTCATTAAACAAAGGTAATCAGAGGAATCTGATGTTTCATAATAGCTATATTTTCAATGCTCCCTTTAAAGATAATCGTTCATTTAAATTTGTAATTTTATTATTTCAAGATTCAATTCATTTGTTATTAATTCAATTCTTTTTTTTTTTAGTTTCTACATTTAAAGGCTTGCCGATTTCAACAAATCGCTTTAAAGTCCAAATAGTGTGAAATTTGATTACCAAGGTAGTTGATTTGATAATTCTCGAGATCTCTGTAATCGGGAGACCGACTTAAATCCATTTTATTACCCGTTCGACCTGTGCACTTGCGTGATGTCAGATCAAAAGGTAAAGAAATTGATTCTAATCTTAAGAAACCATTTTAATGAGAGAATTGCAAAGAAATACAACAAACAAGTTTCATGGCATTATTGCTGGGGATTAGACAATAGTCCTTTGGTAATGGTGTCATAAATTTGTATATGTATTTTGGTCCACCAACAACGATCTCTTTTAACTTGGCATCATCTTTCTGAGCATTTACTATCATTTGCTTCAAATCTGGTATAACTCTTAATTAAGCCAACAAGGCTCCATCATAATCAAATCTCCAGTCATAATCTTTCAAAGACAAAGCATAAATCATTTTCCTACTTAAGGCATCCACCATTACATTTGCTTTTCCTAGGTGGTAGTCAATTATGCAGTCATAATCCTTAAACAATTCTAACCATCGACATTGCCTCAAGTTCAAATCTTTTTGAGTTAGCAAATATTTCAAACTCTTATGATCAGTGAAAATTCTACATTTTTCTCTGTATAAATAGTGTCACCAAATTTTCAAAGCGAACACTACAACTACTAACTCCAAATCATGAGTGGGTGTTGTTCATGCGGTTTTAACTGTCCTGAAGCATAAGCCACTACTTTCCCATCCTGCATCAATACGCATCCCAAACCTATCCTCGAAGAATAACCGTAAATAGTATAATCCCTACTGCAAAGCTGAGTCAACACCTGTCTCAACCAAGATTTCTCTTTTAATCTTTTAAAGTCGGATTGGCACTTATCATCCTACTCAAACTTCACCCTTTCCTGAGTAATCTTGCGTTTATGATGCTATAACTGAAAATCCTTTTACAAATCTCCAATAATAACCAGCCAAACCCAAGAAAATTCTCACCTCAGTTACATTTCGAGGAGGTTTCCAATTCATGACTGCTTCAATTTTCACTGGGTCCACTCTAATACCTTCAACAGATACAATATAACTTAGGAATGACACATCTTGCTGTAATCATTGAGTTTTTACTTTGCAAATAATCAAGCTTTCTCTCAAAATTTGCAATACTATCCTCAAATAGTGTTCATGTTCATGTGCATCTTTAGAATACACTAGATGTCATCAATAAATACCACAACAAATTGATCCAAATAGGGTGGAAAACCCTGATTCATCAAGTCCAAATGTAGTTGAAGTATTGGTCAACCCCAAACGGCATTACTAAACTCACAATGGCCATAACTGCTCCAAAGCTTGCTGACATCAACCTCTTTTACCCGGAGTTGATAATATCTCGATCGCAGGTCTATCTTTGAAAAGACACTTTCTTCTTTCAACTGATCAAATAAATCCTCTATTCTTGGCAAAGGATACTTATTCTTAACTGTCACTTTGTTTATTTGTTGGTAGTCAATGCACATTCAAAGAGTGTCATCTTTCTTTTTAACAAATAAAATAGGTGCACCCCAAGGTGAGACATTAGGTCAGATGAAACCCTTATCCAATAGCTCCTGTAGTTGAGTCTTCAACTCCTTTCGGGCCACCGAGCCATACGGCAGGGTGCCCTGAAGAGAGCCGCTCCCCGTACTACTAACAGAGATCCACTTCTTTCAGTATTCCCGGTAATTCGGGAAACACATTAGGAACTCCCTAATCACGTAATATTTTCAAAATTCACTACTTTCGAGTCAAGAATAAAGCCAAAAGGCTTCTGCCAAATTTTTCTCATAAAACGCCGATTCCATAGCCGAAATAACTTTTTGCATTGGATTCGCATTAGATAATTTCAGATCATACTTCCAATATATTTAACATTTAAGCAAGACTATTTTCTTATCATAATCAACTATGGCCCAATATTTGGATAACCAATCCATTCCCAAAATCAAATCAAACTCATGAAAAGGCAAAGCAATTAGATCAACTATAAATTCTCATATCATGTACCAATAGGGACAATTTTACACTGGACACTCTAATGACTATGCCCTGTAGGACTTTGTAACAAGCAGGTCTTAAGTTAACAACTCTACTGAAGACAATTTATCACTCATTTTTTTCCATGCATATTTAAGAATGCGTAGAGCCTGGATCAATTAAAGCATACAAGTCAATATCAAACAGAATGAAAGTACCAGCAATAACCCTTGGTAAGTCCGGATCTTCACGAGCTCTCATAGCATAAGCTCGAGCTGGGGCTGTAGTAGAAAGACGATTCATTGTCTCTAAAGCACTACCTCTTCCTTGTGAACCACTTCATCCTCTACCCCTACTCTGAGTCTGTGGAGGTACATTTGACCCTCCTCTACCACTTCCTTGAAGATTTCTAGAACTTCCATGATCCGCTTGCGATAGTCAGTTATCACACGATCAAGGTTTCCGCACCGAAACACCCCCCAGTTATTCGTCTACACAAACCATAATGATTTTTATGGCAATGCGGGCATGCAAGTCTTTCTTCTTATCCGGTTGAGATGCCTCGACCGGAACCTTGTGTCATGGTAGGTCCTTGTCTCCTACTCCTTTAGCCGAACCTCAGATCGAATCAACTCAGGAGTCTCTGTGTCTTTTCCCAAAGATGGAAATTCCCACTTAAGAACTTTTCTCTTTCTTTCTTTCTGACTTTCATTTCGTACTTCACTTTATGTGCCATTGTACTAGCTGATAAATTTGACAACTTGTAGCGAAGTAACAACCGCGAGGTACCTTTTGATGGATTCATGTAAGCCCTCCTCAAACTGTCTACATCTGAATTTTTCCGTAAGAACGAATTCCAATGCATAGTTACTACCACAGCTAAATTCTTTCTCATATTCAAATTTCCACCTGGGTCGCTTTCCTTGTCTTAGAGTCAAGAATTGTCTTCCATTTTGACTCCTTGTAATCATGAGTGATATATCAGATAAACTCAGGACGGCAGTCCCATGTAACCGGATCTCGGGAATTAGTGGATTTCTCAAACCGGGCCTTCCACCAATCATAAGATGCACCTACAAGAATGAAATCGCACATGTGACCTTTGGTCCACGCTGTGACATCCTACTTCATCTAGAGCCCTTCCAGCTTTCTTTTCAAGCTAAAACTC